>ML996128.1:17586-238360 GCA_010093805.1 Polyplosphaeria fusca | reverse complement strand
GCCACCAAATCAGTGGGGCGTGTAGGTCCTCATGGCCTTCGGCAACGTCATGCGCAATATCGTCAAAGTATAGCTGTAACTCAGTTTGCCGTTTGAGCTTCTTGTGACCTTTGTTGCCCGTCAACAGCGCTGTATTGACGCTAAGTATATCCTTAAGATCAGGATCGCCCTCGTCGATTCGCCCGGCGTGAGGGACCTTGCGACAGGTTGGCCCAGCCTCATCTTCGCGATCCTCCTCTCGCTGTACGTATGAGCTTGGGATTGAGAGCTGCGAGAGCTACGCGTAACAAAAGCGCCGATTGAGGGCATGTTGACGATATACAGTACCCACACGGATATATACGCCGAGGGAATCAGCTATCGAGGATAAGGGCAAAACTCAAGTGTTGACGACGATGGGAGGTCGCGTACAATGGCTGGTCGTGCAAGATTACAGAATTTTTGGTGTAACTGACTGCTTTTGGCATGGCATAACATACTCTGCGACCACCTACAGTCCCTCTGCTGTACAACCTACAAAAAGATATACGTGTAACGAAACGGCGCCGAATCGAACAGTTGACCTCCGAACGAAACGGCAGCCGATTTGAGTACGTACGGTACGGCGCCGATATCAAGGATCAACCGAACGAACACCGAACGTATACGTACGGTTGGAAACGCTGCTGCTTAATTGCCGCCTCAGGCCAAGTCGATGTCCTGTGAAGCTTCCTCGACGCTGGCGTTAATATAGAAGCTGCTGATTTTGACCGTGGTAGTCCGTTGATGATTGCAAGCTCGGAAGATCAGCTCGCTGTCGTAGCGTTTCTCATGCGACGAGGAGCGAAGTTGGAGTCGACATGCAGTGAATGGGCAGTCCACAAGCGCTCTGAAGGCGGCGCAAGGCAATGAGCGAATCGTATGCTGGCTTCTGGTCAATAGGTATACCGATCAACTCAAAATCGCAAACGATGCGGACGACAATCGGTCCGAGCACGCAGACTTGAAGTGCTGGTCAGGAGTTCGAACAGTGCAGATACCATTGAAGGACCGGCATGCAAGGCCTATGGGAACTTCTCTCAGGGATCACGTGAGGTATTGCCACTAGGAGAGACAGAATTGGATGCTTATGGTTCCACTTGGTTGGAATCCTGTCGCACACTTTACGGTACTGCCCGAGGAACTTCGACGAAAGACGTAGCAAGGACTGCAATGAAGGCGTATGGCTGAATTGTATTAGCTGCGCCATGGATCGAGAAATGATTTCTATCTGTAGAAGAATGTAAGTATCAACCTGCGATCCACTCGCTCACACTCTCAACTGCCTTACAAGAAATGTTGAGAGTCGGCCTAGATGAACGTCAAAGGACTGCTACAACTAATCCACATACTGAAGGCACGTTCTCACTACACCTATTCCTGTATACCCTACAATTCATCTGAACAAATAAGAACTCCTATGTGTGTATTATTTAGAACCTCTATTGCGAGTTAGAGCGGTAGCCCCACCTTCAAGCTTGAAACCTGTCGTGACAACCAACAGTGTGGCCCTGATATAGGCTTGGTTTGGTTAGAAGTTTTAAGTGAACATTCAAGGAGAAAGCCTAGCTTCTAGAAGGCTAAGGGGATAATCAGAACATCTAAACATGGACATGGACGTGAATAGTGGGATTGGAGGTACTCATACAAACAAAAGTAGCTAGAAAATACGCAGCGCCCTACGCTCTCAAATCCTCGACCCACCTCAGAATCTCCTGCGCTCCTCGTTCCCAGTCCTCCTCATTTTGCATATGATGCGCCACGCCCGGCACTACCTTGAACCCCACACCATCCCACTTGCCACCCTCCTCCGCCTCTGTCCTCAGATTCTTCGCACTGATACCATCCAACTCCTTCTTCGCCACCAACGCCCTGAAAGCACCACGATATCTCTGCGCCGCATCCAGCGAGATTGCCGGCGTACAAAGCACATCGTGCTCAGCAGCCAGCACCATCAATCTCGGCGCCACCCCACCCGCCTTTCCAGCGCTTGACGCGCGAGGTCGCCAGCCCACGATGGACGCGAGCACATCCGGGCCCGTGACGACACGGGGCAGCATCTGCATGGGCCAGAGCATCGACTCGTACGGCGAGAGCAATCCCTCCAAGCGCTTGACCAGCGCCAACGGCGTTCGCTTCGTGAAGAACGCGTCCCGGACCTGCTGCGTCGTCGCCAGAATGTATCTCGGATGAAACAGACGATACGGGAAGTGAATCGGCGCGGTCAACGACCAGAACGAATACACCTTGACTCTATGCCTCATTAGCCCACACCCCCCTCACCTCCCAAGAAAGAACAACTTACGACCCAAACCCCGGCACCCCCCCAAACATACAAAACCCCCTAACCCTCACCATACCCCTACTTAACACATACTGACTCAACGCCGCGCCCGCCGAATGCGCCACTAGCACCACCCCCTCCTCCCCCACCCCCTCCAACCTCCCCACCTCCCTCACCCCCGCCACCAGATCCCCCGCCAACACCCCCCTGCTCGTAAAATACATGCCCCAAAACCCCGGATACCAGCTCTTGCCGTGTCCGCGGTAGCTGATAGCGTAGGCAGCGTAGCCGCGCGCTGCGAAGAAGAGGAGGTATTGGGACCAGATTTCGGCGCAGCCGAAGCCGCCGTGGGCGAAGAGGAGGGGTGGGGCTGAGGAGGGGAGAGGGGTGCTGGGCAGGGCGGAGAGGAGTTCGAGGGGGCCCGAGGGGGTGGGGATGGTGGTGCGGGTTAGGCCGGGGGGGAGGGGGGTGCCGTTGGGGGGGTTGGGGGTGGGAGAATGCCAGGTTAGGGTGAAGGGGCCGAAGGGCATTTTGGAGGTTTTAAGAAAAGGTGGCTCTAGTTGGTTTGGGTGGTGGTTTGGAGTTAAGAGGTGTGGTGTAGTTCGAGTATGCGTCAATTGAGATGTCAATTGCAATGGAGCTATGGAAGTGATGTGGGCGGCCTACGGGAGATCGCTCTCTGCTATATATCCTCATGCCTCCTCTTTTTCGTTCCTAAACTTTTTCGCACTGCAAGCCATGCGGTTGCGATGCGACGCGGGTGCATTGCAGACTCGCTTATCTGATCGGACTGGATTGGGTAGGCCGAGGCGATGGCGCCCTTCAGCCGCACGCCTTGGGGATATTATTAACATACTCGTGACCCACTGCAGGCTTGGGTTGCGCTGGAGACTCTTAGCAGACGGGAGGATACGGCAGGAGTCATGAATGCAAATTTCTTCAATAACTAACGTTAGTTCTTTTATGACAGTTACCATAATATGTACAAGCAGTGTCAGCTATGCTCATGGCACATAGAGCTTCGAATAAGCCGCGACATTGGTCCTGCAGCAAACGCACGTCGTGTAGTTCTTGCTCGCCAGGCCCACTCTGCATTCGTCACAGAGCGACAGACATCCGCAAGGCCAGACAAGTACAGTCCGGGGACTGAGCTGGCAAACCACGCACTGCGGGCCCTCAGCACCCATGCCCTCGGCGCCAGTATCCCAGGTCCCTGCTGAAGCTGCCCCCTTGATATCACGTCGCTTCAGGATAAACTCTTCGAGAAGGCGTTCTTCCTCTGCAGGCGTCATGTGTGCCGTGTCGGGAAAAGAGTGTCGCGATGATCGGAGTATGCGAGACTCGTCTTGTTCGACTAGCTTGCGGTATTGTGACCGGGTCAAGATTCCCGTGCTTTGAAGATGACGAGAAAGGAATCGCGCTTCTTCCCTGTCTTCCTCTGTTTGCGGGTTCAGGAGGCTCGATAGGCGGGACAGGTCGACCAGAGCATCAGGCACTGGTGTCGACTCGCGAGACAAATCACGGACACCGGAGAAAGACCAACTCTGAGTTGGCGTACGCTGACCGTCGTCCATATCTTCCCATTCGTTCGCGCTCGTCGTGGTCACAAAAGAAGTCACGCTCACATTGTCATCGTCTTGAGGAGAGTATTCACCGCTCGTGTCGACTTCACCCCATTGTCCACCTCGTTTCCACCAGTTGTAGAGATAGTCGGTCAGATGTTCCTCTGTTCGATCTGGTCCGTTCTCTTCAAAGTAGCCACCCGCTCGTAGCCTTTCCCGAGCAAAAGCCTCGAGATCGGTATGCTTGGAAGGGCGGAAGCTTGTTTTCTCATCCACGACAAGCCATGGCTCGGGAGGGCCCTGCGAGGAGGTGAATGTTCCTGTTGCGGGCTGGGGTCCTTTGGCAGACATCTGTGGTCCTGCCAGTAGCTGAAGCCATCTGGGATGGTACTGAATACGCATCTTCCTCAAAATAGAGATCAGAAGCTTTGCTTGTACGGACATTAGTAAGAGCGAGATGGCTCTTAGGAACCGGTAGGTTAATATCCAACGGCTGCGCCGTTGCTGAAGGCCAACACCATTGGCTCGTCCCAAAGCTCTTGCGGCATCGGTGTTGGCTGCAGCGCCTTGGGATTTCCTTTCCCGTGCGTAGCCCGACGATTGTGCATCGAGACTATTTCGGTCAATGACCTCCACGCCTTCGGCCATCGCATCACCCCGGAGTTCGCGAGGTACATTGGTCAGGGTCTGTCTAAATTGTCGGCGTCGAGCGACCATGTCCCGCAACCTCTTTCGCTCGACCCACGTCAATGACTCGACCCTGATCCTCGTTCCCTCGTTGAGAAAGACAGCCTCGCTCGCTGCGGTCAAAACCGTAAAGCCAACCTTGAGAATGGCCGTGTAGAAATCTTCATGCCAGCTCACCGTCAACGGCGTGATGGCTGAGAAGTGGATATTGGCGTGCAGATTGCCGTAAGCGGTTGATAACCGCTCCCTCCAGGTGGCAGCGGGCTGGCCAGGAGGCGGAGACAACACCGTTACGCCGAATGCTACAAGATAGATCAAGCCGCAAGCCGCTATGCCGACGAGAATCAGAAGATGCGGAATGAAACCGACGATACAGACGGTAGGAAATCGTAGAATACCGACGTGCTGTCCCGGGTCCGCAGCGATGGTCGCGAACCGCACAAAACTCCATGCAAATGCTGACATGTATGCAAAGCCCCAAATGCCGGTCGTGATAAGGCGATATCTCGCTCGAAGCCCGACGATGGCTAACACATTACTCGTAAGGTGACTGAAACTAGAGATGAGTGCTATCAAAAGCACTTCTGGTGGTACGTTCACAAATTGAGAGAGCGACGTTCGACTAATGGTCAAGGTATCACCACTGGGTGTAAACCTGGTAAATGTTAGCTTGCATTCAGGACAATGCAAATCTGTGGAGCTGAGAACTTACACTTGTTTAGCCTTGTAGAAGCGTGCCGAGTCTACCGTCAAAGGCTTAGTTACTACGGCTTCGGCTTCGGCAAACGCAAGAGAGTGCTCGAATATCGTCTATCGCACGGTCAGCAATGCTGTCTCCAGGATGGGATCATGATTGGCTCGTCCAGGTGTCTGTCCCAGAGACCTTTCGATCGAGGCAACAACGTCCGTTCGAGCCATTCAATTCTTACGTACCATTCCCACTTCTTGTATAGGGTGACGTCCCTGAAGCGCGCAAGATAGAGTTTCAACGAATTGACTGAAGCCCAAGGATAAGAAGAGCGGCCAAAGTAGGGCGAGTGAGCCCTTGGCCCGTGTCACTGAGGGGTCTTCTGGAAGCATACCGACAGCTTTGCAAGATGTCTCGACGTCTTCCCAGAAGAGAAGCGCTGAGCTTGCTTGCCAAAGGAATCCCCCTTCTCCCGCAAAGTCCGTGTCCAATTGCTTTCCCGCCGCGCCATATTGGAGCTCAGTCCAACCCGGCGATGTCTGACATCGAAGAGCCTGCAGTACACTCTGAATTCGGTAGAGGAATAGAAGGGTTGGCAGAATGTAGAGAGCGAGCCGAAGGTAGAGACGGTCAAAGGAGAGCGGAACACGGCTGGACGCGTAAAAGTGCGTTCGGTTGAGTAAGATTGCCTGCGTTGAAATGTTAGCATGTTTCTTTGCGAGCACCAAAAACTGTAACTTTACGTACCATGGTGAATATGGTGATTGCCCATTTGGAGGTGATGTAGCTGAAGAACGAGGTGAAATTCTTCAGCGCCTGGAAGATGCTCATCTCCTCTATATTGCCCGACACGGTATTGGCAGCCGCGGCCACTGATTCCTGCACGAATGTTCCAGAAGTCGCGGCGACGGTGGCGTTTGTGGTGTTGATCATGGTGGGCTCCGCGATGACGGATCCGCCGGAGCGTATCCTCCCGAAGACGCTGTCGATGTGCTCGGCGTAGGCTCCAGCTCGCGATATGAGGCGGGGGACGACCATCAAAAGGTCCGCCGGGGACGGGAGGTAGGCGGTCACATTGGCGAGAGGGGAGTGAGGTTGTTCCATGGCAGGCAGCCGGTGCTTGCTGACGACTGCCGCGATGGTACCACGGGCGAGATGTGTCCAGACTATAATCTAGGGAAGACGGCGTGCAGATTCTTAGCGATATCGACGCATCGTGGACTGGATGATGATCGCATGCAGTCGGAGCATACAAGCAGCGTTGAGGGCGATAGGTGTGTGTGTGTGTGTTGGGGAAGATTGATGATGCTGGCCAGGTATGCCAGGGCAATGTCATCACGGCCCTGCCAACACCGAGGCATCGTGCTAGCGCCGAATCGGGCAGTACACTTGACTTCTACCTCCAACGAGGTTCATTGTGAAACTTTGCATAGTAAATCGATTTGCTGAGCTGCTATATAGTACTGGGGGCTGTCTGGCCGCCGTCGACACCTGTACACGACCTACGGGCGGGGCAGCTTTCCAAGACGCCCCCAAAAGCACGCGCTATCCACCCAACCGCAATACTAAATTTAGGGCTTGAGATCCGTTAAGAGATGGGTTTGCACATCCATATGAGGTATCGGCTTCTTTAGAGTTCCCGTACCGCTGCCCTGCCCTCGCATTCGCCGCCACTTACAGAAGCGACGTCATTCGCATATGTACAGCAACGCGCCCTTCCAGCATGACATTTAATCTCAACCACGCCCGCATCCTCGAGCTCAAACAAAAGAAGAGTACCACTGCTGAACAATGACACGACCCAGTAGCATCTCAGGTGGATGCCTGTGCGAAGCCATCAGATTCACCGTCATCTTTCCAAAAGAGAGCGACTGGCCGCCCCAGAGAGTAAGCTTTCATTGAGCCATGTTTCAACTGGAGTTCATACTGACGCATCAGACAGAACGGGATCTGCCAATGCACCATGTGCAGGAAACATGGAGGCAGCGTGTTTCCTCAAAACGTTTCGTTTCCAAAGGCAAACATATCGCCGCCTCTGGAAAGCCATGCCAGCTACAAATTGTACCAGTCATCGCCGGGTGCATCACGAGGCTTCTGTGCCACCTGTGGCAGCGCCATGACGTTCCAATACGATGGCGAGCCCGACTTGGTGGAGATTAACCTGGGGTCGTTCGACGAGGAAGTCCTGTGTGGGAAGCGAGACGAGGCAAATGCATGGGAGGACGAGTATGGTCGGCATGTGCCCAGGATCGGTGGTGTAGGCTTTGAGTTGTGCTATCCCAAGTACCACATCTTCACGGAGAATGCGATTCCCGGTGTGACGGACGGCTTTCCGGGACCAAAGTATCTGCGAGATAAATCGGATGGGGCGCCGTTTACGCAGAAGCCCTCGGAGCTCAAGAGGCAGCAGTAGGGAGAGGCACTTTCATTGGGGTTGCTATTGGTCCTGATAATACTTGGACGCGTACAGGCAGGAATTGGGCAAGCTACGTGGTGACATGGGTCATATGTACCTCTGCAGTCCCAGCACGTCGAAATTGAGGAGTCGATGCTACAACGAGTACGGTGCCCAGTTTTCACATGCTGTGCTCTTTAATCTTGCGGCTTCGGCTGCGCATCCGTGGAAAGGGAGGTGGTTGCGGGGAAGTAGTCACACCGGGGCCACATTAAGATGCAGTTATAGTATACGACATGCAGAGCACGCGAGCAGGGCGGTGAGAGCGGAACATGCCAGTAACGCCCCCCAATCCCCAGATTGTCCTTTGCATGCAATCTGGCCCGCCGTCTATTCTGGGCGCTGTTTGCGGGGAGTGCCGCGGCTCGTCTGTGAAAATTCTTCCACGGCGATAGTTGACCTTGCAGTCTCCCCAGGCGCAAGAACGGAGAAATACACGTTGGTCTCTGTGTATGCGATTGTACACAGGTACATGTCGACGGCTTTCGTGACTGTTCGCGGCGGCCAGTGGCTTGCAAAACGTGCCCTCCTTCCCCACTCTCCGCAGCCGCCCTGACCGCTTAGTGAACCCAGACTGCTGCGGGCCGCGATCGGCTGCGATGATGAAAGCCGTCTGCTCCTGGTAAGCTAGAGAATTTTGTCCTTGACTCACCACCACTCCCTTGCCCTCAAATACCCTCGACGCTCCGACATTGCTCGCAGGAATTAATTTTCTGCCACCCACCTCCACCTCCAGTCTGCCCTTCTTCCCCAATTGTTACTTGTGATACCCCACAATCGTCCCCAACACCCTCGAGCTCCATTGTCACCATGTGCCCTCCGGTCGACGAGACGCCCAATGGCACCAACGGCCATGCGAACGGATCCACAAACGGTACGAACGGTGTGAACGGCCACGATGGCTTCAAAGCGATACAGTCTCAGTACAATCCTCATCCCACGCACGCGAGCCCGTACCGTCCCATGGGCGACTTCCTCTCCAACGTCTCGCGCTTCAAGATTATAGAGAGCACACTGAGGGAGGGAGAACAATTCGCCAATGCCTACTTTGTGCGTCTCCTCATATGATTCGACCGAGTCGCGTTGCTGACCACAATAGGATCTCGATGCGAAGATGAAGATTGCCCGTGCGTTGGACGAATTTGGAGTCGACTACATCGAACTCACCTCGCCTGCTGTACGTCTACTTTCTTTCCTGGGATGGAACAATGGACAACGTTGGACGTGTAGCAGAATATGTCTGCCTGCACGCTCTTCTTCATTTGAAATGCCTCGCCTTCCAAAATGACGAGCTAATTCGGTGTAGGCTTCTGAGCAGTCGCGTCTCGACTGTGAAGCCATCTGCAAGATGGGCTTGAAGGCCAAGATTCTCACACACGTGAGGTGCCACATGGACGACGCGAAGATCGCCGTCCAGACAGGCGTAGACGGACTCGACGTCGTCATTGGAACATCGAGCTTCCTCAGGGAGCACAGCCATGGCAAAGATATGACATACATCAAACAAACTGCGATCGAAGTCATTGAATACGTCAAGAGTCAAGGAAAGGAGATTCGATTTTCCTCGGAAGATTCCTTCCGGTCTGATCTCGTGGACCTCCTATCGATTTACTCCGCAGTCGACAAGATTGGTGTAAACCGAGTTGGCATTGCGGACACGGTCGGGTGCGCGAGTCCTCGCCAGGTGTACGACCTTGTAGGGAGATACCCAATTTTGCACATCACAACGCCCTAATACACGATAGGTACGAACGCTGCGCGGCGTAGTGTCGTGCGACATTGAGTGCCATTTCCACAAGTAAGTCAATGGTGTTCGAGGGAGCCCACCATCCCATAGGAACAGAAGCCCCAGGTTCCAGCCATCACTAGCACAGTGCTGACTTTTACAGTGACACTGGCTGCGCAATCGCAAATGCGTACTGTGCGTTGGAGGCCGGCGCGACTCATATCGACACAAGCGTTCTGGGCATTGGAGAGAGGAACGGTATGCAATGCCCCTTCCAGTTATTAAAGTTCTCTTATAAAGGTTCTTTTCTTTGCAAGGCGGTGCATCGTCAAATGTGTCGTCTATGGTTCATCAGGGCAATCGAGGAGAGATCTCTCTTAATCTCTTATCGTAATTTGATGGGCGACACTGACATCACTTCCAGGCATAACCCCGCTAGGGGGACTTTTGGCGCGCATGCTGGTGGCTGACCGTGAATACGTGTTGAGCAAGTACAACATCAAGAAGCTGAAGGAGATTGAGGATCTCGTGGCCAACCTTGTAGAGGTCAACGTGCCGTTCAACGTAAGTCGTTGCAAAACTGCTATGCATATGTACTGACTATTCCAGAACTATATCACGGGATTCTGCGCCTTCACGCACAAGGCCGGAATTCATGCCAAAGCGATCCTCAACAACCCAAGCACATGTACGTTTTCTGGTAGTCACGGCGTGAGTACCACTTCTCAGACTAATCACGAGAGCAGATGAGATCATTGATCCCGCCGACTTTGGTATGAAGCGATATGTGCATTTCGCTAGCCGCCTCACGGGCTGGAATGCAATCAAGAGCCGCGTTGATCAACTTGGTAGGCTCATTCCGGACAATAGTGGGCAAGCTTTCTGTCAGAGTGACCTGCGAATAACTACGTCGACAGTAGTTGGTAGCTTGTCCTTCTCGACAGCGAGATACACCAGTCCAATTCTTCACTTGAAGCTCTATGCTGACTTTGTATCCTTAGGCCTCACAATGACCGATGCGCAAGCCAAGCAGTGCACAGCGAAGATCAAGGCTCTCGCAGATGTGAGGAAGATTGCCATTGATGATACCGATTCCATCATCAACGCATTTTACTGGAACCTGCACAACAAGGAAGAGAGACCTCTGTTGGAGGGCCTCAGTGCCGAGGAGCAGAAGCAATTCAAGGCGGCTGAACAAAGAGAGCAGGCACAAATCAAGGAGAAGCGCGAATTGGATCAACAGGCTGATGCCGAGGCCGAGGTACCCAAGGCTAAGAAGACCAAGACAGCGACGGTCGCATGAAACCCGTGAGAGTCGAGCCACCTCAGAGTCTGGTTACGTCTATTTCTGTTCCTTTCCGG
This sequence comes from Polyplosphaeria fusca, assembly GCA_010093805.1. Taxonomy (NCBI): domain Eukaryota; kingdom Fungi; phylum Ascomycota; class Dothideomycetes; order Pleosporales; family Tetraplosphaeriaceae; genus Polyplosphaeria; species Polyplosphaeria fusca. The sequence continues at coordinate 227,578 of ML996128.1, read as the reverse complement.
TCGCATAACACTCCCTGGATGAATCGTGTATGGTTTTCTTGGGAGTTTGGGTCTGTTTGTTCATCTTACATCCGGTTTCGGAAAAGTTTGTCGTTTTATACCTTCTCCAGACAATGCCCAAGGTATGGCTTGTCTCTAGCATGTAGAACGGATGGATATGGCATAGTCTAGTTCCAATCAATGTAGCTCTAAACGAATTCTGCAATCACTCCGCTGGTCTGACCACGTGATGGCGCTATTTCCTGCAGGGCAGGGTTCCGCGGCTGTAGATCAATTTTGCCCCTCGACCCCAACATAGAATAAAGACACAATTGGATCCGTCTGTCCACACACTGAATACACAAAATGAGCACGACCGTCACCCTCACGCAGGCGCCCGCCAACACACGCGAGAACATTCTGCGCCTCTTCCCCGAGGTCAACACGTCTCTTATCGGCGGCGCCCACACATCTGCGCGGGGCGACAACGACCTGGAGGGCTACGATGAGGAGCAGATACGGCTTATGGATGAGGTGTGCATAGTCTTGGATGACAATGACGTCCCGATTGGAAGCGCGAGCAAGAAAGTTTGTAAGGCATTGCCCAAGCAGCGTCGCATCCGCTCCGAGGTCACACGAGTCCTATCCAACGACACTGACGCCAGATCAGGCCATTTGATGGAGAACATCGACCAGGGACTTCTCCACCGAGCTTTTTCCGTCTTCCTCTTCGATTCGCAGAACCGATTGCTTCTCCAACAGCGAGCGACCGAGAAGATTACCTTTCCAGACATGTGGACAAACACCTGCTGCTCACATCCGTTGGGGATCCCCGGGGAGACTGGCGTCACGCTCGACGAATCGGTCCAGGGTGTGCGACGCGCGGCACAGCGAAAGCTGGATCATGAACTGGGGATCAAGCCTGAGCAGGTGCCATTGGACGATTTCCGATTCTTGACGAGAATACACTACAAATCGCCTAGCGATGGGAAATGGGGTGAACACGAAAGTGAGTTACGACGCGACCTATCTGGGGTGATCGTCATCCAGAGGCTGTGCGGAATCCTTCCTGGTCGAACATGCAACTGACATGTCTAGTCGACTACATCCTCTTCATCAAAGCAAACGTTGACCTTGATGTCAACCCCAACGAAGTCCGAGACACTCGCTACGTTTCCCAGGACGATTTGAAGACCATGTTCAAAGACGAGTCTCTCAAGTTCACGCCGTGGTTTAAGCTGATCTGCGAGAGCATGTTATACGAGTGGTGGAACCACCTCGACTCCGGCCTGGAGAAGTACCTTGGGGAGAAGGATATCCGCCGTATGTTGTAGAAGTCACCATGGGAGTGTCATACAAGAGTCCCGCGCGAACGGCCGGGCAATGGCGCTTGATGTGCTGGCGAGCGTTCGGCGAGCAAAGAGGGGTACCATTGCAAAGTCCGACGCAATGTCCTGTAGTAAGACAGCTTACAGGATTGCTGCAAAGTCATGCACGCCCAGGACTCGATAGATACCATACGGCGATTTAATCCAAGAATTATGGATCAACTGATCACTCCCCCGCGCTGCTAGTCATGGATTGCAGCGGCTTTATCAAGACATGCATGAACGGCGACGGCTCTCCTATCAGTGCCGTTGAGTGACCGACGACGTGGCCGCCGATCCGCACCCTCCACAGGGAAAGTGATCGTGAGACTGCGAACTGTGACGGATGAAGGAAGCATTCAATTGAAGAGTGGCAGCGGAACCAAGGCCGAACACAACCGCTAAATCTCCGCTCATCCTCGACGCCTGAGCCGCGAAGAACGCGAATGTCGACGTGGATACGCTGGGAGACCTTGTCCGAGGTCGATGAGCTATACCCCATGGAGCAAGTACTACCGAGCACAGCAGTCGATTCATTGCACCCCACACTTCCTCTGACCAAGGCCTTGTCCGGGCGTATGAGACATGGCCCTGGACACGAGCGGCTTCGTCCGCCGCGCTCCAGCTTCTGGTCGTTTACGCGAGCTACTCGCCTGCAATACGGTGATGAATAGTCCAGCAAGCCTCGGGACGGCAGTGACGTCTGCTCGGCAGCGACGTCTGCTCAGCAGGGCATGGGAGGACACTGAGATGTTGCCCAAGGATGACACCGGTAACATCCCAACGCCTCGAGCTAATCAAGACAGTCAGTCCAGCGTCCGCCCGCCGGGCTAGCATGGCCTCCACCTCTGTGCCGGAGGCGTAGCAGCCGCTACCAGGGTAAGGGCGGAACGGGTATATCAAGGCCAGATTCCCCATCTTTGATCCTTCTGTGTGTACCACCCTGCAAACACTTCGTCACCCATTACCCTCTGCACCAACCAGTTGGCTGGACGCTCACCCCCACGACGCACCTCGTTGGCCGCAGCCGACGTCGCCCAACAAGCCCTCACTGTCTGCTCCACTTCACATCGTACAGCATCCGGCCAAGTCAGCGTACAGACAGCTATCGGCGTCGGTCTTGTGACGAGCCGCCCGCTCGCATCCGCTCGCGGAAAAAGCAAGAGGTCCGATATCAAGGCAGCCATACAAATAGCTCCACAATTCACCCATTGTGCTGAATCGATCCGATTCGACGCAAACCACAAACTCCAGGCCACCCCGACCCGAGAGAGCCGCATTGCTTACCCCACCCACCTCAGCGTAGACTTCCCGCTGGCACGTCGTATCTCTTGCCTATTGATGTCGGGTGATATCCGTCAAGCCTGCACCTCACTTCGGTTTCCTTCTCGAGTCGAAACTGTCTCGAGATCTCAGCTCTCCAGAGTGCATACGGGAGACAGTACACGTCCGGCCGAAACGTAGATATTGATCGCCCACGAAAAGGTATACTATTGCAGCCACTCGACGGCCACGACAGCTGCTCCACCCGGCTACCATCCGTCCGCAATCGCACTAATTGGCGTCGCAGCAGTGGAATTTGGACTGAGGGTCTTCGTGTAGAAACGCCTTGTTCAAGTGAGATAGGTTTGGCGACTGAATCCCGTCTTGACGGCCCGCCTTCACCCTGGCTCGTTCCACGCATCTTCCCATCATCAAAAGAAGCGGACGAACCCACCTCAATACTAGTAGAAGGTTACGAGACGAGACGCAATCATGGCGAAGACGCTTGCTCCCGTTGCCGTCTCTTTCAACAAACCGAAAGGTGGCTTGAACCATGCTAACCTTCAGGTCAATGACGTCAAAACTAGTTTCAGAATCCTGCAGCAGAAGTCGAGTGCACCTGTGCCCCCGCTTGATGAAGACGTTCGTGTAGTCACGGCGGCCGAGTACAAGGAGGCGGCTCTCTGCCTGGCCGAGGCTTTTGCTGAGGATGATGTAGCTCGCTACTTCATTGATGTGCCTGATCGTGAGCATTGGTCCGAGGAGGACAAGTGGAACCTGCACCTCGAGATACTGGAATACGTTACGTATGCTCACATCTTGAAAGGGCTCGTGACCACGGTCGGCGAGTTTGGTGCGGTTGCCCTCTGGTAGGCTCCCTAGTAGCTAGTCTTTGGCAAAGCTGATGGTCGTAGGATGCCGCCTGGGCAGAACATGGACGACTTTTGGACCATCCTACGCAGCGGTATGTGGCGTCTCAACTACAGGCTGTCGGCCGAGGGCAAGCGTCGCTTCTTCAACGAGTTCCTTCCCCTCCTCCACGATACCAAGCACGCGGCCCTCGGCGAGCACGACGACGACAGCTGGTACCTCGTGTACATTGGCACCAAGCCCCAGGCTCGCGGTAAGGGATATTGCCGCAAGCTAATCGAGCATGTGACCAAGCAGGCGGATCGCGATGGCAGGCTCGTCTATCTCGAATCGAGCAACCCGGCGAACCCGCCAATCTACCGCAAGTTTGGCTTCAACGACCGTCGCACAGTCCATCTGCAGCGTGCCGAGAAGAACGTGGAGCTGGATATCATGATCCGAGAGCCCAAGGGGCAGGAGAAGGGAGGGAAGAACTGAGGTGGCAGACACAGATGGAGAGTGAAGAAGAAGAAGAAGAAGAAGAAGAAGAAGAAGTGAGGAGACCATTTCAACATGGTTGAGCTACAAAGACGGACGGGAGGGGCGTTGAGACGAGCCTTCAACAGGCGTCGGGGATTTTAATTCGTGACTTTGCATTAGCACCTACTGTATTCGCTCGTTACAAGACCAAATGACATGGTAATTACCAAAACAAGGCGTATCGCGAACATGAGCGGCCATTTGCTGTGGAGCGAACGAAGTGGGTGGTTGATCCCTGCACAACGGGCGGGCGCGCACGTGCAAGTCCCAACGCCTCATTCAACCGCGGATTGCAGGACCTGTAGCATGTGTGCAAACAACGGGGCCGTTTGACGTGGTGCCTTCACCCGGGTTCAAGGGGAGAGAGTGGAGAGGGGAGAGGGCGAGAGAGATGGATGGAGAAAGGAAAGGGTCGGAGGCGAGGGCATCGGGGCTGCAGGCTTAAATTGGGCCGTGGCTCAGCCGGGGGCATGGCATGGAATTGCGGTGTCGCAGTTGTCGTGCAGTCGCATGAAACGCCTTGGGCAGTCAATCTCGTGCACAAACTCTGTCTACGTCTCTCCTTCTGCCGCGCCCGTTCGCCTTGCTCACACTCGACTCGACCATTCCAGCTCTCTCTCTCTCTCTCTCTCTCTTTCTCTCTCCCTCGCGCGCACGCGCTCTCACTAATCTCTATCCTTTCACTAATCGATAGAGGCGCCCCGCCAATCCCGCACCCCGCAAGCCTCCTGACGCAGCCCCGTCGTCGTACGCTGCTCCTCTGCCAGGCTGCCAGCACATCAGCCCTGCAAATCGCAAAAGTCTCATGTCCTCGCCATCCGCACCCGCACGACTTCACATGCCCCCGACCGCCATGCCTCCCCTCCAGCGCCGGTACTCGGTCACGGGCCAGAACCCACCCGACGACGTGGGAGCGGTGAAGTCGCCCAAGCTGCAGGCCCTGGACACGAGCGTGCAGTCCACCAGCTGCGGTCTGTGTGAGAGCGGCCAGGACAGTGGTAGGTGTCGTGGGTGACGATGGCGGTGCATCAACAAATGGCTCACATGTCACCAGCGAGAACCTCATCCAAGCGATCCGCGACACAGCTGCCGTCCCCAAGCACCCCTTCTTCGCACGGCCTGCCTACTAAGAGAGCCCACCTGGGCCTGGACGACGATGCCATGTTGCTGCCTTCCTTCTCCGACGACGAGAGCGGCTTCAGAGAGTGCCATCACCTGTCCGACCTGCTCTTCGAGAGCGACTGCGCCTCGATACCCTCGTCGCCGCCGTATGCTTCCACGACGCCCTCGGACGTGTGCACCGACGATGGTTCACTGCTGCACTACACCGAAGACCTCGCCCTGTCCCCTCCCCCAACCGACGACGACGACGTGCCGCTTCCGCCGACCCTGCTCACGCTCCCGCCCGAGCTACGTCACCAGATATACCTCTACCTCCCAGACCTCGTGCTGCCGTATCCGCTCATCTACTGCCTCTCGACCTTTGACAACAAGAAGCAACATCCGCTGGCTTCCGTGTCCCGGCAGATCCGGTCGGAAGCCCTCGCCGTCTTCTACAGCTACAACCACTGGATCATCAAGCTGGAGTTCAAGATCATGTACGATGCCTTCCAGAACTGGATCATTCAGCTGGGAGAAGCAGCGGGCCACCTACGCATCGTGACGGTGGCGGTGCGAGGCTCGCTGTTCAAGCCACGGACCTCGCATTCGGCAGGCATCAACCCCAATGGCACCCTCGTCAATGTCAACGGCGCCGGCGTGTACGCGGTCGAGGAGTACCATCCGCCGGACGGCGATGCCAGCTTCAAGATCGACTTGAGCGAAAAGTACGAGGGCGGGAGGGTCGAGGTGGTGCGGAACGACGGGACCAAGGAGTCGGGCGAGAAGGCGAGGATGTGCCTGGAGAAGCTGGTCGAGGGCATGTGGGAGAAGAGAAGAGTGGGCGTGCTGAACGGGCAGGACTGGGTCGACATGGTGGACCGGTTCCTGACCTTTACTGGGTGGTGGTAATTGCTGGTAATTGCTGGTAATTGCTGGTAATTGCTGGTAATTGCTGGTAATTGCTGATAATTGCTGATGGGGTGCACAGACGGCAGGGTAGGCTTTTGGAGGGGTTATTTTTGCCTCTTATCTCTATGAATCTTGGGCATAGCGAGGAGTTCAACAGAGGGCAAAAGAGGGAGATGTTCTCTGTAATACTTGAATAACATGGGGAAGCGAACCCCGCTCGCGCATTACTTCACCACACATTGCATGGCGCTGGGAATATGTATTGTAGTGGCATCTCTACTTTCTCGGACAAAGTCAATACCTTCATCTATATCTGGGATAACTATTCGGTTTCTCGCTCGTTGATTATATTTTTCTGTGGAATTGATCTGCTCAGCGCAAAGCGGGAATGGCGCCATGCCGGTTCGGGAGCAAGCGCGAGTTCGCCTCGCAACCAGTGTTTACCAAACAAAGCCGCGCAACATGACCGCGACCAACACCACCACCACCCAACATCAACACGAACTTTGCCCACAGCATTATCCAGTCTCCGGCCGGCATGTCTTACAATCCGCGCATGAGCACTGCGCGCACCACCTCGCAGAACCAGCGCACGCGACAGCAGGATGAGGGCGACGCATTCATGACCCTTGTTTGTATGCCCCTTCAATCATGCCTACATCCACTAAGCTGTGCAGCCCGACTCGGAAATCGCAGGATGTATAACAGACATCGGCATCAGTTTCACCGTCGCAGATCTACAAAAGCCCAACCCGCAGCAGATTCAGAAGGTCTTTGAATGGCTCGCAGAGTTGCTCATGAACACGACGCGCGAGGTGGTTGCGCCGGCCATGAAGGCTGCCTCGGAAGATGTTTGCGGGCCGGATGCGGAGCGCATATTTACGAATGATACGAGAGATCTTTTGGCCTTCTTTGTTATCCTGAAGAAGCTGCTGCGAGAGTGCGGCATTCACGACTTCACCTTTTCTGACCTCTACCGTCCCACGCACCCCCGCCTGGTCAAAATCTTCTCCTACCTGATCAACTTCATCCGCTTCCGCGAGTCGCAGACTTCCGCCATTGACGAGCACTTCAACAAGGCCGAGCGCACCAAGATCCGCATCGAGCAACTCTACAATGACAAGCAGGCAAAGGAGACCCAGCTCCACTCGCTCGAACAGTCCCGCACGGCAACCCAGAGGCTCATGGCAGAGCGCGAAAAGACAAACGCAGAGCTCAAGAACCGCCTGCTCGAGCTCAAGCGCGCCCAGGAGATGGTGGGCGAGAAGCTGGAGCGCGCGCGCGAGGAGCAGAACCGCCTGAAGGCGCTCCTCCAGAGCAAAGTCGAAGCCAAAGAGACCATCACCCGCGACATTGTCAAACTGAAGCCCTACACGCAGCAAAGCCCCACAGCCCTCGAAGACTCCCTCCGCGACCTCAACGACAAACTCTCGTCCGAGAAATCCACCACCGAAGCCCTCGACCGCCGCGCCCGCGCCCTCCAAACCTCGACCGACTCCTTCTCCGTCGTCGCCACCGACGTCACCGCCTGCACGCGCCTGCTCTCCGACGTGCAATCCGACCTCACCAAGGAAGAAGACGAGCAGTCCAAAGCGGCGCGCCACAAAGACGCACTCTCCGAGCGCAGCGCAAACGTGCGCGACGTCGAGCGCCAAGAGCGCCTGCTGCAAAAACAGCTCGGCAACGTCAATGCTCGAACCGACAAACTGCGTAGCAAGGCTGATGAAGAGGCTGAGCGCGCGCAAGGACGCATGCAGGAGTTGCGCGATACGCATGCGAGGCTTGCGGAGGAGAGGGGCGAGAAGGGGAGGGAGATGGAGAGGAGGAGGGTGCGGATTGAGCAGACGGAGAAGAAGGTATGTACCCCTCTCGATTCGAGACTTGGTGTGGGAGTGTTTTGCTAATGAAGATGTTAGATGGCGGAGCTCAAGGATAATATTGAGAATGAGGTGCATGCTGCGCATGACGAGTATGTTAAGATGGAGAGCCATATTAAGCTGTATATTACGGAGATGGAGGGGAGTATTGCTGTTTGAGGGACGGGGGTATGAGGGTGGGTGGATGGGATGCAGTGGAGTGGGTGGGTGTTGGAGTTGGGGAAGGGATGGACGAGATACCTCTGCTTTTTAGTCAACTTGGATGAATGCATTTCCCCTTTAATTGGATTCAATAACAAAGTGCCTGCCCTGTGAACGTAGTAAGCAGTGTTAAAGTAACCTACTTCCTATCCATCTCTCTTATGTCCTAGCATGCCACTCAGACGAAGCCCTTCCCCTTCCCCTTCCCCCCCTCGCACTGCGGAATTTCCCCCATCGACAAAAGGGCGTCATGAGAAGCGGGACGAAAAGGGGATATAAGACGAGGAAGCAAGCGTGAAGAGGAAGTGGTTTGTTATGGAGTGAGTTGGTTAGAAGACAAGATTAGCTATATGAGGGTGTGAGGCATCCGCATACTCTAGAATGAAAGACTAGCACGCAAACAAGCATTATTAAACCCCTCATCCAAGAAGCCCAAGAAGAGAAACAAGTCCCCTTCCCCAGAATCAAAAATCAAACAAGCACAAACACCAAACCCATCCATCACCCCCTCACCTCATCTCAACCTCCCCTTCCCCTTCCCCCCCACCCCCAGCCCCAACGCCGGAAACTCATCCACCTCCACCTCCTCTCCTGCCGCAACCCTACTCCGCTCCTCCGCAAGACTAAGCTGCAACGCAAACTCCAAATCACTCATCTCCCCTGCCTTACTCGACTCCGCCACACCCTTTCCCTTCCCCTTCCCCTTCGGCGAAGCTCCCTTCTTCCCCGTCGGAGACCCCCGTCTCGCCTTCGCAAACTTAATCGGGATATCAAACGGGACGACGTCCAGCGGCTCCGGCGCCACAGTGCTGTTGTCTTGCAGCGAGAGGCGGAGCGCTTCTGCAATGTCTGCATCGAGATCTTGTTCGCTTTTGAGAGCCGGAGAGCCGTTTTCGGGGGTCACAGTGGTGCTGCTTAGAGCGCTGCTGCTCTCGCTCTCTCTGCGCTTCTTCGCGTCTAGTTCTGCGCTCTCCTGGCTCAGCATTGTCGCGTAGGCGAGCGCTTCTTCCTCGTTGTTGAGGAGGTCTATGCCGAAGCGGCCGGCGAGGCGTTCGGCGTCTTTGCGGCGCTCCTGCTTCTCGCGCTCTAGTTCGAGTTTCTCATTTGCGATGTAGTCTTTCAGGTTCGCGCGGCCGGTGGCGGAGAAGTTGGTGGAGCTGTTGTTGTTGCTTCCACGCTCAGAGCGACGGAGGCGACGTTTGGAAGACTTGTACTGGTCTGCAGCTGACGAGCTGTATGACCAGTATCGAATTTGGGTGCCGAGGGATACGGCGCCACGGAGGACGGTAGGGTCGGGATCGAGGCAGATGGCGCCTGCAGCAAAGAGATTGATGCCGACGCCTTGTGTTGAGGCCTGAGCTTGCGCGAGACGACGGCGTGCGCGAGAGGAGAAGCGAGAGTTTAGAGTACGGACGGGCTGAATTGTCGAGGCCAGAGGGTCCCAGGCTTGAACAAGGCCATCATTGCCGCCATGGATAAGGTGGAGGGCTGTCAAGCCTAGGCAGGATATCTCGGGAGACTCTGTGTAAATGATGCGCACAGGATCGATGGTGTTGACGAGCTCGGCACTACGCGACATTGGAGCACGCATGTCCCAAACGAGGACAACTCCAGTGTTCGTTCCAGCTGTCACAAAGCGGCTGCGTTGCCCAGGAATATCCGATGGAGAGGCCGGTTGGCTAGCGACAGACATTGGCGAGGCATATGGAGAGGAAGCCGTCGAGATAGTCGAGAAGCCAAGGGCCGGGTCTTCTGACATGGTAAGAGTAGCAAAGGTAGAGCTGTCGATGGCGGTCGTGGTCAAACTCACGGACCGAAGACCACCAAAGCTAAACTTGGAGCATCGCCACTCTTCTACAAGGTTTGCTCTTTCTGGAGAACTGCCGGTCGATATGTAAGACATGCTTCGCGCGCGCTGGCTGCCTCTCCCTGATTGTAGGTCTGGAGTGTTTGAACCCCCAAACAATGACGGGGTGTGGGAAGGAGTTGAACCCACCGAAGCCTTGGTTTTCTCTAGGACTTTACAACGTGTATAACGCTTGACATCTGCAGTGCTCTCTTCTTCAAGGCCACAGCCGAAAACGAGCATGGCTTCTCCTGCATAGTTGCCGTCATCGCCTGCAAAGTCAACCTCGAGCCTCCTACGCATGTCCCAACCAAGGCAGGTTTTACGAAAGTCTCTTGGCAGCTTTCGAAGAAATTGCTGAATTTCCTTGGTTTCCGCGAGAACTTGATCTTTGCTCAAGCACATGCCATCCCACGAAGATCGAGGAGAATAGCTACCGTCAGTCTCCACATCACCGTATGGATCGGGACGAGCAGTACGCCGACTGGGCTCTACAATGTTCCAGTAGACCGATCGTCCAGTGAGCCAGGCCAAATATTCAGTTTGCTCTTCAAGGTTAGGATACTGTGCCGAGCTTCGGGTGGGAAATTTGGTCAGGTAGAACAGCTCTCCGAGAGCGTTTAGGGCAGTTGCCCAGATGCGGTTTTGGGCGTGCCGTTTCAGTGAGTAATTTTCATCCACCGAAATAGCGACAATGGGAACGCCGGGACTCAAAACCCAACGAGCCGTGAGCTCGCCGCGAACAAGGCGTTGTCCACGCAGGCCATCGGTCCCAAGGCTACAAGCCGTGACAACGCCAGCAGCCGATCCCATCAGCATGCCCACGAGACCCTCTGAAAGAGAAGGAATCGTAGTGTTTTTCGCAATCCAGACAGAACAGATGGCGCCACCGTCGAGTCCGAGCTTAGGAATGCCAGCTTCGGGGAAGGAGAAATCCCTTGGCTCTGCAACGAACCGCCCACGCATCTCATCTAGAGCGCGGTAATAGCATGATCCTTCGGGACATCCTTGGCCATAGATGAATCCATGTGGCTGAGATACGTCCATGACATTAGGACAACCGATCATCTCTCCTGGGCCAAGCCCCCATTCGGCAACACCAGGGAAGCGCTCCGAGAACTGGGCGTAGAACGTCGGATCACTCTGTCCCCACGGATCTGTCTTTGCAGCAGACGGGTCACTGCTGGTGACCATTCCAACATCGTCTGCTCCATGAATGAAGCGAGGGAGCCGCTTGTTCAGTCCAGTGCCAAAGGTAGCATGCAGATGGTTGACCGTGGTGAAGGTGTGGGCATTGTACATGACGACTGGGGCGATGATCTGGCCATGGCCGGAACGTGAGGAACCCGATCCCGCCGCCTGGGCAGGTTTGCCCCTCACTAGAGAACGGAGGAGTTTTGTCCGGAGAATGTACTCGCTCCTCCAAGACGCCAACGCCGTCAGCCGTGTAAACCATCTCCTCTCCGAACGCACCACAGCGCCAGTGTCTTCAATAGCAAGCCGAGAAGGCGGATCCACCAGTGCTTCTGGGCCAGGGAAAAAGCGTGCAAAGGCAACGCGCCAAGCGTGAGGCGTCGTGACCAGCTCGTTGAAGCGGCGAGACACGCGTGATACTGAAGCAAGATCGTTCGGAGACAAGTGGGAGATGGCATGCGTCAAGACCTCTGTATACTCGTCAGCGGCATAGTCGTGGACCTGGACATGTTCACGCACCATTGGGCAGCGTCGCGATGGGAGAGCTTCTATCATTAGGTTTCCTGTCCGACTTGACGACCTCGAACAATGGCCCATCTGATCGTTTTCTTGTAGATTGTATCACAGCAGCTTCATAGTCCGCAATTCGGTTGCGGGGCGAGGACGAAGTCGGGCTCAGTCGTGCGGTTTCTGCATCATTGGGAGCGCGTTCCTGGGGCGAGTCACCAATGATGGGCGGCGTTTCGCGTCCCGAAACGCTTGATTGCAGCGCTCCCGACTCTCCATGACGAGAGAGCGAGGAGGCTGGATCATCTGCACAAAGGCCATGCTGGGAAGAGGTTGCGGTGTTCTCGGGGGTTCGTGAGTTGGGCGCGTTTTGGAAATTATTGGGGTGCTCTGGCTGCATAAAACTTTGGGAGAGTTGCTAGGGTGTTCGCAGATGACCGAGCCGACACAGTGTGCTCAGTCGAGATTGATGAGGGCGATGGTAGCCAGAAGGTTGTGGTTGTGGTGTTGGAGTGCGAGCAACGTGACGTTTTCGAAAATTACCTAACTAGCGATCGCCGGCTGACTAAGACTGGGAATCTCGCGTCAGCCCCTTTCGTGCCGCACTTTATGTACTGTGTATACAGTAGAGAACTATGATTCACTGACAGTTGAGACAAGTTAGCATTGGCTTATTCAAGAACATTGAAGGGTTCATGGTTTCTTCAAGTTCAAATGCTAGTCCACCTGGACAAGCTGGTCCAATATGGAATGCGTCATCGCTTCTACTATCACGCCTTCATGGACATACGGAGTGCACCAGGCAATTAATGAGAATACTCGTGGAGCTATGTCACAAGAAGCGCGATGCTTCAATACGTTGAAAGATGCCGTATGAAAATTGCTGCGTCTCATCACATCATATGCTTCCTCCAACACAATCTGAACTCAGCTTCCGACCGCTGGCTTGGCTGCTGTCACTAATGACGTCTTCACAATCGTTCAAGTGTAGAGCTGCTTCAAACCACATTTCATATTCTGCACCGCTAAATCCGCGGGGGCAAGTCAAGGAGTGAATTTGGGAAATTTGCCAAGGTGCACATGACCTGGGTGGGTGGATGGATGAGGTCATTTCCCTGTGCTTCAAAATCTGGGCCCGTACAACAGGATTCTGTGAGCATACCAAGACCGCGGAAAAATTTCCGAGTGGGCAGAATCTATGACTGCAAAATTGAGTCTAGGATAATTAGGGGTACTGCAGAATCGAAGTCTAGATGGGCAAGTTGGATTTGGAGAGTAGTTGTACCATGCTGAGGTCAGTTAACGGCTCTGCGATTGCAGAGGGTGAGAATGGAAGAAGCACACTACGACACGGTATCGAATGGAAGGTCTAGGCATCCACCTGCTCTCTCTGTCAGGGAGAAGACCTACGAGAGCACCTACTCAGATAATGAGAGTTTGAAGGCTCCAGAACCTTTGAGCCTGAATTGGAAGGCGTGAATTCGGACACGCCGCCAAGTCTCGGATGCAGGTCCAAAACATCTAAACACAAGAACGGACGTTGGTCTGGATTGAACCAGTACCCACTTTTTAAGGCTGCAAGACCGCAAGAGGAGCCGATTCTCCCGCCGACTTGGAGGGTGCTCGCTGGACACGCGGAAGTCGACGCGACACGATGATATTGGACAATTTTGGCCGAGCCAATGAAGGTGTGCGGATTGGGATACGTACCACGCATCGTCCCAGGAGCCCGTCTTTTCTCTCGACGCAGGAATATGCCTGCACGTTGGTGTGGCGCTTGTGGAGAAAGTGCGATGCGAGCTAAGGTACACTGCTGGAGAGACTTGTCGTCGTTCGTGTCGTGTATCTCTGCATGATCTGGACGATTGGACGTGGAGATCTGGTTCGCTTTGCATGACCTGTTGCGGCTGTTTCTCCGCAGATGTGCGACTGCGCGGCGGGTGAGAATCTTACGACGACGGGGAAATTCTAGGTCTGACGGTCTGGTTGGTGTAAGGTTCTGAAATTTGGACCAATTTGGACGGTTGGAGGGGGTGTTGGAAGATGACGAGTCGGTCGAGGCACATTGCATGTCAATGCAGAGGCCGTGGATGGGAAGCACTCGAGGTATAATGTGCTTTGATCATGCACGTACATAGGGCTAGAAATGGAGTCAAAGGCGCTCGGGATGGATCAAAGTTAGCTGATGTCTCCTATAGAGAGCCGGGGCTCAGTCGGCTGACGAGAGACGGTAGAGGCCCGTTTCGCGCTGAGACTCGGTGATCGAGTCAGGGCAAAGGTTGGACGTTTGCGAAGAGAGTTCAATCGCGCGCAGCAAACTTCGGGGGGAGTGAGGGGCCACTGTCAAGAGGCGACTTGGGGCGGTGGTTTCATCCCCTCGCGCAACGGCTTGCGGAGAGGCAGGTCCCGGGGCAGAGCAATGCTGTCAAGACTTGAAACAGTCGCTTGACATGCTCCAGAGGTTGCACGACTGCAGAAGCTGAGGCTCGGCCGCTCGGACGCAAGACATGGGTATGGACTATGGATGTCTGTATGCGCGTCTGCATCTTTCCAATATCGCATCTGCCGCACCCCACCGGGGTCGAGGTGCATGAGGCTCACGCTGAGTGGTGCCTGGCAGCTGCAACGCATCCAGATGGGAGGCAGAAGGAACTGGTGCAGTGCCAGCGACGAGATGCAGACGGTGCGAGATGGGTCAGAGGGCTGAGAGGGCGGGCGGATTGGACCAGCACTGATCTTCCCGTGCCGCCTCGCCGTTGGCCGCTGCAGGACCGACGTGGCTGTCGGAGAGGACCCACGACCCGCTCGTTCAATATTGGGACCCGCAGCCGGCTGGGCGTGTGGGCGTCTGCGCGAGGGTCGAGCTTGGGCGGGAGGATGCCACGGCTGCGACGGCTGCGAGAGGATGAGAGGATGAGAGGATGGAGCGAGGAATGAGCAATTCGCCGCTGATGGGCGTGTGGGCGTCGATTGGCAGCAGGCATAATGAGGGCGGCGACGGCGCGACCCCCGGGCAGCTCGTCGCGACTGGCAGCGTTTCCCTTTTGCCACAGCGAGCGTCGAGCCGAGGGGACGATCATCTGGCCAACGTGCTGCCGATCGCGGGCAGGAGAGGGTGGTCACGGTGGTCACGGTGGAGGAGGCACTGGAGGGAAGGGACCAGAGCAGCGTGGCTGGAGGGGTGATGCACTCGCCCATTGCTGCGAGCTGTCGCCAGTGGCTTTTGGCCCGCTGACTGTAAGATGGAATTGCCCGAGCCAGAGGAAAAAGCAGCAAGCCTATTTCTGGCCGGTGGGGTTTAACAGCTGCCCCCAGCCTGATACCAACTGGCGACCGACCGACCCCGAATCCTGCAGCGGCCCTCGCCCTTGCGCACTGCGTCACATCGCCTCCCAAGCCCACAAAACCGATCGCTCCCCTTGTGCCTGGCTGCCAGCCTCCACTACTCCACATCGACCACGAGTGCGCAACACGTCCTGTATCGCGCGCCGCCTGCTGCTGCTGTCCCCGCTGCCCGCCGCTGACTGCGCTGCGCTGCCCGCCGCCCGCTGCCCGCTTCCGAAGTGCCACAGCCCGCCGTCCCGTGGTTCGCCATGATTTGCTGCCCGTCGCGCGACAGATAGCATTCCGCGTCAGGCACGTCCCGGATCGGCGAGCAATAATAATAATACTACAGTCGCTCTCGCCCGAGCACGGTCGCCATGTGGTGGAATAGGAGAGGCAAGACGAGCAAACTAAAAGAGCCCGCTGCCCGACAAGGTTCCACCCGCGCCGCCGCGACAGAAGGGGACCCCAGCCCTCTCACCACCGATGGTCTGAGAAGGACCCCCTCGCGACGCAGCAGCCAGCGAAAACGGCGCTCCGTAACGTCCATGCGCCATGTCGACAAGAAAAGCTCGCCCGTAACAACGCCCGCCCACAAGCACCACACCTTCCCGCAGGTGAGCGTCGAGGACATAACAGCCCTGCCGCACTCGAGACGCCTGCAGCAGAGCCCGCACCTGCGCCCCATCTCCCACGACCACGCCATCCCCTACAACTTCCAGCCCAACTCGCAAGTCAGCCTGCCCTCCGCCCGCGACCGAGGGAAGCTCCAGCGGCCTCAGTCGCTGCGCAAACGCCCCGCCCACGAATCAACCCCGACACGGCGAAAGTCAAGCAAGAGACGGAAGGATGACCATCTGCGAGAAGAGGAGATTCGAGCCATGAGCATGCCGCTGCCCCAGAAACGTCCTGCCGGCCACTCCGGAGGCATGTTGCGACGCGACAGCAAGAAGGTCAAGGGCGGCCTGAACCGACACTTTGACCGTCCCACCTCCAACATCTCGCTGCCCCTCGAAGAGTCGATTCACTCGTCCATGTCTGGCAACTCCGAGACCCGTGCCTACCGCGTCAGCGCCTTCGCCATGTTCTCGCCCCGCCCCAAGATTCGTTATTCCGTCGGCTCGCAGTACTATTATGGCACTGCTGGCCCCTCGCCCACCTCCCAGGACAAGAGCGAATCGCGAAAAGAACGGCGCACAGCCACTGGCAACGATGGCGAGCTGGAGCACCAGAGAAGCAAGAGGATAGATGATTTAGCAGACACCCTGGATGCCGGAGCACTGAGAGAGATTCTAGAAAGAGACAAGCGTCGGAAAGAGAAGAAGAGAAAGCAGGAAGAAGATCGTCTCAGGCGACGCCTCGAGCGCCGTGCGGAGAAGCAGAGGATAGCGGAGCAAGGCGGAACACCTGCCACTCCTCGCCAGACAGCTCGAGGAACAGTAGGCCTAGGCATTGAGAGGCCCACGTCGGCAATGGAGGATGTGCGACCCACAACACCGCCTCCTCCCCAGAAATTGGACACTGCAGATCTCGCCACCAAGGTAGGGCAGAACAGCCAGCTTCCCACCCCTCTGGACAGTCCAGTCGACGAGCCCGTCGTCGCCAATGCACAGGCCGTACGTTACTCCAAGGCGAGCATGCCATCACCCACCGCTACGGGCCACACCCGCGACCCATCAGACGTCTCCCATATGCCGGCCCTGCTCTCGGAGATTGCAGCACAGGACAGGCCTATCGAGTCGGTCGAGCCGCCAGCAGTGCAAGATGCCACCGCGAGTGGATCACTACATGCAGTGCAGTCGACCGATACAGCAGCCTCCAAAAAGGGCGCCGGTCGCCGTCGCAGCTCCGAGGGACGGCGTATGGGGTTGTTTGCGTCGTTCTTCAGACGAGGGAAGCGCAGCTCTCAAGAACCTGGGGCAAGAACCACCCCGTCCGAGGCTTCCTTCTCCAACACATCACGCGAATCCATGTCGAAACAACCACTACCGGCCCATTTGGTCGGCCCCACTCAGCCCATTCAGATCCGCAGGCCATCCAGTGTACCCCACAGGACCATGTCCAAATTCAGAGAGGACCTCCCAGAATTCCCACTTTCGCCACCCGACTCGAGAGTGCAGTCTCCTGAGGCAGCAGCGGCCGGTGCCGCCATCACTCACCACCAGAGCCTACCTGCCGTTGGTACAGATTCCTCCAGTCCAGGTTTCGGCCGGACAGACTCTCCCGTCAGCCCCGGGGTGCCAACTCAGGGTTTAATGTCCCAGTCGCTCGCCTCGGTCGACTCGGAAGGCTCCTGGCTTTCCGGCAAGCCGATGCAACGACGATCAAACAAGTCGCACATCCGATCCAGTGTCGGGTCGTCGACAGCGATCAAAAGGAACGAGGAATTCAACGCCTCTTACGAAGAGTTGGGCATTCCTGACGACGAATACTTCAAGAGGCTGACGCCGCAGCCTGACGAGCGAAGGCGATCGGGCGACTTGATGGCGCGCAAAGCAAGCAGCACGGCCATGGCAGCCATGGACGTCGCAGCCGAGTCTGATGACGAGGGGCCGCCGGCCAGCCAGCAACCTGCAGACGAAGATGAGAACGTCGTCCAGAGCAGCGTTGGTCGCCAGCCCACGATCGTCCATCGCCAGGCCCGAGTCAAGTCCACCGAGGGTCTGCTTAGCTTCTATTACAACGACAAAGCGTCAGAGCCAGCGCACAACGCAGGTCTCCATGCGGATACCACGGAGCCGGAATCCCCAACCTCAGATGCCGAACCCGCCCTCCTTCAGCGCGCCAAGAGCGTCGACTTGGGAAAGAACCACGTACGACACCTGAGCGCCGGGTCCGCAAAACTGCTGGACATCCCCGCGAAGAGGGGCTCGATGGATCAGAAGCGCTCGAGCTCGTCTTCCCAGACTGCTATCCCGGATACTTCGTAATGGACTAACCCAAGAGCAGGGAAGTTGACCCAGGGACCGTCTTGTTTGCCAAATCGCGCCATTCATTTGCATTTCCTCTGTATCTGTCAGTCATTACTGTGCCCCGATTCACTGTAGTCGCTCATTTGGACATTTCCTTTACTGTCTCAGTCGCTCTCTTGACATTTCCTTTATTATCTGTATTTTGATTGGCAAACAAAAAGTCTCTGGGTTCTTCACCTATTCTTGAGAGTCCTCGAGATCTGGGTAAGTTGGCTGGCCAAACACAGCGGTGGCCGCGAGAGAATTGGACGTTAGTGGACGAGATGATGGCATTGCGTGTCATGGAGCTAGATGCACCTTCCTTGATGTTTTTGGATTTGATATAATTTGTACTGATACCAGCTGCAGAGTGCGGCATTTGATTTGGGTTTTCTTCTTCAAAATCACGGTTTTGGGAATCGGGCAAGGCATTAGACGGACCGGTAGCGGCCTCAGGCCTAGCTTGGAGTGTGGTGCATGGCTCTGTCTTTCTCTATGGCCTCGGACGGCGGGGACACTCTCTGGCTCCCATCGAATGGGAAATGGCAGCTTGCGGTGAACCGCAGGCCCGTGTGCGGCTGCCATATAGCTCTTTTAGGCTGAATCTGGTCAAATACACGTCTATTGACGGCTTTTGAGACTTTTTTAGGAGCCGTCGGCGACGTCGTCTGCAACCATGGTGCCATTCTGGTGATGCGCTTGTGAGCTGGTGAGCTGATGTTCCACGCGGACTTGATTCCAAAGCAGCCGCGTGCAGGGGTGGGAGCGGGGTGGAGGTGGAAGCACAACGGGACAGTTGGGGCTCGTGCAATGGCACAATCTGTCTCCAGCGACTGGAGGTGCGCGGGCGAGGAGATGTTGTGTCGACTCTGTGGTCTCCGGCACCGCAAGCTCGGAAGGCAGGCGCGGACAGAAAAGGCAGTCTCCAGGGCTGATAGCGACCCGACCCCACCACCCGGCATCTCCCTTTGTTGGGCCAGGTTGGGCAGGCACGTCATCGCTGCTGCCGCCGCTGCCACTGCCACTGCCGCTAATCACAGGCCAGGCCCGCGCGCCGGATTCATAATCTACAACAAGAGCGTCCTCCATCACTCAGCCTCGATAGCCTCGATAGCTTTTCACAGATCCACATTCTACACTCTCCCGGAATCACGTAAGTTTGACCTCGCTGCCCTGTTCTTCTGCCCTGGCCTCGGCACCGTCCCTCTTGCGCAGGGACCGCGCCGTTGCCGAGTTATTCCCAAAATAAGCGCATCACCGAATTGTAATCCAGCGCCGCTGGCGTCCAGCTCATTCCATTCCGTCATTCTTTGAAATCGCCGAGCCCTCTTGTCTCACACACTTTTCCTCTGTCCATATATCATGTTCACAGCAGCACCGCTGAGGAGAACTTTGCTCACAACTGCGCGCCTGCGAACAGCTGCTACTCCTTCTGCGACTCCGACTCTCTACCGACACCTACTCACCCCTCGATTTTTCACATCAACAAGCAAAATGGGCAAGGAAGGCGTCCACAACCTCATGGAGTAAGTCCAACACCAAGCGCGTGCCCTGATGTACGACTTTGCTAACGATACCCGCACCAACAGCAAGGCCGACTGGGACAAGGCCCTCGAAGTAAAAGACACGCTCCTCGTCCTCGACGCATTCGCAACCTGGTGCGGACCCTGCAAAGTCATCGCCCCCCAAGTCGTAAAGTATGTCCTCCCCACCGCACCCCCGCAAACTCGAACACAGCGCTAAGACAGCCCACCCCAGGTTCTCCGACGCCTACCCCGACGCGAAATTCTACAAGCTCGATGTCGATGACGTGCCGGATGTCGCACAGGAGCTCGGCATCCGCGCCATGCCCACGTTCCTGCTGTTCAAGAACGGCGACAAGGTAGCCGAGGTTGTGGGCGCGAACCCGAAGGCGCTGGAGGCGGCCATCAAAGCCAATATGTGAGGAGGCAGTAGTAGAGGGATATACAGGGCGCGTCACGCTAGTGATGGCATGGATGGATGGATGGATACACCATTGGATCGGTCGGCATTTCTTTGCATGCGGATGGCAGCTGGATAGGCACAGCCGCACACGAGGGTTCTTGTTATGATACCTTCTTTTCAATGACATGAGATGCGCAGGCAATGAACAGATGTGTCTGAAATCGTGGATTAGATGTGCGGTGCTACAGAGACGCCATCGCGTCTTCGTCTTTCCTCCCCCTTTTAGCTCCGCACATTTCTTTACCCCTCCATGTTATATCCCATCCCCCTTCCAGGTACATCATCAGTCTTATGTCCCTCCCAATCTCTTCAGAAACAATCATTGCCTTTCCAATATTTCCTCCATGGGTATATGCGCATTACTAATCCCTCACTTCCCCTCCCCAACCAAACCCTTTCGCTGGGTTGGCTCCATGCCCCAACGCCAACCCCAACTTCAACGCTAACCCCACAAAAAACTCCTCCGTATATTCCCGAGAGAAGGAGGATGTAGCGGCTAACGCCTCGTCGCCGTAAGTGAATTCCTGCGTTTCGAGGAGGTGCTGCTAGGAGAGGAGTTAGTTGGGGATGGTAGAGGGAAGGGAGGTGAAGGGAAAGGGGGGGGGGGAAGAAAAAGGAAGGAGGAAAGAGAGGGGGGGAGAGGAAGAGAGAGACATGCTGGGTTTCCCGGGCGCGCCTTTGAGTTCGAGGAGGTATTTTTGGGGGGTAGCGGAGGGGGTGGCGGTAGAAGAGGAGGAGGAGGGGGAGGTTGATGGATTTGAGCTTGTTGTAGAGTCTGGATTTGAACTTGCGGTGGAGGAGGTGGTGGAGCGCTGGAGAGATGGTTGGAGCGGTGATTGGGCATAGTTGCGGGGGTTTTGGAGATGGGGTTGGACTTGGAGTCGTGTTTGAAGTTGGTGCGGGTGCTTTGGTGTGCGGTGTGCGGTGTGCGTTGTTGTGAAGATGGTTTAGAGGGGTGTTAGAGGGAGGGGTTTTATATTTCCTGGGAGTTTTGGTGGGATTTCTAAAGTTTGGCGGGTTCATGACAGAGGAATTTTTGTGAGACGTAGGGACGGTAGAGCCCGAAGATATTGGTTTGGGTTGCGGTTTGAACACTAGACTGACTGTGGGATAGATTGTCCAAGGCGTATGTGAGGCTTCTTAAAGCTGCTGTCGCTTTCCAGATCATGTATGAGACAGCAGTGTTGATGTAAAGTATTGAAATCTCAGAACTTATCAATCACCAGTTAGCTTATCATGAAACATACCAATGTCTTACAGAATGTCCTGCTAGAGCGCTAATAATGTCTTACCAAGCATCTCCAAATCCTGTTCAATTTACATAGACCAATGTGGAATCTTTGGGCGACCCACAGTTTGTGCTATTGAGTCCCACGCAAAATTCCCACCACATTCTGCAATCCATGGAGCAAAATATTCCCGACTCCTCCCAAAGCTTCTTGCCTCCATAAACAGTTTAGCTGGCACCAACGAAAATTCGGTGTTGCTCAACCGTCTGCCAATGGTGCAGCCGAGCGCAAAGCGACCAGACGTTCAACAGCGCGTTCCATGGGAATCCCACCATCCCATCAAAAAAACGTTCAAAGCACAGCGCGCTCTAAACCCCTGGCTCCACGCCACATAGCCCTCTCTACGTTCCAAGTCCTCAATGCCACCCCCAGCAGTACCCATCGAAACTAAACGAAAGTTTTGCAATGCCTCATCCTTGGTTCGGCACCCCAACCTCTTCCTCGTTGTGTCCACCACCCTCCTCCTCCTTCATTCTCCTCCCCTCTGCTCCCCTCTCCTCCCCTATCCTCCCCTTGACTGCCCGGACACAAACCTTCCCCTCAAACTACTAAGATTGCTCCAGCTACAACCTTTTGAGTCGAAAGCATCAGCGTGCTCTACGAAATGGCAGGCAAGCGGCGGGCTCTGTTCCCTTCCATCATCGCCGCGAGCTTGGCTCAGCAGGTAACTTGGTCGAATCAAAGTAAGTTGTCATCCGTGGTGATTTGGGGTTGGGATGAGAGACTGACTGAGGGCAGATACGACGGTAGAGACGAGTGCGGTGTCGAGCTCGACCGCAAAAGGAGCGAGTTGTAAGTAGATTTTCTTTCGCTGGGTTGCTGCTTGCCATTGGCATCGGAGAGATTTTCTTCGTCGTGGGTACATGGCATGCTACTGAGTTACATCGAACTGAACAAGAGCATGGTGCTGAAGAGTGCGGAATCCTCCCACACGACTCCGATGCCAATTGCTGCTTGTTCTGCATTCTCCTGATCCTTCTTTTTGCTTCTGCTTTTGATACGAAAGATCAACTTTCCACGCACAGCTCTGGGAATTCGTGTATCATGTACTGACGATCCAACCAGTGCCCGGCCCATGGAGCCCAGTCACGACATTGCCCACCAATTACTTCGGTGAAGACCTGTCCACCCTCTCTCAATCCGGTGCAACCCCGACCACCAGTCTAATCTTCCACACCTCTGGTCCTGACGCCGACGCAACTGGCTTCCCATGCTCAGTCCACGACAACGTCCTATACTGGGAACTCGAGCCGAACAACAACTTCCGCCTCGAGTGCTACAAAGATCGATACGGAGGCGATATCCCCGGCTACGGACCCTTTGATGTGTCCGACCTTGCCACTTGTGTCGCGCTTTGTGACCAGCACCCAGAATGCGTTGCGTTTTCGTTCAAGCCGTACGGAAGAACACAGCCATGCTATCTGAAATCTGTTCTCCAACCGACTTTGTCGGATAAGTCTGTTTGGGGCTCGGTCAAGGTTCCAAGGAGTAATTCGACGAAGCATGGTGCTAGGATCTTGGGACGCCATCCTAAGTTGGTGTGGCCTTGGGAGCCGATAACTACTACGTCTTCGTCTTCGACTTCGTCTACGGCTTCTTCTACGACTTCGACTGCGGCTTCGACTACAACTTCGGCTACTGCGTCAGTTACCGGTTCCTCGAAGGTCACTACTCCATCTGCTACAACTGGTCGGACTACACAGATTTCTGTACCGCTGCATAAAAACCCTACCAAGCCGGTCGATAGCCCAACGGTCGATAGCACATCAAGCTACAAGCCTAACAAAGGCTCAGCTGCCAGCCCGACAATCGTTTTCACGTCGCAGCCAGGCACAAGCACCGAAGCGGTATCTGAGCTCGGTACGACAAGGGTCGAGACAAATTCGAGTACCCTCATATTGTACAGTGCTGTTACCAGGTATTTCACCCCGGAGATCTCGGGAGCAGGCCAGGCTGAGATTACTGGTACTGCTGCACCCGCCTGGACCTGGAACAGTTCTGGGACATTGGGAACTGGTATGACCAAGACGACCGGTATCTCCACGTTGACTACGCCCGAATCTTGGATCAATGGGTCGAATGTTCTTGCCGGAACTAGTGTGAGCATGACAAGCGATGTCCTCGCGTCGGCTACTCCTGAGTCCTGGATCAATGGGTCGAATGTTCTCGCCGGAACTGGTGCGAGCGAGACGAGCGGCATCCTCTCGTCGGCTACACCCGAATCCTGGATCAATGGGTCGAATGTTCTCGCTGGAACTGGTGCGACCAAGACTAGCGGCATCTTCTCGTCAGCTACACCTGAATCTTGGATCAACGGATCGAATGTTTTTGCTGAAACTGGTGCGAGTATGACAATCAGCATCTTCTCGTCGGCTACACCTGAATCCTGGATCAATGGATCGATTGTCCTCTCTGGAACTGCGCAGTCAACAACGATATCCTGGGCGAGGTTTTCGAACGCAACAAGTATCTGGAATTCTAGCACGCCAATCCAGACTGTTGTTCCGACTTCAATTGCGTGGACTGCAAACGAAACGCAGCCGAGTCCACTTCCACCCTACACAAATTACAGCCGACCATACTTTCCCACTGCCAAATCTACGCGAACATACTTCTCAACTAGAACACGTACGATGACTTATAAGTCTATTGGCAGTCACTCTCAGAAGTATAAGACTATCGTGCACATGTCGACCGGGCCTACTGGTGAAGTTTCCAAGTTCACCGAGTACGTCGAAGCGCCAGCTACAAGCATTTCGACAAGCCTTCAAACCTTAGTCGTCATCAATCGTGTAGCCGAGTACACTGGTCCTGATGGTCAAGTCCATGTGAGCACAAGCATAACAGTTCAGCCACCGCCACCGTCTGAATCCTACGGTCCTGCAATCGCAACTGTACCGTCGAGCCCGAGTCCGATGACGGGTTTCACCATCCCCAAAGCCTCCACGCGCCGCCCAAAGTATACCTCTGTGAGCCGAGTGGGAACAATCGCCCCTGTCGATATCACAGCGCCAACCCCACCGGTGCCGACCCTACCAGTGTTGCGAACGCCAGTTGACCTTTCGCAATGTGAAAACACCGAAGATCTCGCAGCTCGCATGTTCCGCATCTCGATAGAAGACGTCACCGGAAAAAGTTACTCCATCAACAGTCGCCCATGCCACAATGCCGGCGCCAAGTTCAAAAACTGGCAAAGCGTCGATGACGTGCTACCAAAGGAGATTCAGGAAATGTTCAAGAACGATCAGATCAATTTCTTCCAAGCGGACGGGGATTATCTCTATTATGCGCAACTCCACCGGAAAGGCCCAGTCGTGCCTATTCTGGATGGTGACAACTCCTATTTGGATGCACCGGAAAACCCAGGCTGCGCTCCTTGCTTCCGCTCTTCCGAGGAGAATGTTCCAAAGTGTGAGGATAAGTGTCACCCGTATGTCAAGACCCTGAGCGGCAAGGAGGAGAAGTACGCCACTGAGCGCTGGAGGGTCAACGCGAGGATCGGGAAGCTGAACTACGACTGCGCGACGGACACTGTGACGAGGACAGCTACGAGGACATCTACGTCGACAAGGACTGCAAAGCGTCCATCGGTCACGATCATCTCGACTGAGACGCGTCCGCCGGTTACGTTGATCTCGACTACGGAGATTCCGCCAGCCATCGTAGTGAGCAAAGTCACCGAGCACCCCGAGCACCCTGTCAGTCTTGAGCCAGTCACTATTGTTCAGCCTGATCATACCGTATCGCTGGTGGTCCATAAAACTGAAATAGTAACGAAGACACGTCACGGACAGACGCACATCGTACCCGGACCACTAGGGCCAGTGTACACGGAAACATTTGCAGGCCCAACCAACATCGTGCCAGGACCTACGGTAACGGAGCAACAGCCTGGTCAGACGCATATTGTCCCCGGCCCACCTGGTCCAACATTTACGGAAACACTTCCAGGATCAACCCACATCGTGCCAGGACCTGTAGTAACGGAGGAGCAACCCGGTCACACGCACATCGTACCCGGACCACCAGGGTCAGTGTATACAGACACACTTCAAGGACCGACACAAATTGTGCCTGGATCTATATACACAGAGACGCAGCAGGGACCGACACAAATCATCCCAGGATCGGTATATACCGAGACAAAGCCGGGACCGACACAAGTCGTTCCAGGACCAGTGAATACAGAGATCTTGACCACTACCGTAGGAGGCGTTGAGCACACATGGACAACAACAACCATCACCACCCCAGCTCCAGAAGAGACGTCTCTCGCGTCGGACTCTATCTCTGGTATTAGGACAACGTCGAAATCTGGCGACAAGTCTGCCTCGTCAACCACGAAGCAGAACCCTACGTCCACCAAGCCTTCGCGTTTCAGCCATACCAGAGGGCCATCGAGCGCTGCGGCTAGCGTTGAGGTATCTGTTAGTATGTTGACCGTTGTTGCATTCGCCATGTGGGCTTTGATTGTTTAGGTTGGTGGCGTGTAGCTTTTCTACCTAGGGCGATTTTGGTGGACTAAAAGCAGACTAGTAGGATTACTTTCTCTCGGTGTACTTGTAGTACATCACCTTCATTCATCTTTCGTTATATGAGAGACTGTTGCGCTGGCTTTTAGTACTAATAAATTGATATTTGTAATATTTTTCTTTCTTAATATGGCATCTCCCCGTGCTCAACAGTGACGCATCCAGCATACCACAACAACGACAACAAAATCCACGCTTTCAAATCCACTCTCCATATCTTTCCCGCCTAATACAAACCCCCAACCCATCATCCCTCCTTCTTTCTTCCTTTGCCGCACCACACCCATCACCCCTCCCACCCCCTCTCACTAACGGTAACCCACATCGTCCCACACCTCCCATCACACCGCCCCTTACACTCCCTCCCCACCGTCACCCTCTCCGTCCTCTCACACCCCCTAATTGTCGTCGTAGACAAAACTATACAATCCGGAGGCGCACAGTGCATATCGTCTTCCGGACAATACCGCGAGGCCGTGAGCGTGGATGTATGGCATGGACGCATCGAGGATGTAGGAGGAGCAGGGGGGGTGATAGAGGGAATGCAGGGGGATGAGTGTGTGAGGGCTGTGGTTGAGGTGGAGCAGCCGTGGGGACAGGTTGTACGACAGGGGAGGGGGCAGGAGGGGTTGGGGGTGGGGATGGTTGTTGTGCTTGATTTGTTAGAGGGAGGGGGGAAGGGGGAGAGGGGAATGCAGAAGGGGATGGTGCAGGCGGGGTCGGTGGTGTAGGATGTTGCTGTGTAGCAGGGGCAGTGGGGGGTTGGGGATGGGTTGTTCGCGGGGATTAGGATGCTGTGGAGAGGGTGTTAGTTCGCGAATTATGAGTGTGTGTTGAGATGTTTTTGTTTTGGGAACTTACGCTGTACAGGATGCGGCAAATAGAGCCACAGCTTTCTTGGCCATGTTCACCATAAGTTTAGCTAGGTAAACACGTCGTTGCTTTTCTCGCACCGACTCCCGGAATCAAGAATATTGGCGTCTGCATACTATTATATCCATCTCTCAGCATGCCTCGTATTTCCCCTTGAGCCCCAACGTTCCGCTCCCCAGATTACTCTGCATGCACACCCGGCCCGCCGTCGGCTCCGACGGCTCGTCGATAATTTAGACCCTGATGATCCGAGCGTAGCTATTGATACATTCTCGTTTTCGATACGAGAGCTGGCATGGCTTCGTATCTGCGTCATAGATAGCATTTTTTTAATAGCGGGCGCGGGATTGGGTGTCAGGACTCGGCGAGAGAGATCAACATCTGCCCGCTGCGTTCAGCATCCGCGAGTGAAGAAGCGTGGAGCTTGTAGCTTTGCCACTGGTAAATTTTGAGATGATGTGCTGAGCTATTAATAGATAATAAGTGAACGAAAGGGTCCTGCAATGGGTATTCCCCTTGCGCTAGTCAGTACGGTTCACAGGCCGTAACGCGTGATTGGCTGCTCCCTGATAACGACGCATGAATTTCTCTGTATTTTGCTCAGGATGCGATTCCCGCATTTGAGGTGCAGTTTTTCTCGATTGGAGAAAGATACAGTTGGGAATGCCGACTTCGACATCGTGGGACATGTGAGAGGCATGTCAAGGTTTCGAGCACAGCTAGTTCGCACAGAGTTTGGACTTGTTTCCTATTTCTCAAGGGCTAACTTAGCACGAAAGACAAGGCGTCTTCGTTGGGACCACGCTAGAACAGGTTCCTGTCACGACGGTCCAGCTCGTCGCACACCCTGTCGGACACTTTGTTTCACAGCTAGCATACACGGTGTCCGTTGCTGTTCTTGTACAACACGCATCTGTAACACATGGCTGTGTGATTGTTCTGAGCGCCAGACAAGCCAGACGCGTGCATGTCGCTGTGTTGAAAGAGCAGGCGGACCAAGGCGGCGGAGTGTCCACGCGGGTGCTGAAGGAGGGACAGATACGAGAACGGACGTAGGTGCGTGGGAGAGAGAGGATGGAGGTCGTGGTAGTTGTGACGGGGATGGTGAGGGTCGTTATGTAGTAGCTCGTGTACGGGGTTGAGGCGGGGCAAGTTGAGGGGGGAGAAGAGAGCAGGGGAGGTGGTGTGTGAGGGTCTGCAGGGTGCATAGATGCGAGGGTGCTGCTTGTGTCAGTGTACACTGCCATTGGAGTGACTAGAAAACTACCATGAGGCTAAGACTAAAAAGACGAATGATTTCATGATGTTGCGGAAGCAATGGCCGTAGATAGACACTGCGGAAAGGGGGCAGATGGGGCTCTCTTAATATTACTGCGTGGACCTAGAAATGAACTCTCAATCCGAGGAATGCGCAGAATGCTTCGAAAGAGCCATTTACGAATCGAGTGCGTCTTGGATATGAAGGTTCTCGTATCCTTTCTTGGCTGACATGGTGCTGAACTCATCCTTGACCGACTGGACCTGAACAAGCTCAAAGCGTGCACACTGCATATCCTCTGGCCCTCTACCCCACGTAAGACTCGTGCGAAAGCTACGGTGAGATTGAAGACGCTGAGTCGAGGGGAAGTGTAGTGCTATGAGTGCTATGCTTGGCTCCATAAATTGTACAGGCAAGAACGAATACGACTTTCCAAGACAGTGTCTCAAAACTCGCGAAGCATCACGCTTTCCAAGATATTGTAATGTTCATACCTGCAGGATTAATTCTGCGAGTCCGTGGTAGCTGCATGTCAATACACGAAGCGAATGTGGAAGAGAAAGCTTTCCCGAATAGATGTGGTAGATTCCAGAAGCTCTGCACAGCTTCAACGCCTCCCTATGTCTGGTGTATGATACAGGAATGTACATAGTATACGCTGGATTCGATCATGCGGCCACTTTCTTGGGTTTCTTTGTCCCGTACTTTGATCTCGATGTGATTCGGTTGCCAACTCCTCCCTGTATGCTGTTAGTTGGAAGTCGCCTTTGCCCAGAATTTAGACGTACCAGATCCAGTGCTCCTCGAACCAGGTGATATTTCACACCTGGACAATCTTGGGCTCGCCCGCCCCTGACCATGACAACAGAATGCTGCTGCACGTTGTGTCCTGCATTCGTCAGCCACGGCTTCCAATGTTGAATGCAATTGAGATGCGCTCCTCCAATTGGAACTGCCCCCAGATTCGGTACGTACCTTCGCCGGGAATATAGGCAGTGACGACCTTTCCACTGCTCAACCGCACCCTGGCAATCTTTCTCTCTCCCGAGTTGGGCTTCTTCGGTTTTGTTGTGCCCACCTTCAAACACACCCCTTTCATCTCTGGTCGATTCGCCAATGCAGGGGACCGCGTCTTTTTCTGCCTATAGCTGTGCCTTCCATTGCGCATTACTTGCATTAGTGTGCATTTCGGTCGTGGGGTGGAGACAGAGAATGTTCGGATTGGGAGAGTTCGTGGGCCCGCGGGGGCGATCGAGGGGCGTGACAGCCGAGCGGGCGCAATTGTAGGCTGGCGGAATAGAGAAGGCCGCACGAGGCGTTGGAGGTAGCGTAGGGGCATGTTGCGGGTGGTGGATGGGATGGAGAGTCGAATGCGCAAAAGTTCAGGACGCGATGCTGGCCTTGGCGGATTGTGGGACCGTGCACGCCAACGACGCTTAACTTAGGCAACACCTTACGCTCCTTCTTAATCACGACCATCGTATAATGCTCATTTACCCATTTGCTCCCAAATAATATGATAGACCTTGAGAGATATAGACTTCCAGGCAAAGATATATTCAGTCATGTCTTCCTTGCAGGAGCCGCTCCAGCGCACCTCCTCCCTACTTCTCGACCTGCCCCGCGAGATTAGAGACACCATCTACGCCTTTGTGTTTGAGGATCCTACACCTTCGATTCTAGATGAGGGTCGTCTGCATAAAATCACCAACCCAGCTCACTCGAATGCCATCGTCGCGAGTGAAGCGCTCGAAGCACATGTAAGTACATCGGCAAGAGGCATGCTCTATTCAGATTCACTGCAGCCTTGCCAATCCAAATGTTTCAAGGGTTCACTTGAAGAGGATACATGCAAATCTATAGTGTCTTACATCAAGACCTGAGGCGCTGACAACATGCCCGCCCCAGTACATCCACGTGCCCCAGGTGATCTTCATACACCCCAATGAGATGCTTCCCTCCTCTCCATTCCCAAGCTGGACGACACACTCCTTCATACCCTCCATCCGCCACCTCGTCGTAAGTGCCGAGGAAACCGGATCCAGATTCTTCTCCGACATCGACGCATTCAACATGTACGAGATTGCGCACGCAAAAAGCTGTTCCCGCCGCCTCTGGGAGACACTGCTCAAATTCGAAAGACTGTCTACTCTCGAGATACGCATGCAAAAGCGGACGCCAGCTAGTCTCTTCACTCACGACTTCGGCCCCGTCGTGTATGCCCTGCGCGAATTCCACCCGGGCCTCAAGATCGCCTTTTCGGTTTCGTTTGACGACTTCCTCGAGTACATCTGGGTCGAACCTCACTGGAGTGAAGAGCAGGTACGTTTCAAGCGTGCTGGATTTACTGATGCGAGTGAGCTGCTTGACCCGCCATCGGACGAGGACAGAGCATATGTTGCCAAGTATCTGCCTGATCATCTGCGCCTGCAGACGATGCCCAATGGCAGGAACATTGAGGAGGGATTACTTGATCTAAATGTGAAGGATAGGCGGGCGCTGGCAAAGCATTATATCGTTCAAGAGCCGCAACTGTTGAGAATGCTTCTGGCGGAGCAGTGGCGCGTGTATCAGAAGATGAACAGGAAGACTGGCGAGGGCAGTGCTAAAGCTTGAAGATGGACGTGGACGGTAGTTACATCTTGGCATTGCAGTTTTCTACACTTTCTCTTTCATCCGGTATCAATGCTCGTCGTCAAATTTTTCACCCCGCCAATACCACGATTGCATGTTTGCGGATTCGTTGCATCAAGGTCATAATTGTCATTCAGAGGTCGTCAGCCTGGTGAAAGCATACCATGCCGCATCACCACGCAAATACACTCTACATCATTTCGTCATGCTCATAATCAGAGTCAGCAAGCCAGCAAGACCCCGACCTGAACTCCATTGAGATCACATGACCTCACCAGGAGCCGTCTCAGCACCAGAGACAGACATCTCCTCCCCCACCCACCTCCCATACCGTCCCATCCTCCTCTGTGGCCCCCTATCGCTCAACGTCCCCTTCACACTGCTCAAAAATCCCGTATTCGCCCAAGCCTGGCTCGCATCCCACACCATGACTCCCCCAAAACTTGAATAATTCTTCGCAAACTCAATCACCGGCGCCAATTCCCCGGCCGACAGATATCCAACCCCCGCCTTCGTATTACCCGGCACACCGACAAATATCTTAATGTCTTTCTTCGGCGCCGTATTCTTCGCCCACGTATCCCAATTCGCTAAACTGAACTTCTTCTGGTTTTCCCCGTCACCCGAAACATACGACGTAATGCCGCATTCATCGTTATTGTAGAACTGCACCATGAGGATATCCAGCGGGACCGTGTTGTACACATCTTTCAAATATGCGTCTTCGAAGAGACATTGCGGGGCCGCGGTGAGGTAGAATTGCCGGTTGTTTTGGCCGTGGTAGCTGTCCATGGCCGCGCGCAGGAATTTCGCAAATAGGCCTATATTTGAGACAGGAGATTCGATGTCGAGGTCGAAGCCGTCAACGGAGGCGTAGCCGAAGGGGCGGGGTTCGGTTTGGTAGTTTGGGGAGGGAGGGCCGAAGAGAGACCAGATTTTGTAGGCGGTGGTGTTGGCGGCGTTGGCGTCGGCGAAGCCGGTGTCGAGGAACGCAGCGCCGCCGATGGAAAGGAGGATGGTTTTGTTGTGTTTGATTTGACAATCTTGGATGTCTGTTCTAGGAGCAGGTTAGGGGTGGGTGAGTGAAGTTGGGGATGGGGCAACTTACTCTAGCTCGGGGCAGTTGAATAGGCTGCTGCCAGGTATCACTGTGCATGGGGTTCCTTGGTTTGCAAAGTTCTAGTGAAAAGGTATTAGTACAGTGGCAATAGTTGAAGACGACAACTTACGAGCTTGGGTAAACCACCCAGATCTTCAAACTTTGTGAGGAACGAAAGGATGATGATCTTGTACGGAGTCAGTATAATCACGTCATGTTACAGATATGGATATGACGCGTACGTCGACATCCGAGTCTGAGGATAGTATTAGTCTTTGAACATATTGAAGGCACGCACGACTGACCTTCACAATACTTAGACAGACGATCTTGAGACGTCGGGAGATTGACGGAGTTTTGGCCTTGGAAAGTGTTAGACAAAGGTGTATAGATTCAGCGGCAATGCTGACCCCAGTAGACTGCAATGTTGGACCGAGATTCGTTATCGTAGCCCGCAAGAGCAACGCCGGCCCCAGCGAGCATGGTAAGGAGCGATAAGAACAGCATCTCGATTGTGTATGCAATCAGTTTCGGAGATTTCGATGTTGCAGGCGTAAGTTGGATGCCGAAAAGGAGTGCTTTGAGAAAACAGTGCAGAACAGAGCTAGGTTTGATATTGTAAAAGAAGCGGCAGATGATCAGAAGTCTGCGTGAAAGCGCAACGCTACGAAATGACTGATGACGAAGTTAGGAATATGACTTTGAAGAATGGAGCACATGATGACCTGCGATACAACGCACGGGAGGCATAGTGACCCAGTGGTATCCCTCAAGACAGCTGACCCCGCCTTTGCCTGTTGAACCCGTGCATTGATGGAATTTATTACCAAATGCTAACTGAACAGGCCTGCAGTAGCTTTCATTGAGGTGCGAGCCGCTACTCGTTAACAGTCATGGCGTTTTCGCTGTTTTGCCTTGAACTCTTGGCGATGCTAGATTGGGGAACATTGTCTGTGCATGGCATGGCACCAATTCCAAATCAGCTCAAACCCGGAATGAGTTCCCTCGGTGGAAGACAAGTGTGAACCGCGCAAGTGGTGCGTAAATCGCATACGTGCGAATCGAGAGTCAAAATGGATCTTTCGACTTGGATGTCTCGAATTGAAACTGAGCAAAATGCTGTCTATGTTATAGGTATGTCGATGACGCTTATGCCGACCATTGTCGAAGCCGAGCTGACATTCAAAATGGTGAAAGCCAAGTGCTGTAATCCAGACCTTTGCGCTTTGATTCTCTTCAGAATATGGGCATGAGTCCAATACCTATGACCAAAGAAATGAGTGACTGTGCTGAGCTGGTGTCGTTGAAAGCCTCGAGTTCGGACCAAGCTTTCAAGCTCGTATGCGGTGCAACACGGGTGGAAACACGGTGTGAGGACAAAGTCCGTGAGGCGTTTTGTGGCGTAAATGTCTGCCATGTAAACGGCCGCCACAAGCCAAGTAGAGAATGGTCTGTGTTGTCTGGAGATCGCACAAAAGTCGAACGAGATGTAAGTCGGCAAGAAGCCGGACGTCGCTGCTGCATTCGTTAGCCCCCGCGCCTTTCCCTATGCGGACTGGCCAATGACACCCTCGACTTGGTAGTTGGTCTTTCCTGTCGTACTACAATTAAATTGTCATCATGGCTAGTGGAGAAGACTTCAACAAGAATGCACTCGAAGCCCCGCATTATGTCTCGAAAATGTCTTTTTGGATATCTGACATGATACTGAGCCCCAGGCCAAGATGAGTCTTCAGGCATGGAGTCGATCAGATACCTATGATTCCTCCATGGTGAGGTCCTCTAGATCGTCTAGCAGCTGTTCCATTGGAATAGCCAAGCCTTCATCTTCATCCACATCGCTCTCCTCGATGTCCATCTCGTCCTGTGCTTGCTGCTGCTGCTTCTGTGCTTTGTACAACGCCAAGCCAGCCCGCAACTCGGCGTCCTCTTCAACATCCCGCAAGAACATTTCGTAGTCTCTATCGAGCCTGTCCTGATCTTGCTTCCTCGGCGCCATCTCACTTTCTTCCCTCGCCATGCGCTTCAGGCGCCAGTTCCTACCCTTGGCCTTCTTCTTGCGTGCATATTCTTTCTTGACGAGGATACAGTCCGGTATCCTAGAAGCGTGCTTGCTCTCCTCGAGAGCATCAAAGAGTGGGTTGTTAAAGTTTGTACCAGTCAGATGATAGCCCATGACTGCATCGCCGGCGTGGAGGATGCCACCCAGATGAGTTCGAGTATAGAAGGTCTGGTCAGATGAGCCCATATCTGATGACCGCGCAACCGTGGCTTCAGCGAGAAAGAAGCGGCCCTTTTGCTGTCCAAGGGGTTCAATGTCCAGAATGATGAACTCAACGAGATCTTGAACGTCAGCGAGAGGTCGGAAAGGGCTTCTCCAGTAGACTGGTGTCGACACATCAGTCGTCTGAAGCGTCCCTGGATCTATCAAATTGATGGATGTTCCCACTCGATGGCAAAGTGTAAGAGGAGAGATGTTGCCTAGCTGTTTCGCCATCTGAACAGGCAAGACTACAAGGTCATCCTTGCACTAGAACAGAGTCAGCTGTGTCCCATTGGGGCCAGGGTTGACCTACGATTGGAACCAGTTCCGAACTGAATGTGAACTTGTAAGATTTGGTACCTAACAAGGTAAGCATTCGTTCATTGATTGGCAGTTCTATTCTCCATACCGGAGTGAGTATCTGCAGATATCAGTTGAGAGGATTTGTTCACGTTGATGGGTGTGACGGCTTTGAGAAAATCTACAAAAGCCTCGGCGTGATTTCTCTGCGCGAAGAAGAAGTCTATCCCGTCATGCACCTCTTTGATCTGGTCTTGTTAGCAAGACTATGTTTTGGAGGACGATTCGGCCTACGTTGATTGTGTCTTTGTGCGCACTATGCTTGAGAATAAGCTGTTCGAGGTAAAGGAAGGTCCGTTTATGTGGCACTTTCTGCCGAACTTGCACTACCGCTCGCCATGTGTTGTGTGTGTAGCTTTTCTTGCAATCTCTATATCAAGGTTAGAGTTGTTCTTGGTGTTATTATTAGGTTACGTACGGGCACTGATGGAAGTTTTGTGTGAATTCGACCTCAAAGGCCTGTTGCATGATTGCACCTTCGGCAATCTCTTGCTGAACGCTGATTCGCAATTTGATCTAGACCGGTGTCAGCAAGTACAATGAACGGATTCCAGGGTTGCGTACCCTTCGACTATGCGGTTCGGTCCAGATAAAGTTTGCATCGATGATTCGCAGCTTATTCAATCCCTTCAACTTCCGCAGACACAAAGCTAACAACTCTCGACTTTCGGGAGCAGCCACAACCCAGGAGTTGGGTGGTTGTAGCCATCGATCGCAGTCTCGACACATGTGAAGAACGGCTCTGATGAAGCTATTAGCCATGGCTCATGCGCAACGTTGCTGATGCTTACTCTCGTGGAATGCCTTGGGTGACATCAGACTTGAGTTTGAGGCAATCGTAGCAGAATGCTCCAACAGACTTTGTGCCGTCAAGCGCTGCACCACAGTCTGCGCAGAGGATCGTGGCGGCCGTTTGAGGCACTGGCGCGAACTGGACGGGTGTATCGAGTTCCATGATGAGAGCTCCACGGGTATCACTGAATAATGGGAAGAAGCCCCTCGGCGTAACAATTCCAAAACAGTTATCCTGCTTTGATGAGCTTCTTCAAGGAAAGAAAGAAGTAAATGTTGTCGGCGAGAGTGTCGTGCATGTCCAAATTCGCCCCGCCAAAATTTCGAGGTGAGTCGACCCGCACTAGTGTTATCGCGCATTATCAGCACGTGATCAGCCCTACCTCTGTGATCGGCATCTCAATCACCGATGCTGCAGAAAGTTTACGAGCGTTCCTGCGGCTCTTCCACATCTCCAATTCGCCTATCATGTCCTTTAGCAAAGCCGTTTCGTCCAAAACTCTTTGTAATGGATGCAAATCCGCCTTTTCGAGATCAAAAGGAGGTCCGACAGCGAGCAATGCGTCAATAACGACCTTCCCCTGGACCGCGGCCAAACCATTGCCACGAACATTCGCGTCGACCGCAACACGACGGGAGATCAAGCCTCAAGATGCAGGATATGAGTTTCTGGATCCTCTGGTAGACTCAGCTCCGTCATCAACTACTCCAAAGACCCCGACATTAGAGAACGCCACGTCCACTAGCACCGCGAACACAGTCGAAGAGCCTCAACATGAGCCATCAGAATCCTCCCTCCCAATCCCACCACCATCCTCACACACCCCCGAAACCTCCTCCCTACCTTGGTACCTCCAACCCCAGAACCGCCCAGACCTCCCCTCCGAATCCCCTACCCGCGCCCTGATCCCAGACCTCCCCCCCAACCCCCCACCCCTCCTCCAAACCCTCCTCGAACACATCTCCCTGACCCTCGGCCTTGACGACCTCCTCCTCCTCGACCTGCGCCACCTCGACCCGCCCCCCGCCCTCGGCCCCAAACTCCTCATGATCCTCGGCACCGCGCGCTCCGAGAAGCACCTACACGTCTCCGCGGACCGCTTCTGCCGGCACCTGCGTCGCGAATACGGACTCCGCGCCGACGCCGCAGGCCTCCTTGGCCGCAACGAGCTCAAGATCAAACTGCGGCGCAAGGCGAAGCGGATGAAGATGCTGGCCAACGTGGGGGGGCGCGAGGAGGGGAATGTGGATGATGGGATACGCACGGGGTGGATATGTTGTACGGTTGGGAGGATCGAGGCGCATGAGGGGGATACGAGTGGGCCGGGCGCGGGTGGGGAGGGGTTTGTGGGGTTTAGGGAGGTGAGTGCGGGCGTGAATGTTGTGGTGCAGATGTTTACGGAGGAGAAGAGGGGGGAGATTGATTTGGAGACGTTGTGGGGTGGGGTGTTGAGGACGAGGGAGAGGCAGGCGAAGGAGGCGGATAGGAGGTTGGAGGAGATGGAGGAGGGAGAGGAGGAGGACGAGGTTGAGGATGGGGAAGAGAGCAAGATGCCGCATCCATCGAGGCCGGTGGTGTATCGTGCACCGAGCGAGGCCTTGCCGACTGCTCAGGCGCCTGTGAAACAGTGGAATCGGCCTACGCCTACCAAGGGCGATTTCTTTCCTCCAGCTTCCAGTGCGAATCCTGGTCGACAGTTGCGGCGCTTGCATACCGTTGGCCTGTAAAACTACTGTACATTACCTGCACATATAGACGCATATACCCCACAAGATGAATGTACGATAGAGCGTCTTCCCCGCAAAGGATGAACAACATCATCTCTTCTGAAAACACATCACAATGCCACATCACACTTCAAAACACGCATTCCAGACTCCATCTTATGCATTCCTATCTGTCCTTCACCGAGCCCTCAGCCCCGTCAAACGAAGCTTCACTCGATTTGCAGCCTACCCTATGCCAACCCCCCCTTGGCCGCGAAGAACATGGCGAAGAGGTCGAAAAAGTCTTCCTATAAGATACACGCGCCCGACCCGATCCTTGCTAGAGAAAAAGCACCGAAAGCATGAACCCCGTGCCCATGCATACCGAGATCAATCCGTGCCGAGTCGACCAAAAGAAAGGGTATGGGATGGACAGGCTTCCGAGACCATGGGCCCAGCGGGATAGAGGGAACATGAAAATGTTTCTTCCGGCATTGACTTTCTGAATTGTACAGCATCACCTGGACTCCGCGCTACCGAAGAGAGAGAGCAAGAGTTGAGGCAGCAATGAGCATGGCCCATGAGACGTACGAAAATATGCATTGAGAAGTGTGTGTTTATCGAGCCATGCACGTTTAGTACATGTTCGGCGGGCGACCGGCCTGTCGATGGTTCGGTCCAGCTGGGCCGTCGAACTGCTCAAAGTCGGGTCGACCCATCATCATGCGCGGGTCTTCGCCTCCTCGCATGCCCATCGGGGGATATCCTGGGGGACCGGGTGGGAAGTAGCCTTGGGGAGGTCCCTGAGGCGGCATGTTCGGTCCGAGGCCTTGGTACATAGCACCCATGCCGCGCGGAGGAATTCCCGGCGGAGCTCCCAGCGGGGTGTTTGCTGCAGATAACGAGGGGCCCATTCCGGGTCCTCCGAAGCCTGGGGGGAACCGTCCTCCGCCTGGACCTCCACCACCGGCGCCGAAGCCGGGCGGAGGCGCAATGTTACGGTCCTGGGGAGTCGGTGGCAATCCTGGGTTTCCGCGCATGAATGGCATATCTGGGATTGGCTGCGATGGGATGCCCATGTTTGTCATTTGACGGGGAATTTCACCAGCGGTGTTGCGTCGCTGAAGACTTGCCATCATGGGATCATCAGGGAAGTTGCCCATGGGCATACGCGGGTTCTTGCGCATCGCTTCTTGTTGCTGCTGCTGCTGCTGCAAAGCCAGCTGCTCTCGGAGTGCTGCCTCACGGAGCTGTGCGTCACGACGCTCGGCTTCACGACGTATTATCTCCCCCTCTGCCATGACGCGCGACTCTTCCAAGAAGTTTGGAGGACCGACCCGGCCTTTGGATTGGCCTTGCGGTCGTTGAGCATGGTGTTCAAAGAAAGGAGGCAAGCTCTGGTTTTCTGGACCAGGTCGAGAGAGGTGTTGTCCAGGCAGCTGTGGCGGGGTGTTTCGAGTGGGCTGTTGCATGAGAGTGAGAAGGAAGTCACGCTCGCGTTGTTTGACTTCCCTGTCTCGTGCAGACTCCTCTCGTGCGCGGTTGTTCAGAAGGGCTTGCAAGTTAGGATCCTGAGCACTACTACCCCGAGAAGGCGGGTGCTGGATAGGAAAATCGTCTCCCGGTCGGTTGGAGTCTGGTCGCGGTAGTCCAAATTGATCAAAAACTGAACGCTCAGGCGACATGGTGTTGAACCTGGCTTGTGGCGCTCGGCTCACAGGGCCTGATGGCCGCGGCGCAATGATGTTTTCCAGAAGATTTCGCTGCTCCATCGCTCGTGGCACATGCTGAGGTGGCTGCTGTACTTCTGGCAACTCGTCATGGCGTGGATTCATGAGTTGCTCCAAAGAGATGCCACCTGGCCTCACTCCATTAGCTGCTGCAGGTATACCGGGCTGAGCGACTGGCATTCCCGAAATAGTGGTCCCCCCAAGCATCTGGAGAATACGTTGAAAGCCCTCCTTGTCTTCTTCTTTCGCTGCATCGTGCTCAAGGCCTGGAGACGCAGGGGTCAACAAAGATTGCGTGGGAATGGCCGGCTCCTCTGCCTTTGTGAACATGTTGGCGAACTTCGACTTCTGCTTCTGCTTGGCCTTTGGCACAGCTTCTGCTGCAGCGGGCTCGGTAATTTTCTCCTTGCCCCAATTGCCAAACAAAAAGTTCTCTCCACCCATGCCTA
The DNA here is from genome assembly GCA_010093805.1 of Polyplosphaeria fusca. NCBI lineage: Eukaryota > Fungi > Ascomycota > Dothideomycetes > Pleosporales > Tetraplosphaeriaceae > Polyplosphaeria > Polyplosphaeria fusca. The sequence continues at coordinate 188,698 of ML996128.1, read as the reverse complement.
ATGGTGTTGTTAATTTCGAAGGAGGAGCGGGCGCGAAGAATGACGGTGCTTGCGGTGGCTCTGTTGGGGACGGGAACTCTAACAAGGGTTCTGGTTTCTCCTCTGTCGGTGCTTCCTTGGCTTTCATGGCATCTTTCCAACGTTGGAAGTCTTCCTGCGTCTTTGCCTGTTTTTTCTCTGTGTCAGCTCCGCCACTCATCCACTCAGGGTCCTCTTCTACCCTGCCATTGCTCCTAGTCCAGTCTCGGTCCTTCTCGCGCTCGCGGTCTCGCCAGCCTCCTTGACCTGCCCGTCCAAACTTGTTGCCTTCGCCTTCTTTGGCGTCGCCCTCTTCACGACGAGCCCAGCGATCAAATTTATCACGACCGGCACGTCGCGCCGGAGCATCGGTGTGATCGGCGTCGACATCTTTTGCGTGCTTGTCCTTGTCGCCATTTCGACCGAAGCGATCAAAGTCGTCTTGGCCCAGGCTCTTGCGACCTTTGACATTCGTCCAGCCCTCACCGTCCTCTCTACCCGCTCGACGCCCATTTGGGAAGCCAGGCTTATCACGATTGCGATCTCCCTCACGATCACGAGCCCACCGGTCGCCACGAGCAGCGAATCGGTCTCCCAGCTGATCAGCATCAATCGTATTAGTGGTGCGTTTTTCAGAAAGCTCAGCAGCTTTTGTGGTGCGCGACGCGGAGGTAAATGATAACTTGGGTGGGCCGAGAACGGTATCGTCGGGATCTGTTTCACTCGCGTTAGACTATTCATCTGGCACTAGGAATTTCCCAACTCACGGGTACTAGCGCGTCGACCGAAGCTGCCCATTGGGTTGATCAAAGGTCCGCGCTCGGCTCGATTCTCTCCTCCCGCTGCTGCCTCGCCCTCTCGTAGTGCCCGTGGCTGAGTCCTCGATTGTTGGCGGTTGTTGGCATTGTTGTTTTGATCAGAAGGGACGTCCATCCATTGTTCGATAGAGGGGAGTCCATCGGGCTTTTGGACTAGCGGCGAGTTTTTGAGGTGCTGAAGCTGCTCTACAGTGTACCTTTGTCCTCCCATATTTGCGATTGTGAGATATTTCGGAGGTGGGAGCACCGGTAGAAGGGAAAGACACGGGGGGTGGGGGGAGTGGTTGTAAGTTTCGGGAGAGGTTGATTTGGCTCTCACAGCCGCTGCTCAAGCAGGCTGCCTGTATGGCAGGCCGGCGCGAAGGATCCCAGCACTTGAGCGATTAGACAATACGAGCCATGCGGCTATGCAGCGGCTGCTAATGTTTTTGCGACTAATGTGCGGGAGAGCGTGAGCACAGCTGAATGCGAAGAAGGCAGATCTGCAAATTCCGAATTAGCGTAAGAAACGGGTCACTGACGGCGCCGCCCGCCACAATCGCGACGTCGAGGAGTGCAGTTGGGCATCACATACCCTGAATGCACCCTGGTGGGCGCTGGTGGAGGTGTGCGGTGGAGGCAGCCAGAGCGACGAGTATGCGACGGCGGCTGTGCGGCGGTTTGGGGTGGAGGGTAGCGATTGGGAGCACGTGTTGCGCCTAGTCGTATGGTGTCAGAAATAGAGGTAGCTGGAGGGGGGGCGGGTTGTTGTGATCGTGCTTTGGGGAGCTCAGAATGTTCGAATGGGTCGTCGAGCTGCGCTATGGTCTTGGCGGCGCGGCCAAACCCGGGGTATCTCCGACGTCACTCGTTGCGCCGTTGCCGCCTGACTCTCTCCCTCACTGAAACCTCGGTTTGCTCCTCCTCCCCAGACAGAAGATGGCACAGTCAATTGCGAGACATTTCAGACACGCCTTGTGAATCTGTGCCATTGGTGCCCAGAGGACCTAGTCTGCAACTTTCCGACCGAGTGTCTCTGCTGCCTGGACATGTGACTCCAACTCTCACAGCAGTCACGCGGATGGCCTCCCCAGTGCCAAGGCTGTCCCACGTAGAGAGGCGACAGCTTCCCGCTCCTCCGTATTGTGACTCCACTGCCGACAGCAGCACTTTCCATTTCTTTGCTGGAAAAGACAACGATGTTCATGACTACAAGGCACACTGCTCGCGGAGTATCAACAATGGCAGACTTCACCTTCCACGTAAACGGGGGATCTGTCAATTCTGCATAGATATCTTTCAACGCGTGTCCATAGAAGGCGGCCTAGCAGAAGTGCAGTTTCCGGATGGTGTGAGCGGTTTGAGGACTTCTGCAAGATCCTGCTCATTGTGTGCCTTCTACCTGACCGTTTTATACAACCGGTGGGGTCAGAAACGCCTGGAAAACCACCATACACTCGCTATTTACGCCACAATACTGAATTGGCGAAGGTCTCAGCGAGATCCCCTCATTGACATCGGCTTGAAAATAGCAGGCCCCGTCGGAATATGGAGGAGGGCTCTCGCATTTTGTCCAGATAAGAGTGAGCATGCAGTCGAGTGCAACATACCTAAACTAACATGGGTTTGGTATCTAGATGAACTCTCCCACAGGGCCATCTGGACAATCAAGCGACGAATTAACCTCGCCGAGCGTTGCGTGGTTTTCAAGAATTGGCTGGGTCATTGTGTAGCAAGCCACTCTCAATGTGCACGTGTCGTGTGTGCCGGCCAGCCTACGAGGCTACTCCACATCGACACGCTGACAGAACCAAGCATTGTTCGGCTCATAGATGTCCAAATGGAAAAACCTCTCCCAGAGTATGTCGCCCTTAGCCACCGATGGGGTGAGTCTCGTACTCAATTCAAAAGCCTGGAGAGCAACGTCATCGGCTTCAAACACGCCATACTCGTTGCAAATCTGCCCAAGACCTTTCGAGATGCAATAGCTGTCACGGTAGCCGTAGGGTTGCAGCATCTGTGGATTGACTCACTTTGCATCATTCAAGATAGCAAGCGTGATTGGGAGACCGAATCCGCCAAAATGGGCGTCATCTACGAGAACGCCGTACTTACCATTGCTGCTAGCACTGCCACGGATTCTTCTTTTGGATGTTTCGCCAACCTCCAGCAGCCTGTGATGCAACGTCTCAGCCTGCCATCTATACAAGCAGAGAACAAGCATAGAAAGACAATAGGAGTATTACGTTCCGCCGTAGCGGATCCCTTCGCCGTTCCCAGCAGTTCTCTCAATTATCGGGGTTGGGTTCTACAAGAGACGGTACTGTCTAGACGGATTCTGCATTTTACAAACCACCAGGTTTACTGGCAGTGCCGATGTGTCGCAGAATCCGAAGACGGTACGGTATTACATTCCATTGACAGCCCTTATTGCTCTCCCGATGCTCACTTGAAGAATAATCGCACTTTGTTTTTACCAAATTCTATTCTGGAAAAGGATCTGGCACGTGTATGGTGGACCTGGGCTGCAGACTATTCGCGCCGCGAGTTTACAGAGCCTGCGGATCGGCTGTACGCGTGTGCCGGCATCAGCCAATACTTTCAACGGCTCTCAAACCGCCACCCTCTTACGCTTGGGCTTTTGAGGACCCATTTACCCGGAGATTTGTTATGGGCAATGGCGCCATGGGCGCGTAGGAGTAGAGTGACAAATTTGCCCTCTTGGACTTGGCTGGCCTGGGACGGGCAGCTAAATCGGCTCTTATACGTCAGCGCTGACGAACAAAATCATTTCCTCAGCCCAACTAGTGTCATCGATGTGCGCATAGAATGGTCTGGAAAGGAGCATACATCTCCATTATCTAGAGCTTCAATCGTCCTCCACGGCCGCATCCTTCCTATGCTCGCTCCCGGCTCGAATAATCGTCTCAACAAGTGTGGACTTCCCGCCACGACTAGTCTATATTTACTTCCACCTACTGATGAGAATATAGCACCTTTTTCTGCCATCGCCACTTTTGATAGCTTTCAACGCCTTCAGGACAGCATCGTGCGGTGTCTCGAGATACGCAAATGGACAAATATGAAGTGGAAGGAATCTGGCGAAGAAAAAGTGGTCGTAATTCAAGATTTCCTTCTCCTGAAAGCACGCAATAAACGGAAGTAACTTTTTGAGCGAGTGGGGACTGGGGGTGTGGTAACGGATCAGATGGAAGGTGGTAAGACGATGTTTGAGACTGTGGAAGCATCACCCTCTTTTGACTGACGACGAGCAAAATTCTAACTAATCCATGCAAGTTGGTAGCACAAGTATCTTCATTTGGTATCTATGACTTCTCGAATTGTTCTATTAGGAAGTATACTATTGCTAGTAAACACATTATTCGGCGTCCCGAAATGTGTTCTTGTGCCGGATGCCAAGCTCACCAGGAAGCATGGCAGAAGCTGGACATCCAAGGGTCAAAGCTATACGAGTAGGCGTAAAGGCAGCGATTCCATCAGCAGGATGATGGTTTACTAATGAAGGCTAAGATGGTTTTGGCAATCGCTGGGTTATTCTTAAGTCGAGATTTTGATTGGTCGACCGAGACGGCACGTTGGGATTCTTGAGGCTGAGTGGGGACACCTAAGATATATCAAAGGTTGACATTATTCCCTCAACACCTTCCTCAACACCGAGAAGTGGAAAGAGACTAACCATGGCTACACCGTCATATAGAAGCAGCGATCAGTAATTCTACCTTTGTTTCCGCAAGACCACGTTGCCTCTCGAGTGACCGAATCGCTGCCTAATCATTGCGATCAAAGTCGTCAATTTGAGCACTCGTGCTTGTCACCACCTTAGCCACTACGCCCTTTGCAATGGGAAACCTCTGCTCACGTCAGCTTAACAATGGCTCAGCTATTACCGTCGATCGAGTCTCTCGTGGCGAATCAGATCCTGCGCGACCTCATCCCGTAACCGTTCAGGGCTCTGAAGAGTTTCGCTGCGTAAATCCAGCGCAGCCAAAACCCAACAAAGCTGCGCAAAAAATCCTCAACAGCCAGTCGGCAGACAACTCAAGAGCCGGATTCCTGGATTTACCGGCCGAGCTGAGAAACGTTGTGTACCGCGACCTCTTCGTGTTCCCTGGCTATGTTCGGTTGCTGTACCTGTCCCCCACCAAGGTATCGGCATTGGCGCTCTTGCGGACGTGCAAACAAGTGCACCACGAAGCTGCGAGTGTGCTATACGGCACAAATTCATTCTACTGTTCCCTGAAGAAGCACGCGCACATCGAACTGGATCAGGAGGCTGGTTTCCACGCCATCAGCAACCTGTACTTCGTTGCGCCACAACTCGAGCTATATTATGGGGAGACGGGCGCGGCCTTGCAAGCTCTGGCGATCGACGGCATATTCTTCCCAGCACCCAGGTACCATAGGTTTTTGACGCGTCTTACGATCGACTGTCGCGTGGAGCTGCGGCATTCTTTGACCAGAGTACTTGATTTCGCCGATATGGTAATGCGACATGGAGATGAGTACCACGAGCTATTCCGCGTCCGGGATGCGCTCAATGGGGCATTTCAGGAGGTATTCAAGAAGATGGGGGAGCTTTGGGGGGAGAAGGACACGGAGTGGGAGGGACGGTTGATATGCTTGCAGAAGGATTGGAAATTGATCGAGTCAAACTACACGATCACATTCGCCGTGGCTGAGGATGCGGAGCGAACGTCGAAGGCGGCGTGGAGGAAATATTGCATCGAGTGAGGCTGTGCTTTGGTATGGCGAAGAGCAGCAATTTGGAGCCGGTTGGAGCTAATAGCAGTGCTTGATGCGAGCAAGAACAACAATCTAAAATGTCCGGTGCACCAGATCTTCCGAAGAAAAGGAGTTGCGGCGCTAAGCTTGCATGTGCAGCAGGCCAATAATTGAGTTATCGAATTCGGACGCGTTCAGGAGCTCGCCAGTGGCAGCATGGAGCCTCAGCTCTGGAGACATGGCACTGCTCAGAGACGCGCGCAACGCCACGGCACGGGTGAGTAAATCACGATGAACATTGCGTCGGCGATACGAGATGGTGTGGCGACGAAAGAGGCAACACGCAAGCCCCCCGATGCAAATGGCCCAACCCGAATGAGCGGCAGTCACACGTGATGCACCGATCGGTCGTAGCTTCCGCCGTCACGCGCTGCAAGAGCGCCCCGCAGAGCCCGCAGAGCCCGCAGAGCTGACGCGGTTCCCAGTTTCCATCTCCGTTTGCGACGGTGATCGCACCCAGCTCCGCGCGCGCTGCCCCAGCGGCGCCTGTTTCAAAGGCAATCGCAGCCCGTCAACGGCAGCCGTGATGTCATGTTGGCCAAATAGTTCACATTGGAGGCGCCATGCACTCCCCCGCAGCCGCGTCAATTTGCGCCGTGCAGTGACACACCCGCCAGCCTAAGTAGTTTCTCGTTTCCTCCACTCTCCTTCTCGTGCCTCCCTCTTCCTCATCGATTCGAATCCGCCGGGCGCGTGTGCGAGGATGTTTAGCTCGCTCAGTGTCGCCGCGGCATGCCTGTCGTTTACGCGTCTCTCGCTCGCCCAGACGTCTGTTTCCGTCTCCGCCGCCCCGAAAGCAACCAGTGCCGGTGCCTCAGATCCTCTCAGTCCCTCGTTTGCAGGCTTCGGCATCGAGCCCTCCAATCTCTTCTCTTTTACCGGCAACGAACAGCCAAACAAATTCTCCATCCAATTGCTCCAGAACCTCGCCGATTTCTCTGGCGCGCCACCGCATATTCGATTGGGAGGCAACACACAGGACTACTTCAAGTACGATGAGTCGTACAACGTGTGGAGCTGGGGGAAGAACCCTGATTCGCACGCCCAGGGCGCAATGGCCGCCGACTCGATGCTCATTGGCCCGCGATACTTCGAAGCATTGGAGCGATTCCCCAAGGACACGCCTGTTACCTTTGGCCTGAACCTCGCCTACCAGGACTCGGATTTCAATGACAGCATCGTGCGCACCGCAAAGGCCGCATTGGAGAGCATGGTCAACGTGAAGCTGTACTCGTTCGAGGTAGGCAACGAGCCGGATCTATACCTAGAAAACCAGTTCAGGAGCGGAGCCTGGGACGGCGCGACGTACACGGAACAATTTCTTCAGCGAGCCGAAGCTGTGTACAACGAGGTCCTGAAGCCCGCTGGCTACCCGCCCACCTTCTTCGAGCCCCCAGCTACCGCTTCCACCATCGGGACGACTTTCGAAATAGATATGCTCGTGGATCATGGCATCATGGACGAACACAATGGCAACAAATATGTTAGTTGCTGGAACCAACACGACTACTTCTACTGTGTGTCTCATTCCTACGAGTCATTTGAGCATTACTAAGATTATGCAGACATTGACGTCTCGACTTACGAAATCACACTAGACATACTCATGAACATGGACAAAACCAACGAGCAATTTGCCTATTGGGCGAAGCAGGTCAACGTAGCCCTGGATACAGGCCTCCCCTACAACTTACGCGAAATGAGCTCCGTCGGCCCAATCGGTATGCACGAAATCAGTGATACCTTTGGTGCTGCACTTTGGACCCTCAACTTTTTCCTCTACACGGCAACACTAAACATTGCTTCGGTCCAGATGCACATGACCGATAATTCCAATGCTAGTGCCTGGCAACCTCTTGAAATGTACGGCAGAGACCCGTTTGTGCGCCCGCAGTACTACGCACACGCAGCCATGGCCCAGATTATTGGTAATGGAAACGGCACAACACAAATTGCCGCTTTGAAGACAGGATCCGGCTCTTCAGATTACAAAGGCCGCATCAGGGCGTACGGCATCTACGCTAACACGGATCTTCGAGGCGTGGTCCTCTTCAACACAAAGCAGGCCGCCGCATCCGAGTCCAACAAGGCATCTTGCACCTTCAATGTCGACTTTGGCAGTGCCAATAAAAACGTCCAGGTCATTCTCTCCTATCTTACCGCAGATGGGGCAGACTCCCTTTCCGGAACGTCATGGAACGGAATGGCATTTTCCGACATAGACGGCAAATCATCCATTGTCGATTCCGAAGTCCACACTCTCACCACTGACGATTCCGGGAAACTGGCCATCCCGGTGCGTGACTCACAGGCCGTAATGGCGAACCTCAATTGGCAGCTGGGCAGCAATGTTGTCCTGATCAATGGCACGATTCCTGCGACCGGCAAAAAAAGCACTGCCGGCCCGACCCATACTTCAGGCGCAAGCACCGCAGCATGGACGGGGGCTGTTACAACCACGCTAGCGCTGGCTAGCTCCTTCACTGGTAGTGGTGGTAATGCAGAAGAGACCGGGGGGAGGCATTCGAGCGCTGAGGCAATCGAGGTACGAGGAAGGAAGAGCTTGTGGGTGCTGGCCAGCTGCTTGGTAGCAGTCACGATTGCCTTCATGGTACTGGCATAACGGTGGGCTCCTTTTCAATTTTCTGTTCACGACTCATGCATCATGGTTTTTATTTGCTCTCGGCTTCGGTTTCCGGTTCTCGTTCAAGGCGTGCCAGGGCGGGATAACTGGCCACGGCGACACTTTCATCTTTTATCTGGCATATGCATGGCGTCATCATGGACCTATGTCCCCGTGCGGTTTTCTCCATCATCTGCGCTTGCATGCATCCGAGCTCAATGTCCTTTCCTGTATTTGTGAGCGAATACCGTGTACGCGTCTATGCGTCTGTGCATATTCCATCTCGTATACGCTGATGCGAATAGCGGTGGCGTGAAGTGCGTATCAGAGTCCTTCTACTCCGTAATCAACCTACATCTTGCTTCTCGTTTAGTCTCTTGCGTGCAAGGCAGACTCGGTCCTGGCCTATCTCTCTCCCTATTTGTATAATCCTAACATATAAGGGCGAGACATTCCGTAGTGTCCGTCGTCCTTCGGGGGGCCACGCTTGGGGGCGACGATACAAGCAAGGCCGCCCCCGAAGGATTTTGGTCGTCCGGCGCAGGACCTAAGCTTCTCATCATGGCAGCCACAACCGCGACGCGGTCTGACGCGTGAACCGCGCAGTCTGACTGCCGAGAGCAAACCTTATCCCCGGCCACCCAGCCCTACGGGTACTTTCTCGTCTGTTGGTGGATGACAAAAGAGGCTGTGCGCATTACTGTGCAAGTGGTATGGTAATCAGCTTGCTGACATGGAGGGCCAGGGGTAAACGATACCAAGATGTGTGGGTACGCGGGCGCAACGACCAGGGCGTATCGGCGAGGTGATTTGAAGAGGAGCTTTGGAGCTAGGGCCTTTTGCAATGCCTCCTCTGGTGGTTGGGGAGATTGGCGTCGACCATGTGATGTTTCGACGAGAGAGGCCGGCAGACTCGATGGGCAGGGCAGGCGTCGTGCTTGCTCCTGTGCGGTGGCCCAAGCCGTTGCGTGTGGATGCCGATGCCTGAGGTAAGGAGGTTATTCAGCCACGCGTGGTGCAGAAAAGCATGTCGGCTCGACCCCGTAGGCTCCATGGCGTTCCCGGTTTCTTCCAAGGTAGGGCGGCCGCGAGGGAATGCTTCCGAGCGAACAGAAACCAACCTGTTTGACGCCTTGGGGGCATGCAGGAAGACTACTTATACACGACGCGGTGCAGCGTTGCTCGCTTTTTCCACCCGTTTCAGTCCGGTTACTGAGAATACTTTCTCGGGATTATTACTCCTCCCTCGTCGCCGACCAGAGGTTATGCACACGTAGCTTTTCTTATCCTCACCCCCAGCCTATCGAAAGCGCCTATTCTCTCCGCCCACGCCGTATCACTCGCTCTCGACCCGCCAAAAGGAAACCCCTGTCTCAACGGCGCGCAGCACGCGATCCAATCTGCTCGCCCCGACGCCCTAATCGTCACTGCTCACTACCATGCCCGCGTAAGAACTACCCAGCGACTCCCCATCACTTCCCCCGCTCCCATACCCATCCATCTGTCCATTCGATACACTTTCTCCTCTCCAATACTCCTTCCCCTCCCCTTTCCTTCCAATCCACCCCCTCTCCTCTCCAATACTAACTCCCCCTCCCCTCTAGCCCATCCTCCTCCCCCTCCTCCTCCTCCTCCTCGTCGTCCAACAGCACAGTATCCTACCCCCCCTACCACTTCCCCTGCCAACAACCGACCCGGACCTGCGTCGCGACGCTACGAATGCAGATCTACGCCGGCCAACCCGCTCTTACGCCTGAGCTGGCTCGGTACGGGATCGGCGCGCCAGAGTTCGTGGCCAGGTGTAATGAGGCGTTGAAGGGGGTGGCGTGGGGGACGTTGGTGGGGGTTACGGTTAGTGTGTAAGTTTGACTTTTTAAGATCTTGCTGGAGTAGCTGGAAGAAGGGGAGGGTTTGTGGGACTCTGAGTTTTAAGTTTTTGAAGGGGTTTTTTTTTCGGGTCTGCAGAATTGAGAGTTTGCTGACAAGGTGTTGTGTGGTGTAGGTTTAGCGATCGGTCGTTTGCGGTTGCGAGGTGAGATGGACTGAAAGAGGGGGCCTTTTTGGTTGGGGATGCGGAGGAGGAAGATAGGGGGTTGAGCAGATGTGTATCTGGCGTCTTTCTTACTGCAGAGCGGCTTTTCTTCAGACTGGCTTTTTGCAGAGTTTCTTTTCGCAGACTGGGTTTCTGCAGGTGGCCTCCTACAATGTCTTTTCTCCGGGTGGTTTTTTGCACTCTAGACTTTTGCACCTGGAGCTTTTTTCGCTTCCGCCCCCATTGTGCACTGTGGAGTGTGGGATGTTGATCATTTGATACATGTTAGATGGCGTCAGCACGCGTTGCGTTGTGTCTGAGTATAAGCAATGGCTGGCTGACGTGATGCATGCTCTTCTTTCCTAGTATCAAGAATGCTCACATTGGTATACACTTCGCCATTTCTCCTATAACTCACACTTATCGAAATCATTATTGGCTTCTTCCTGTCTCTGTTCTTGCTCGTTGAAGTCTATTGTTTGCTCAAGATCTTATATGCTCGACTCGTTGAAATTCATGCCTTGTACCGGTTGGTTATTCAGCATCTCTCGCTTGAGACTGAGACATTGGTACGTAAGTGCTAGCCATTAGTCACTTTCAACTTTGGATATGGGTACAGTGAATTTTCACGAGAAGGCGCAATTGAGGTCGTCAAGTGCTATGCACGAACCTTTTACATGCCTTTAGCGTGTGCAATGGCCTACTCCGGTGTACTGTTGCCGTTACAGAAGAGTTCGTTGCAAGTTTCGTTCTCGCAGCGCATAACTAATGAAACAAATGAAGTCCCAAAGGCCATGAGATCAATGTGCATTTTTGTGTCATCATATATTGGCTGAACCCTGTATGCGTTGAAGATGGACAAAAGAATAACGTTCAACCCGTTCCAAAGACGAGTTGAGAAGTGCCGTCGCAAAAGGTTTGTTGTCTGAGATCTAGACGAAGAAGGTTCGCGCTATGCTGACGGGAGGTGAAGTCTGCCATTCATCACAAGGAACCAGATGTCTGACGTCATGCCGCAAAGAGAGCTTTTGAATCCTTAAGTATCTTCGTGGGTCGCGTATCATACTTCGACTTATTTGACGGTAAGTCGGAAGAGCATCCAGTTCACGAGCTTTCAGTGATTGCTGCACGATTGAGTAGCAAGGCAAGACAAACACAAAGAAGCCTTCTCGTACCCATCCCTCATCGATCTAACTCAGGCGTCCTGGGCGTTAGATTTAGGCGCCACATGCGGTCAATTTTGCATACCGCCACCAACTCGTTCAGGGTCGTCATCGACCTATAATATTACACCAATCATCCAAAAGGCTTCCGATAACAGGTTCTCTCGCAATTTCATGAATCGTAGAGGTCGAAGGTTGGATGGAAAGCGAAGCACGAGTTGTGACACTAGGTAGAAGTCGAATTAGGAAAAGCGTTGAGCCGCAAACTTGCGTCACCAACGACGACTGAAGCTGTCCTCCACGACCATCACTGCTCAAACGCTTGAGGTAGACCTCCGCATCGGAACAGGTCTGTATGTTGCCCCCAAGTCGATCGCGACTGCTAAAAGTGTTGCCTCGACTAGGACTCGCTTTAAGTTCACGATCCAAATTCTCCTGCGATGAAGAAATTGCCACGGGTCGCCTTGGTGTCCCAGACAGTGGCATACCTTACCGTACTTGCGATACTGGAATGCTGCCGTGGTATGCATGCAGTATTGTAACATGTCATAACTGAGCTGAATCTCTTCATGAATGATTATTCGATATATTTCAACGATAAGACGATTCACAGACGAGGAAACAAGAATTTACAGCATAGAAGGAGCCCATCCAACAAGTCCACGCAGAATCTACTTGAGCGGAGTAAATTTCAACTGCAGGGGAGGGACTAGCGTCGAGAAAGTCTCGCTTTCCTGCGTGTAAAACGCGATCCCGTCTTCTCCTGGGGCGAACTTTACATCAAACTCCATCACCAACTTCGACAAGGCGATCCGCATACTCATGTACGCCATGTGCTTTCCCGCGCACAGGTGTGGACCGAGGCCGAATGCAAAGAAAGGAGCGCCATCCGTGCCCATCTCGGCCTTGCGCTCGCCCCATCTCTCGGGGATAAACTCCTCAGCCTGCGGCCAGTATCGGGGGTCTTTCTGAATAGCTTGTAGAGGTATCATGACGGTTGTTCGCGGTGGGATATAGATGTCATCGTCAATACGCAGGCCCTTTTCCGACGTTTCGCGCTGGATGCCAAGTGGGACCGGGGGCTTGAGGCGGAGTGTCTCATTGATGAAGTCGTCCAGATAACTGATTTCTTTCACTTTGTCATAAGTCCAGTTTGAGACGCCGCCGGGCACAGCCTTGAGAAGCTCTGCGCGCAGTTTCTCTTGGATTTCAGGATGTTTGGCGAGAAAGTACAGCTCGTACGCTACACTGGTTGCGCTGGTTTCACTTCCAGCAACGATCATGAAGCGGACATCGTCTTCTAGGGCCTTGCGCGTCGGCGGGGCGGTTGCATCGCGCTCGTTTGTCGCTTTTAACAGCCAAGATAGGATATCCTGGGGCATTTCATCTGGTTTGAACGTCTATTGCTGTTAGCACAGGCCCGACGTGCTTCCGCACCCAAACCGTGTTGAACTTTACCTTTTCCTTTTCCTTCAGCTGGGCTGCACAAACTTTGAAGAAGTTTGCAAATCCTGATGTCGATTCCGGCAAACAGCCGGCGAGCACGAGCGACCATGGCGCATTTCCCAAGACTCCAATCAAAGACATGGTGTCATGGATGCCTTTGATAGAGCTATTCTCAACCCCCGATTTCATCTGACCAAAGTCATCCTGGAATGCCAAAGCCCCCATGACGTCGAAGCTGTAGAACATGGCCCATTCGGTGGAGTTCACTGGCTGGCCGTTCGTTTTTTGGATCTGTTTGACCAGAGTGTCTGCCAGAGTAGCAATGCGCGCTTCGTACGAGAGCAGAGCTGTCCAGGTCAGTCTTTGGGCGATCGTTGCATGAAACTCAAGACGAACCTTTGGTTGAAAAGGCGCGGTCCCAGGCTCGACGCCTCATACGGTGTGACTTGCGGTCGCGCTCCATGTGTAGAGACGCCCTGGATGTGTCGTGGCCGGCTTGGCCATACCAAGAAGACTTGCGACAGTCGGTCATAGGACCGTATATCAAAGGAAGAGCCGATTTGCGCAGGATACTGACCTCCCTTGGCCCAACACGGACAACATCGCCATACTGCTCATGCAACGCCTCTCTCTCGCGATGAAGCTGCAAAGTCTTCGCCGCACGATATACCGCGTGGAACTTGGTCAACTTTGCGGCAAACGGGCCAGGGAACTTGCGCAGGCGGTGGAAAAAAAGCCGGTATGCGCCGATGCTCAGAAAAAGTCCAGTATTGAAACCTGTGGCCACGAGGACTGTCTTGAGCAGTGCTTGCACAATACCAAGCTGGCCGAATGCCGCGAACGCACACACTGTACCGGAGAACACCGCGCAGGCTAAGCCAATGAACGGCAGCATTATGCGTTCAAACTCTTCATCACGAATCGCCACTGAAAGATGGAACAGGGTTCCGAGAAGTGCAGCGGCACCGGCAGTGTGCAATGCATCCGCATGCGCGGCGTCATGAAGAGCTTCGGGAATAATGGAGACCGCCATGTGAGGGCGGAAGAGACGCAACAAGATCCCAAGTGAACGGATGGATGGATAAAGAAGAAAGTGCAACGCACACGATCAGCTAGCTAGATAGCTGGGACGGGAACGAGTAATGCCCCAGGATCTCAGGCGATTTCGAATTCCCGAGACCCTGTAACATCACTCCACAGCCTCTAAACAAGAGGTTCAAGACTGCAGTCCAAATGAAGCGCCGAAGCGGAAAAAGGGCTAGGCTTGACGAAGTCCCATTGTGGAAAAAGATTTGCTGGATTCGTCTACCGACCTATCAGGACCAAAGTACCGCCTTTCAATCCTTGCTTGGAGCTTCTAGGATCAACTTGGTTGCTGGAGTAGAGCAGGTACAAGAGCCATCTCTTTCCATAGCAACGGAAAGAGGCCGATTTTAAATTAACTAAATCGCGCAAAAAGTCCGAAGTCTCAAGCCTTTCGATTGGATCTCTCAAGCACTCCACTTTCTACAAGAGAACTGCCAATCGTTTGTATTCTATGAGGGAGGAGCAGTAGTGCCGCCCACTGGATGTTTCACCATTCTCGCCTATTGTCCGGATCGGTACGATGCGGTGAACTTGAGGAAGACCATAGCACAGTTGTCGAGCATTCGAATCGACCTTCCAGTGAAAATCCCCCGCTCCGAGTGTGCAAAGTTCAAGTCAATACCAATGTCCATTCGGCTCATTGAGTTTGTGTCGCGGAGCTCATCGAGTCCGAAGCTGGTAAAGTCAAAAAGTTTTAAGAAAGGGGTGTGGGAAGCGCATAAGTGCGCGATACGTCTGAGACCCAGCGAAGTGGTCCGCTGAATCAGTTCTCTCGGAGAATAGAATCACGAATCGTTTCCGTAGGCTACCCCGAACGGCAGTCACACCACGACGGGACGTTCAACTAGGGCCATCCTAGCATGCCGCCGAGAATACTCCATCCGCGATAGTTCACTCAAAAAGCTCACGGTTCGACGAACAAGCCGTTGCAACGTCTTAATTTTGAGATTCAATCACTCGAAAGTTAGTCTCAGCATGCTACAGGGTTCTCGTCATGGCTTTCATGATGAGTTGCAATCTTGAACAATATCCAGTTCACACGGCCTCGAACATTGCCTGCTGCTCGGACAACTTAGACCCAGGAAATTATAACTGCTCCACTCCTAAGACCTCCTTTCTCAGGTCCTAGGATGGGTTTCAACCAACATCCTAGACAAAATTGCGCTAACTTGTGGCATTACAAGGGCTAAGGGCCGTTGACCCACTTGGACGGGACGTGCGCCACTGCCACGAACGAAGTGCCGGTACCTGAAGAAAATTCAATCCCAGCTCGACTTGACAATCAGTGTTGAAGTAGGTTAGGGGGCCTGGGAAGTGACCCGACGGGACCAATTTCGTCAATGCAAATTGCACCGTCGTTGTTGGATAACGGGTGACCATCCCCGCTGCTTGTCACATCAGAGCGGACAAGAGGCGATCCAACTACGCTGACGGTGTGCTCCTAATATCGAGACTGATGTACGCTGCGTGCGCTTAGAATACTCGCCACTGCTTCCATCTCCCATAATTCTTCCTTTGCGGACGACTCTCGTGTTCTGGCGGCCAGAGAACGACCTTCATGGCGTACGCAATGCAAATCGCAACGTACGTCGTGACGTATACGATGTACCCGCTAGCACTTGCTTCTGGATTGGTGCGCGTGTACTGCCGAGTCTTTATAACGCAAAACTGGGGGGCGGATGACTACTTTGCAGTGGCTTCTATGGTAAGTACACTCTCCTTGGCTGGGGTGAAGTTGCGATTTGTTGTTGTGCGACGGGCTAATCATGAGACAGTTTGGGATTGCAGGTCAGATAGTTCAGTGGCAAATAATGATGAGTCTGGGCTGTGGAGCGTACGTATTTCAATCTGTCGTGCCTTTTCGACGAGTGCTAATGCTTGGATCAAGCCCCGAGCCGAATAAATGCAACTATGCGGACCCTGAAGGCGGCCTCTTGCGAGTATGTCATCAGAAATCACCTAGCATAGTCAACTGACGCATGTGCCAGTCTCTTTTTGCCCAGGAAATCTACTACTATCTCGTGCACTGGGTTATAAAGTCCTCTTTCCTCGTCTTTTACTTTCGTCTCTCCTCGCAGCGCAATTTTCGCATAGCGATATGGGCCGGCATTGCCCTCAACACCGTAATGCTCATTTACAATGAGCTCATTTCGATTCTTCAGTGCGACCCCGTGGCGGCCGTGCTCGAGCCAATGAAATATCCGGACGCAAAGTGTATCGAAAGATTGATTGTATTTTTCACACCCGCTGGCTTTGTAAGTCACAAGTCCTTCTATCAACGGCTCGTTCTTTGCCTACTTCAAGAATGTTCAAATGTTGAACAAAATCTCTGACTGATTCGCTCCAGAACGTTCTCGTGGATATATACATTCTTGCTCTCCCAATCCCCACGATATGGCGTCTCCAGATGCCTCTCAGGCGCAAATTGGCTGTCCTCTCCGTATTCTCCTTTGGAATTTCCGGGATCCTCGTGGGTCTCGTTCGTTTCCACGCACTTGTCACGCTCAACGAACTCACCAACACTGCTTACAACGTGGGCGAAATGATAGTTGTCGCGTGCCTGGAATTTAGCTTGGCGATGATCTCTCTCAACCTACCGGCCATGAAATGTCTCGTGCCCAAGCTGGTAGGCAAGTACTCGCAGGGTAGCAGTTCCGGCCAAAAGGGCTACAAGGGTTACAGTGGCACATCAGATGCAAAGAAAGGGTATGGGCTTAGTACCTTAGGCAGGAAGGCGCAGAAGAATAAGTTGAATGAGTTAGGAACTATTACGCGGATGGAACAGGGCGTCAAGGGGTCAGAAAGCGAGGAAGAGCTATGGAAGCAGAGCGCGGCTATGCAAGCGGGAAAAATTGTCGTAACTAAGGATGTGATGCAGCAGTCTTCATCGCAGACTTCAAACGATCCGTCGATCAGCGAGGAGCAGCAGCAAAAGCACTACGAACCCTGGGGCGATATCGCCGTGGCCCGGTAGATACAGAGCGCATAGCATTGAATACCTGTACCAGTACAACATGCATACGGCGGCATGAATACCATGAGCAGCCCATGGGTATTTGGCGCATCCGCTCCTTTCACGAATATACGCACCAAAACACATGATCTGTCGAAAATTGTCAACACGACTCACTGTTGCACGTTTAAATTACGTGTTTCATTTGATTGGCGTTTACTGCATTCTAGCCTCAACACTTCAATCTTCATTTCTGCGAAGTGGCGCGAATGGGGCGAAACTGATTGAATCCAAGTAGCATCTGCTTTCCATGAACCCAATAGTTTGTTGAGCGCATTGATCCACTGTCAGTCAACGCCCTTATCTCCGATAAACGGATTATTTCGCAGTCGTTCCGTGGTTGCTTCTCAGGCAGATACTGATGGTGAAATTTGGGAAATAAATATTTATTTTGGTGAGGGGTGTGTCCATGGAATTGTTATGGTAATGTCCCATAGTTGGGAGGCACTTTAGCCCCAGGGTAAGGCGAACGAACCAACTGCAATTCGGTCCCAACAGTTTTTCTAGTCAACGAATTATTTTGTTGATTCAGTTGACGACATTGCTACCAAGATTCTTCATTCGCTATAAGAGGATGTCGCATCGTGTTATCAATTCTTTCCCATAGCCCACATTCTATTCAACAAATTCCCTTCTATAAGTAGCAATCGTTTACTTCTCACAATCCTCTGCCGAATATTTTCTTTCATAATTTGATAGATATTGAGCAACTATTCATCTTCACGGCAGATTGTCTGACATGGATTCCAGCGGCAGCAGAGAATTGTCGGCATACATTTGCGCTGGAGAACCGGGGCAGCCGCATTCTCGATCAAACACAATTTCCTCGCAAGACCGCAGCGAACAGTCAAAACGCTCAACATCCTCGGAAAGACCTTCAACATTGGGGCGAAATGAATTGCCATCATCTTCCCTCGAAATTTCCCTTTATAAAGAATCGCATACTGTTGAGGCACTTTCGGCAGGCACGGGAAGCGAGGACGACGACGGCGGTACTCTTGTGTATGATATCTTTTGGAAAAGCCTCGCCAAGAACGAGTTCCACCTTCCCGCCACCAATGAAGGGGTCCAGGGAGATGCCCACAATTACGAGCAGAGAAGAGTACCTTTTCCGGGCGATGACGACAGCTTTGTGGAAGTTCGTCGCTGGCTATACTCCGTGTTGACACTCGAGGCTTGGGGAATAACTCAACGCTGCCCCATGTTAATTCGGGTGACCGTCGAGGAATGGTTTGGGACTGGAGCTTACTTGAAAAAATTGATTGAGCAAACTGATGAAGGACACCTTTGCCCGGAAGAACAACTGAAGGCGGTGCTGGAGAATACCATGAGCAAGGCAGAGGCGCTTCGTTATCGTGATCTTGTGGTTTCCTGCGTTGTGCGGGAAGCCCGTCGTCACTTTGAAGAGAAAGCGTATGCAGCTGCCGTGGCTGGGCGAGCCCAGATGACTGCCGCGTCGCCCCAGGTCTTTTCGGATGAATCAGGTTATGATTCGGATTTGCCAGACATTGGAGACAGACGGGGAACCAATTCCAATCGCTCGTGCTCGAAATCGAGACCGTCACTTCCGGGAGCTTGGTCTCCCCGGCCACGTCGCACCAGTTCAATTTATTCTCTTGAACAAGAAGAGGTCGTGCCGCATTCATTGCATGGACGTCAGCAGCTTGCAGCAGAACATGAGGCAGAGGATCCGATTAACAGACTGTCGTCTATGATGGAAGAGAACGAAAGTGAACCCGGCGCTTTTTCGTCATATATCCCAACTGGAGTCGCTTGGACATCGCGCACTCTGTCAGGTCGTAGATCTCTTTCCACAGACAGATTGATTGAAAGCACAGTCGCCAGACGTCCGGACCACGAAGCATCCGTCCAATCATGTTATACCCCAGCGAGTAGGACTCCACCAAACCGCCGGGGTTCGTTTCATGATCTAATAGACCATGTACGCTTAAGCACACCCTTTGGAGCTCGCATATCTACCTCGCAGCGAGCAAAGCAGTCAGAGCCGATTAGAACAGTTCGGTTCGAAGATTGTTTGGCTGGTCCCGGAACCCAAGATGACATATCGAAGAATGACTCATCAATGGACACATCAAGAGCTGGTAAGGCTGGCTCAGATTCTAAGTTCAATGTCACTGTCGTGGCAACAGAGGTGGAAAACGAGGATGCCATTGTACCTGCAAGTCCGCGGTTGTCGCCTAAAGTCTCTCATGAACTCGTTCCGATATCTTTCAGTAACGAAACTGCAGAGGATATGTTAGAGAAACTGCTATTGAAAGAAGAAGAGCCTGCACGGTCGGAAATGCCAAAGAAGCGTCAGTTGCCACGACGACTGCTCAAAAAAGCGTCGAGAGCTTTAACGCCCCTACGACCCGCAAGATTCAGGCAGGGCAAGGGACATGATTGAAGGTACGTCTGACACCGTTTTTGGTAGCTGCATAATCTCAGACCAAGCAGTTTCGGGTGCATTTCTGTAGAAGAATCCAATCGAATAGACAACACTATGCCAACAGTTTCACTCTCAATTCGACACGGCAATGCCCGTTCCGAGTGCTTACTGCCCGAATAATCACGTGTAAAACATACACTGCATCCATCTGCTGATCCTTTCCTCTTCCTCCTATTACGAGTGACGCCCGGTTTTAGCTCCGGCCGCGCCACGCTCCCACGGACAACACCATACGGCTTATAAAAGTCAGTCTTCGCTCAATCTCACAATCTCAGTCTTGTTTGCTATTCTCTCCCCCCCGACTTCGCTACTACTACTTTTATTCCTCGACAAACTACCTCCACTATGAGGCTCACCATCATACTCTCGGCGCTTACTGTCGCCGCCCACGGGCTGGTTGACCGGGCTGCAAACACGCCACATGAGGAGAAAACTGCCACAGGCTTCAAGGCCAGGGCTGTGAATACAGGTCCTCATCTCGAACATTCCGAGACTGGCTGGTTAATGGAGAGGGCTGCTGCTACTCCTCATGAGGAGAAGACTGCCACGGGCTTCAAGGCCAGGGCCGTGAATACAGGTCCTCACCTTGAGCATTCTGAGACTGGTTGGCTGATGGAGAGGGCCGCAAACACGCCACATGAGGAGAAAACTGCTACCGGTTTCAAGGAGAGGGCTGTCGCCACACCCCACACGGAGAAAACTGCCACGGGCTTCAAGGCAAGAGCTGCTGCCACTCCCCATGAAGAGAAAACTGCCACGGGCTTCAAGATTAGGGCAGCTGCCACACCTCATACGGAGAAAACTGCGACAGGCTTCAAGGCTAGGGCTGAAGCCACACCTCATCCCAAACACCGAAAATTCGTGGCCTAGTTGTCCCTACGGCCGTATCTCTTGCTTCGCTCCTGCTAGGATCCGGTCGCCAAGTCGGTTGACGTTCGGGACATTGCTTCAGTGGAAAAGGACTAGTCTTCAGCGAGGGTTGACAGAGACATCGCTTTGAAATATGTCGTGATGGATTCACTGGGTGGGGGGTTGAGTTGATACCTGAGATTACAGACCTGAGTAGTAAAGCAGCTGGATCAAAGAATGAAACACAATTTCCAATCGGTATAAATCGTTCCAAGAGTTTGTGTTCTGGTACATGTCATTTCTGCTTTGGGGCTTGATGTGAGGATATCGCGTAAAAGCCCACCGCTCCATAGAAGCTGATTTCCGCCCGGGGCCCAAAGCACGACCTGTAATAATTCTTATTCAAGTGTTCTGTTTGCTTCTTCTATCAAGTTAGCTTGCCGTCGTATAATCTGCCCGGCTGTTTTCGTGTTCAACACCAACTGCTTTGTCGTATTTCAGTCCGGTTCATATACTCACGTAAGTTCAAATTCTGTCTATCATTGTTAATAAATCGCTGTGAACCACTAGGGCCGTCGATATCCTTCTCGGCGTTGGTGTTAATCTGTTGGGGTCACCTAGTAGCCCGAGCTAGATACCTAAGCGCCGTTTGTCCACGACGAGGTCATGCTCGCAACGACTACGATCGATATGGTGAAGAAATGAGCTCTAGTGGCGTGAGCGCCGTACCTCGTGAGATAAAATTGGCGGCCCACGCCTCAGTATTGATCATGGTCATGCACGTGCGCGAGGTTCTCGTTTGCTCCTTCTACATGACGGTGCACGTCATTTCTTTCCGCCCTCGAGCCATCATGCCTTCCGTGAATACAAAACTCTTGAAAACGAATTCTTCTCCCCTTCTCCTTTTCATAACCTCCTCACTCCGACTCTCAATTCTTCATCCACTCTGAGCAACCCTCACCCTCTGCTTCTGACAGCCTCTCCATCTAGCACCTCCGAACCCAACCTCAAACTAAACATCATGAAGCTCTCCCTCCTCCTCACCGCCTTCATCGCCATTCGCGTGTCTGCAACACCGCTTGCTGCACCAGGCGCCGACATCGAGCAAAGCTCCGACACGTGGATCCGCGGCAGCGACGACATTTCCATCGTCGACACCTCTGCCAAGCAAGATGATGATGATGATGTCTCCCCCGTTGATCCGAAAATGCACAATTTGTGCAACCAGCAGTGCTGGAAGAAGTACTATAAGGTAGCTGGCGTAAGTGTCCTCCGAGAGAAACTCTGGCTTTGAAGTTCTCATTATGTGTAGGAATGGGGCTGCCGCTTTGGGCAAGTCTCATGCTGGAAGGCTGCTGCTAGGGCGGCTTGCGAAGTCAATCGCGATTGCAGGTGGTGCTTCACCTGCACCTAGCCTTTGAGCACGAGCTGGGAAGGGGATTTCGAGGTGTATGAAGCGGTAAGTGCTGAAGAGTAAGCGCGAACAGAGCACTGTTGATTCAAGTAGCTCAATCTGGCATTATGCTCGACAATGCTCGGATACTGCAAGTTCTTTTCGACCAGGCATCATGAGTCTTCTAGACGGGTGTGCGCTTCGGCATTGCCTAGACCAGATTTCAATACATGTCGTGGGGAATAGATCGATCGGTGGACTACATAATCCTCAACACGGTCGGTAATACTGGATTTGGGCGCGGACCATCGCTCCAGCGAACAGCATGTGTCCATTTCCCAAACAAAAACTCTTGTAGGACACAATGCATACTCCCATCTTCACTCTCGAGCCTCCTCTTTGTCGTGATACTGCTGATGTTGAATGGAAGTGAAGTGAGCGAGGCTAGTCCATGTAACATCAAGCAGCTCTTCAACCTAGTATTCGACATGGACTTCACTCAGAACTCCGTCAGCACTCTCCAATTGCTTTTTCTCCATCCAGCATACCCTGGCCCACCATTTCCACGCCTGCTGCTGCCTATTCACCCTCTGTCAACCCACCCAATCAAAGCCCCCAACTCCTCGCGCGAGTGTGGCTTCACCGGTTCTGATGTACAGGGTGTGTGCATGGAAGCACCACGCCATTGGCCAATACCCCGCCCCTCCTCGCCAACCACCTCATGCAGCAAAGAAATCAGGGCTGTGCACCCAACCTCTGCGCACCCTAACTTCTAAGGCAGACCGAGATATAAGGCGTGCAGCTCGCCTGTGCGAAGACGTGCTGCACTCGCGCGAGGTCGTTCGTGCGAGATATTGCCTTTCGACTCGCAAACTCGATTACGTTGGGTCGATCGGAAGCTGATGGCGAGCACGGCACCCATGGTTGTGCGGAGGTTTGACGCGGTGAATGTGAGGAATGTGCTCGGTTTGCAGAGCGAGATTGCGGGACTGGAAGCGA
Source organism: Polyplosphaeria fusca (assembly GCA_010093805.1). Classification (NCBI taxonomy): domain Eukaryota; kingdom Fungi; phylum Ascomycota; class Dothideomycetes; order Pleosporales; family Tetraplosphaeriaceae; genus Polyplosphaeria; species Polyplosphaeria fusca. Next base: position 166,027 of record ML996128.1, on the reverse strand, counting down.
GGCTGAGGAAGGTGGAGGAGGGTGGAGAGACCGGGGCTAAGCGAGCGGATTCGGGGTGTGGAGAGATCAACAATGAGAAGAAGGGTGAAGAGCTTGAGGTGGAGGAAGTGAGGAGAGAGTTGAGAGCTAAAATGAAAGAGTATTGTATGTTTTGTTTCGTCGGAGTTGAGATGGTGCTTTTGGAGTGCTAACGTGGGAATAGATGAGTCGGTTCTGCTCACGAATCAAATGATGGCCCTCACACCACCGAATCAAGACGAGCTTCAGTCGGCGAGGCAGTCGTTACTCGCCCAGGGATCTAAGGCCAAGTCGAGTGCCATAGCTGCGACGCTGCAAGAACAGCTCTCGCAGAAACACGAGGACGATCTGAGCATCCTCGGGCGCCGCCCCCACGAAGATGCTCTGACCAAGTTCATCCAACGACATCTCGCGTGGCTGTTTTGCTCCAATGCAGGCAAAATTGGCCAGTCGAAAACAATCGCCACGCTCGTGACACTCACGACTACCATTTGCATCGCCATATTCCTGGTCGGCGCCGTCGTGGGTCTGTACTTCGTATCGGAAATGCGCGCTCGATTAGGCATGCTGGCGTGCTTTACCATCATCTTCGCAGCCACCATTGCCATATTGACGAACGCGAGAAGACATGACGTGTACATGGCCACCGCAGCGTACGATCCCCACCTCTTCTCCTTTGCCACCCCAACCACTAACATCTTCCCAGATACGCCGCGGTGCTTGTCGTCTTTGTGAGCGGGAATATCGCTGAGAATCCACAGCCCACGCTTTGCGTGCTTCAGAATGGAAACGCGGCGCTGGCTGCTAGTCAGGTTGCATTGAACTCGCAGGCAGCGTTGAACTCCGCGGCGCCAGCGACGATTGTTACGGCGGCTGTTGCGACAGTGACGGCTACGGAGACTATCACGCTGACGCAGGGGAGTCAGACCGTACGTACGATTGTGAGTACAGTAATGGCGCAAGCCTCGCCGACTGCCACTGTGATTATCAGGAAAGGCGAGCTGTCTACCGTTGCGAAGGCGGGCGTAGGACTCGGCATCGCGGTTGCGGCAGCGGCGGCATTGTTCCTTCTTGCTGGATGCGTCAAGATGTCGTGTGCAAATGGGGCGTCGGCGTTTGGCTGGTATAAGACGCGGAGAGAGAATGCGCAGGGAGCGCGGAGGCGGTCGAGAGAGGAGGTGGTTTCGTGGAGGGAATCCGAGAGGGGAGGTAAGGAGAAGGGTTCGGCTGCGAAGGTTGAGAGTACGGAGGTAGGTGAAGGGAGGATGGTGTGGGTGTAGATAATATATTTTTAAAGGTTTAACGTTACCTATACTTTAATTCTTGGGTAGTCAACTGTTTTAAAAACTCAGACGCTTCGCGAGTTTTGAGACAGTGTCTTAGAAAGCTCGACGTTTCGAGAGTTTTGAGACAATGTCTTAAAAAGTGCGAAGCTTCGCGAGTTCTAAGACAGTGTCTTGGAAAGCGAGATGCTTCGCGAGTTTTTGAAATAATCGTCGCAGACCCACCTAATGAAGTGATGATATCCTGGACATGCCATCAAGAGTAATAATTTCGAGACAAAGATTTAGATATTCAAATGCTTGGCTCAAAGGCGGCAAAGAGACTGGGGAGTGACCAAAAACGCCCTGTCCGTATGATAGGCTGTTCACTTTGCACGGATCTTCCTATTGTCAAGGCAGCCCCACCTCTTAGTTTTCTCAGGTGCTCTTGGAATCGCATCTCTTACTTTGGCGTGTTGTATTCAATAGAAAAACATACCTTCGCAGTAGCTGCCCGTTCCTTTCCTATCTCATGTGTATCTCAGTGGTAGCAGGTCCACGTCATATGCAGTATGCATCAATCGAATCTTATAGTCGTGGCAGAGTTAATGACTAGAATTCAGTGGAAAGTGCAGGTGAGAGTAAAGAGACAAGCAACAACGGCGTCTGTCCCATTGGCGGAGGCCAGCCTTCGGGGGCGGGATCAGGATAGAGCGGCGCAAAGATTGGTGCTAGTGACTCTGGGAAATGATGGGATGGTCGTCACCGACTTCAGTACTAAATTCCGGCGCGTTGCGTTGCGCGGTCGGAGCTACGTTGCCCCGGTGTTGTTGCTGCGCGTTGCGCGTTGCGTCATCGCGAGGCTTTTCGACCGCCAACCTCATTTTTGTTGTATAAATATTATCTACTCTGCACTATATACTATCAGCAAGTGCTCCATAGATCGATGGTGTAAGTGGAAACATCGCTAGATCAAATCCTCCGATAGAACATCTCATCGCAGATGAGTCTCAGAGGGGAAATGATCAAGTCTGTCTGGATCCACGAGTTCGATTCTGAGACTCCACACATTGATTAGGGCGGCTGATATTTTTGCATTTTCTTTTTTACACCATCCCATCTTTTTTCCAGCACACCTCTCCGTCTTCCTTTTCACTTTTGATATTTTTTCATAAGATGAATACATAAAACACGAGTAGAGGAGACCGAGACGAGATGACGAATATATAAAGAAGACTTATGGAAACAAGCAAAAGTAAGAAAAGAGCCACTTAATTAAAAATTTAACACTCTTTAACCTAACGTTAGTAGAAATATCAATTTAATATATAGCGTATCGTTTCCTTCTCACTCAAGTAGAGGTATAAGATTCCTAGCTGGCGTGTGTTCTCCTCGGCAGCAGTAGAGTGTTTTACTCGTAATGACATGAATAAATTATCCCGATTCATGATTCAGAAATAGAAGAAGTGAGATGGTGGACAAGTCGAGCGCGCCCGCAACCACATGGGTTGAGGTGGCTAGCTCGTCCAAGGCGGTGAGAGTTGATTGGCTCTCATGTGACCAGGGTCCACAAACCCCAGCCGAAATTTCGAGTCCTGCCTGCATAAACTCACCCACAACCACGACCACAACCAGGCGTCCGTTGCTTCCGCAATGAACTGAACCATGGGGAAGCGCGCAGCCCCAGAGCTCGAGGGGAGGAAGGCGAACGACACGCGACACGTCAAGCGACAGAGATTATCAAACTCCGCAGAGGGTAATCCTCCACTGAACGCCAATGTCGCCACGGAAGAAGTAGCTTCAGCACGGCAGTTGCAGAAACTTCTGGTATTTGAACAAGGCGCAGCCTCAGAGCTTCGAGCCGGTACGTGTCAATTACAGTAGCTCAACCTGCCATGACTAACATGACTAGGTCTCAATGCGTTCAAAACGTTCCTAGAGTCGATCCTCTACTCGCACGATGACCTCGATCTCCCACGCAAACGCGCCATACTCCGCGAATACCTTGACACGCAGAAGAATAAGAGGGGAGAAGACAGCGAAGCCAATTTTTTGCCAAACTTCATCCAAGCATGGGAATATGCTGCAGAAACAAACTTTGAAGCTCTGCTGTCCCAGGTTGTTGCGAACCTAGCTCTGCTGTTCAGGGTCTTCTGCACCGACGCGCAATTCGCCGTCTATGCAAGTCTTCTTTCTAAAGCCGTCCTGCAACATTCGGTTGTACGACGCCTCAACCGCACCTTGTCTGCACCTGCCTCGAAGGAGTACATCATATCACCCGTTCTTCGACTCCTTACCGAAGTCACAAAATACAATCAAGGTGCTTTTGCTAAAGCAGTCTACGGAAAGAGGGACAACACTTTGGATGCGAAACTACTGGCGAAGAACATTGCTTTGTGGAGGGACTCGAAGGATGACCCGACCCTAGAGCAACGCAGGCCGAGCATTCGCACCCATGCCGTCAGGTACTTGCTCGCTCATCTCAAGTATCAGGACGAGCTCATCAAGTCCGAAATACTCTCCAACACAATCATTGTGCGCGCCGTCTTCGACCACCTTTTCACGGACCCTTCCTTCCTGATCTACGAGATTTTCGATGTCATGACAAACCACGTCTTTCAAGACAAAGCGATAACGCGACACATCAAGAGTCGCATTCTGACAGGGAAGACTCTCACCAACATATCAAGCCTTTATCGACACGAGTCGATTGGGGTTGTCTCTCAAGAAGAACACAAGACGCCCGATGTTATCGCACATGAGTTTCTAAGTCTCGTCTGTACTTCCCCCGCCTACGGCATCATGCTGCCATCCAATGGCTACTATCCCGCTGCCGACGATGATGGAGACACAATGATGGAGGATGCCTTTGACCAATCAGCCGACTTTGGAATAGACAACGACGGAGTCGGGGCACAGGGCAATATCCGCAATGTGATCTTGGCAGAGTTTTGTCGGCAGCTCAAGCCACATGCGAACACATTGCAGCAAGAGTTGGTGGTCAAAATATTTGGAGCCTGCCCTGAGCTCATCGCTGACTATTTTCTCCAAAAGGACACATTCCAGTACGACCCGAAGCTTACGTCTACTTGGATTGGATACTCGTCCTTTCTATACCAGGTGATAAACCTCCCCGTACCAACCTTGCTGGGCGGTAAAAGGGCCTTCCGCAGGCAACCACCACCTGTCTCAACCCTCGTCCAGAGTATCCTCCCACAGCCTCTGACTCAACAGGCGTTGACTCGGGCTCTAAATCTAAATTCTGACCTAGTCAATATGTTTGCAGTACGCGTCCTCGTAGTAGCGTTTCAGAAGCTCCGAGCGATTGTCCAAGAATTTGACGGTGCTTCTCAAAACGACTCATCGCAGCGATGGGATGCGGGCTCAAAGCGCCTGATTGCAGAGTTTTGCAAAAGGTGTCCGCCAATGAAAGCTGTCATAACCGCATCTCGACAGCCTGCATTCCAGAAAGATATGATGAGGGAAGCAATCACCAGACTATTGAGGCTGTATTATGAAGTCACGCCGCAAGTAGCTCTGCAGGAGCGGTTTGATGTTTCAATCCCCCTGTGCAATACTCTCAACCAAATAGAGCAGCCTGGCTCTTCCCCAGACGCAAAGTCTTTCCGAATTCTGGAGCTGGAACACTGGATACAGATGGCCAGACTCTCTACAACGATGCGATGGTGGCAGAAGAACAAATCGTTGCAGCACTCACCATTTGTGACTCTGGTCAAGCTCGTGTCGAATTCTGTCGAAGGAGGGCACTATGAAGAGATCAAGTCTCTTTTGCTTACCATATCACAGGACTATGATCTGCTCCAGAATGCCACCTTCCCCGATGCGCTTGATACCCTCATTGCTAGCCTCAAGGATTCGTGTGGGCCCTCACCTGCCGCACCTGAGGTTTTTGACTTTCTCGATGATTGCTGCGGTCGATTCGTCAAGACTCCTATCAAATACTTTGACGATCTCGACAATTTCCGGTGCAAAATTTCCGAGGAGCCTTCTCAGGAGCCCTCTGATGGACCCATCAGCCCATTGCTGATGACGATTGTAGAGCAATGGCCATTCAAAGGCAGCAAAGTAGACAAAGAACATCCGGCAGATTCGATCGCGCACTGGCTAGCAAGATTACTCTATTTACTGAAGCTTGTGGGTGAGGATGGATCTTTGCTAAAAGCCGTGCGCGATTCGTTGGTTGCGGCGAGTCACCCATTGTACCGAGAGGTCCTCAAGGAATCGTTTCTGTGGAAGATGGGGAAGGAAAAGGCGAAACGAGCGCTGAAATCAGCAACAGGGGCAGACTTTAGCGGGTCCGAAAGATCCAGCAAGTCTCCAGCGCCGATACATCAGGTGGATGAAGATCAGGTGAAGAAGGACTCCCCCACAATCGACTTGGAAATACCGCCTCGAGAAGACGAAAAGCATGCAGGCCTTAACCGGTGGAGAAAGAAGGAACTCGATGAAAGTATCGATGACGGAGATATTGGGGATCTACTGCTTTGTCTTTGCTCGCAGCACGCCGAGATTCGCCTGCAAGCTGCTGCCAACATCCGACAGCTTGAGGCAGGGATTGACGTAAGCTTTTATTCTGTTGATTCTGATAGCGCTGCTAATACGCTCCAGGTACGCAAGGATTCCGAACATGTCCAGCTCAAGCTTCTTCTCGGCGAAGTTTTGGAAACAGTACAGGACACTCTCAGCTCAGAAGCGCTGCCTTATGTTGGCGGCACGTTTGCAGCGAGGGCCGTGGCCGTTCTGGCTGATCCCACACATTTCATGTTTGGCAAAGTGAATGATTTTCTCATGAAGCGACCCACGTGGAACGTTGAGCGGCTCCCGCATTACTTTGGAAGGAAAACAGTTCAGAGCGAGCCCGATCAGGACGGTTCCTACCACAAAGAGGTTGACTGGTATCTCGACTACCTCATTGATGCTCTACGCACAAGCAAAGACATGGAGATCTTCAGGACGAAGAACGTGTTTGAAAGGCTTCTTGCTCATTACGCCTCACCGTCTTGCGCTATCTCAGCAAGGGAGAAGATTACGAGGCTGCTCCTGCGTGCGGTAGCTGTTGGCGGAAGCACGACGCTGATTACGCGTTGCGGCATCATCAGTTGGTTGCAGATGAGATTGGGAAGTAACGATCATCGTCACCAGATGTTGCGGCTGCTGGCATTTCGGCTCGGCTCGACTTGCGATAGAGCGAGGGTCGAGGATTGGAGTAGTGGCACAGCAGGAGAGAGCCTTGCTCTACTAGCTCACGGTTGAGAGGAGACTTGGAGATCGGTTAGCGGGTGTCGCGGGTTACTTACGTCGCAGCTTCAAGGTGACGTTTTGATTTCCCAGGGAGAGTTTGAGGAGCCATATACCCACACATTTTTGCATGCAGAAAAATCGAGATTCTATGCATTCCCACTAGTCGGATGCAGTAGCCCCAGGCGAATGCACGCGGCGTGAATCGTTGCTCGGCTTCATCCCCACGTACCTCTTCCCTCGTCGCCACACACACAAGACTCGATAAGTGCAGGACGAAGGTCGGAGCAAGAGGGTGTCGGCGCTCGGGACTTATCGTCTCTGATGTCGGCGTCCGCTATAAACACGAAAAGACGAGTCGACTTCGCGACGCCTCGGCCGACGTTGTTGAGAGCGCGAGTGAAGGGTGCACGGGCCAACGCCGACACACCGACTGGTGACGATTGCAGCCGTGGCTTTGTCCGGCCTCCAACCCACGTAATTCAGCTGCTCGCTAACTGGATTGTACCTTCCTGAGCCGTGCTGACTTTGTGCAGGAGCTGCACATGGGCGCCACTCGTCTCTTTGTCAGTCGGCATTATTGGTGCTATTGATGCCCGCCTGGCGAAGCAATGGAATCAGATCCAGAGGCCATCGTTCGTACGAGACGACCGACCCTCCACGCCGCAGAGGTGAAGCCTTGCATATATAGAATCAGGAGGCTGCTTTCCCTTGCCGCATCTTCAATCTACTCATCCAAATATTTACACTAATTCACACCTCCACCGCCCAAAATGGTCAACATTGGAATAAAAAAGCTGCGCCATCTGCGCGAGAAGCCAACTCTCACCAATGCTAATCGCACTCCTTTCACCAACGACGAGTGGAAAGCCATCCGTCCCAAGTTCTGCGGGCAGACCGCGGCAGGTGGCATCGCCTTCTTGCTGTGGTTCCTCGCCTGCTGCTCCTACCTCTACGGCACCCTCTTCGAATCGCCGAACCGACACGATAACTTCAAAGTCCTAGCCGTGGACTATGACGGGGGTGCCATTGGCCAAGCCATGGGCGCCGCATATAATCAACTAAAGGGGCCCGCCTTCTTCTCCCTCGAGTACCACTCACCGCAGGAATACCCAACCGAAGAGGACATGTACCAAGCAGTATGGCAAGGGAAGTTCTGGGGCGCAATTTCCGTCACAGAAGGGGCTTCAAACCGACTTGCCACGGCTCTCGAGGGCGGCAATGCTGCTGCATCTTACAACCCCGCCAACGCGCTCCACTACATCTGGAACCAGCAATATTATACCGCCTACGCTCAGTCGATCGTGCAGTCCGGCATGCAGCAACTCGTAGGCGCCACTCGCAACGCCTATCTCAAGATCAACGGAACACGCGCCACCAGCGCCGTCAACCAAGACGACCAAGCAGCCGTACAAGCGCTGCTCAACCCCATCGCCTCCACCGCCCGCAACGTCAAAGTCGCCCCCTTCGGTGCCGTCACGCTCCTCAACACCGTCTCCATGGCCATGCCCATCCTCCAACAATTCTTCTTCCTCCTCGTCCTCAACGGCGCCGCCCGCCAACACCAACTCTACAGCAAAATGACCGTCCGCTCCAGCCTCCTCGTCCGCCGCATCGCAGGCCTGCTCTTCACGCTCGGCGCCGCGCTCTGCCAGACCGGCTACTTCTGGGCCTTCCGCGAGACGTGGGATGTCAACGGCTCGCAGTTCGTGCTCACGTGGATGACGTACTGGCTGCTGATGCACATACACCTGCTCATACTCGACTCTATATCCACCGTCGCGCCGCTGGCCGTTATGCCTTTCGTGGTGCTGCTCTGGGTGTTTCTGAATATCGCTAGCACGCTCAGTCCGCTGGAGTTGCAGGCGGGATTTTACCACTGGGCGATTTCGCTGCCGAGTCACAATGCGTATTCGGTGCTGGTTACGATCTGGACGGGCGGGGCGGATAACCGGCTTTATCGCGCGCTGCCGATTTTGTTTGCGTGGTGGGTGCTCGCGAATGTCACGACGTCGCTGACGCACTGGCGTGCGTGTCATTTGGCGTTTAAGATGGAGCGCAGCGAGGAGGCGGGGGCGTTGGCGGAGAAGGTTGGGGATGAGGAGGCTGCTATTTCGTCAACGGAAGGCGAAGAGGCGTTGTCGAGATTGCAGACGGTGACGAGGACTGAGACGGCTTTGGATCGGGTTAGATCTTCGGAGAGGGAGGCGATGGAGCAGCGACAGATCTACGGTCCTGGTATTCCTACGTTGATGTAGCGGGAAGCACATTGCTTTTTTCATTGATGGTTTTCAGCGGCGTTGAGTATGAAAAGTAAATGTTTAACTTAGCATGATACCTGATAGACTTATAATATTCATCCCATGTCAAATCCTCACTGTTCGATACGGTCTGTGCATTCAATATTTAGATGGGAAGTTGTATTTGCTTAGATGAACTCTAGGGAACGATCATTCCTCTCAAAGACAAAAGACGTAATCAAATTGTGCGCAATTACAGCTAAAGTTACCCCAAATCCATCATTTCGCAACGCCCTTTCATTTCTAACCCAACCTGACGCCTTGCTTTACCCTTTTAGACGAAAGAAAATGGAGATGTTATATACTCCAGTCGTGTCAAGTCATGAGCAGCTTTCAATGAAAGACATTCCCAACGCCCGATAGTAAACCTTATCGCCCGTTTCCTGTAGTGTACACTTCTCGAGCGAAAAGGTGGTGTCAGAATGGAACAGGAATCCGGATCGGGCATGTGTTAGTCCTCCAACTCCTCCAGCTCTCGCTCCCTACGGGCGAGTTCCTCCTTCATGGCTTCGGCCTCGCGCTTCAGACGCTCTTTCCGCGCGGCCTTGTCTTCATGCGGGGTGGCGCTGTGTCTGGGTCCAGGTGAAGCGCCTTCGTTCTGCTGACGCGACACAGCCAGCGAGGGATCAATGTTCGTATCGCCATTCCGTGAAGGGTTGAGGATTGACGATATTGTGCTTCCGCGGCTTGGTTTGGGCTGTGCGGGTGCGGGGGACTCTGCGTCTTCTCCTTCCATCGTGGCGCTTAGGCTGCGTTTGCGGGGTGAGGGTGCGGTCGCAGGGACTGTGAGTGGGGTTGGGGGAGCTTGAGAGTGTGTCGTCGTCGTGCTAACGTAGTAATTCGTAAAGTCGATTGCGACAGGTCCGCGTGGTTCCACTGACAAGCGTTCGGTCGTTTCAATCGCGCTAGGTGGTTCGGGGGAGACGGAACCTTGGTCGAACGCGGGCGTTTGGGTTTCGCGCGGCCGAGGTGAATAGCTAGTAATGGACGACGGTGCTTGCGTGCTTAGATCTGAGTTTGCAGGGACAACTCGTTTACGACGTTTGATTTCTTGTTTCTTCATTGTGGAAGGGCGATGGGAACCGTGGAGCTTGTAATAGAGGCCTAAGGCACGTTAGTCACAAGCCAAGAAATGCTTACTTCGGCCTCAGGCAAGCAACATACCGCAAGCGTTACAAATGGTGTGTCCAGCTTCATCTCTCCTCCAAAGTGGCGTGACAGTAGTCCCGCAGTTTTGGCAGGCCGGAATTACAGCTGTTCCTGCTCCGGATGGAGCTTGAGATGGGCCGTCCGGTTTTGTTGATGACTCTGCTGGAGCTGAGGTGGCGCTGGTTTGGGCAGCAGAAAATTGAGCAATCTTGGAAACACGGTTGTTGAATGCAGGACAGCCATTGCAACCTGCTTGGCCACCAGTGCCGTTGCACCTGCCGCCACCTGGACAAGTCCCACTGGTGACCTGATCCGCTGTAACGTAAGTAGCACCCCGTGAGGAACTTACGACATTCGCAGGAGACGTGCTTCTGTCATGGCTCTGGCCAGGTGCAGGGCTCTGGGAAACTTGGAGGGTGGGCTGAGGCTGGGAGTTGCGCTTTAGATTGGTGGGACGAGACTGATTGCGTGCCTTGTAATACAATCCGCACGCGTTGCAGATTGTTTCGCCAGTCGGAGAACGCCGCCACAGAGGAGTTTTATCCGTGCCGCAATTCCTGCATCGCCGTCAATAACTGACTTTCGGTGATCGCTGATAGGATGGCAATGGTAATAGGCTCAGCCTGTAGAGACAACACGTACCTGCATTGCTGGCCAGCCACAAGCGAATTTGCACCGTCGGCAATTCTCTGTGACATGGAAGCTGGGGTTGGCGGTTGGGCTGACTCTTCGGTCCTTTGATAGTGGAGCGTATCATCTAGTGAATGATAGATTTCGGGTGTGTGTGCGTCAGAGGGGCAAACTGGCGCTGGCTTCTCATCTGTTGGCCCTATTCTTGACGCGCCAGGATCCTGGGAACTGTTCAATAAACGGAGGCTCTCTGCCATCTCAATGTCCTCGTTGCTTGGCTCTCGTGAGAGTTGATGTGGGTGCGCTGGAGTCGGGGCTAGGGAGGTCCCCCCGCCTGAGGACATGTTTGACATATTCCTCAGTCCAAGTTGTCGACGAGAAGAAAGACCATGCAAATTGCGAGCTGATATTGGGACGGATGCGTGTGAAGAGTAGGCGGTCAAAGGGCAGGGGAAGAGCAGTGTTTCAAATCGAGCAGCCCCTTCAAGTATGGAGAAATTCGAGATTTGGCCACTGCGGATCTGGTGATGGGCACTGGGGCCAGGCGCGGGGGGCAACGTGATCTGGGGAGAGGTGCCGGATGCCTGGGGGCTTGATCAAGTACCTATATGGCGGCTTGCGTGGCACTGGCTGAGAACAAGCTTTTCTGCGGCGGGCTGGAGTCACCAAAAGATCAGGGGATGCGACTCGAGTCCGAGGAACGTCATCGGCGAGCACCCAATACGTGCTGGAGTGGACTGGCGGAGTGCTGCGTCGAGTGAAGGTCAGATAGGCCCTGGAGAGTCGGTCAGCTGTGGCGAATCAGCACCGACGCATTGGTCATTCTGCGCTAACGCCTATAAGGTTTTAGCGGCTTGGCGGTCTAGTCAGCTCCATTGACTCCAGCGCCGCACTTCGTCTCGTCGTTTTCGGGACGAATTCTATTTGGTAGCGTAAAGCATATGAGGATTCAAAGATCATTTTCAAGAACTGGGTGTGATATTCGACAAGGCTCAATGTCTGGGTGCCGTCCTCGTCCACACCATGCGCATCTGCTACTTCACACGCTTGGTCGATATCTAGACATACACTCACGCAGCTAAAAGAAAAAGAGCAGAAAACAGTCTCTTCCGTGATCCCCCAGAATCATTGAACATGGAACGAAGAGTTTGAACTTGCTGACGCCAAACAGAAACCTGCCGACCTTCTTAATCGGGAGCCCATGGACGCATGCGTACAAGAATAGCACAGGAGAATGTCGCACTGCTAACGAGGGCTACCCCACACGTGAACCCTCGACCGGTCCACGCCCACGTTAAGCATACGGATCTGTCAGAGGATTCATCAACAGCCATCCTCTCAGTAAGCGGTTGGGGGGCTTAAACTTGTTCAGCACCCCATCCCGCGTCCGCATCCCTGGCAAAGATCAGCTGAAGAAGAGTGGAAAAGATCGGCATGCGCATACCGCATATTCGCAGGAGGCTCGATCGACGGAATGTACTCGAGGACGACATAAGCCAGTCCAACGACGCCAACAACGGTACCTGGTATGATTCTGAACCACTTGTCGCCAACGATGACTGAGCCGACGAAGATGTAGACTAGTGCTGCTTAGACTTGCAACTGGCGCGGTTTGTGCCAACACTTACAGACTCCGCGGCCAATGAACGAGAACATGAATGAGGCATAGCGCGCTACCTGTTGGGGGATTTGGAACTCTGCATTGCATCAGCCCAAACCCGGTGTATGACATGCACTCCGAGGCAGCTTCTCGAGAGTACACGCAGTTTCTCCGGCTGTGGGTGGCCAAGTTGGTTGCGAATGTCTGACAGAAGAGCCGTATACAAGGTAATACGAACCAAGGTATACGGTCGCTAGAAGTCAGATTAGCGCGACGGGCATTTTGTCAGTTATTTTGAGAGCCGTACCTAAGCCGAAAATTATGAGATACGCCCCGAGAATGATGTTGGAACTGAGTATTGTCAGTAGTGGTTCCCGAGCATTTCCACGTATAATTGCGAAAGCGGCAAGCGTTTGTTCGATGCGACTGGCGTATGCGCGCCGCGCGGCTTCCCACTGTAACGTGTAGGCAACCGCGTAAGGGTCCACGCAAGACTGCGGTGATGTTTCTCGGCTCAAGGATAGCATGGATGAATGCGACTTGCAGTCCAACAAGCCCGCGCAGTAGAGAGATGGCCGCAGGCGTCCGAACGAAGATCGAGGGGAGATCGAAGGGCGGCAATCGTCGATTGGCGTAGAGCGTGGATGGGGCCGATGGAGGCAGACTCACAAGTGGAAGTAGAAGATCTGCGCAATGCCACCGAGGACCATTAAGGCGGCGACTGCGAGGTTGACAATGCGACTACAGCTGTTAGCAGGTGTCGCAACCGTCGAACAGGCCCTCTGCAGCTGCTCACGGCAGCCTGCGCCAGGGGAAGCTCACAAGATGTCTGAGAAGTCCATGGTGGCGGGTGTATGCGTCGCTCGGAGACGAGGAGGGGAAGAATTGAGTTATGGATTAATGGAAGCGGGGGCTGGTGAAGACGAGCGGTCACAGAGAACACAGTGTGAGGGTGGATGTCTGCGAAGCGGACCTTGAGCTCTGGCGAAACAGCCTCGAAGCTTGGCGACTTTCGTCATCCGTGCGCCGCTGCCATTGGCCGCTCGTGTCAAGCACCGCCTTGGTCTTAGTGCGCCACGAAAGAAGAAATAGGCAGTCATGTTCTGTGATATCATGGAAAGGCTTCGGATTGCACCTATTTCTAACTAGGTGTTATAAAATCTATGGGTATCAAATGCTTTTGCCGGCCGTTCCAACTATCGAACATGCGCTGGCCCATACCCACACCCAGCTTGCTATATTGAACACCAATGTGTAGCCCAGTTATGCAGACGTGTGTCACCCGTAAACGCCAGATCTAATATGCATGTTGAACAAAGCGGAACAATATCGTGCTGCAAACTTACGTTGCTGTGCCCCTTTTGTCGGCGCAAACGAACGTGTTAAAACCAGATTTTGATGAGCTCTTCCGACACCGCAGAGGGCGTCAGAACGCCTGATTCGGTGATGATGCCGGATATGAGGTCTGGCGGAGTAAAGTCGACGGCGTCTTCGAGGGTCATTCCCGAGCACTTTGAAGCGAAATTCATGTCGAAAATGCCCTCGTCGCTTGTAACCCTGCCCTCATCGCCAACCTTAAAGTCCAGCACGTTCTGCTCGATTGGAAGATCGAATTGACCCAATGGATAGAGTCGAACAAACTTGTGGCTCTCCGCGACGACATAGAATGGCTTCCCTTTGCTCTTGGCCAGCAAGCCCATCTGGTACGTGCCGAGTCGAGATATAATGCCTCCACTCTCCACAACACCCTCAGCACCAACGATGACCATGTCGACCTGCCCAAGCGAATAGGCAACTGCCGAGTCGGGTATTGTGGCGACCGGGACGTTGTGCGCTCTCAGCTCTGCAACTGTCTGCTGGCCTTCCAAAGAGTCTGAGGATGCCGAGGGTGACAAGACGTAGATGACCTTGAACCGCATGGAGCTTGATTCTGCCGCACGCTTCAGCAGCGCCCCCACCACTCTCGATCCGCCATTTGTAAGAACTGTTGCTCCGTCACGCAGAAATTGTCTCCCAAAACTTGCAATCTTCTCTCGGCTGGCTTTCGCGCGCTCCACGAACAGCCGACCGCTTGACAGTAGATGGTTCCGTATCGCTCGAAAATCGTCGCTAGGGCCCAGGTGCGCGCTAGCCAGTCCGCCGAAGCTTGTGGGTCGGTTCAGCGTGGCGACCATATACCGTTGAAACAGATCTGTGCCGGCTGAGAGCGAGATGGGATTGGGTGTTGAGGCTTTCAAGATGTTGGTATGGCGCTCGAGTAATTGGAGGGTTTCAGCAATGGTGGATACGTTGCTATGCGCAAGGGCTTCGACGAGGGCTTCGATCGCGGCTACCGGCATGGTGAGGTTTGGATCTGAGACGAGAATTCGGCGGTACGTGTCGACGATGTCGAAGGTTGGCAGCGGGTTCTCCGCTGTTGGAGTGGCGACGTCCATGGTGATATGCTTTCGTGTACGGAGAGAGTGTGCAAAGGTAGATTCGGGGTGGTTCGAAATGTTATGTGTGCTCCAACATTTGTTGTGGAAGTGGGGGTTGTTGGCTTGAGTCATTGAAATGATCGCGTCGGATATATATGCTGACTCAGCGGAGCTATCGACAACCCGTGTTCTCGTCTTTAAGCTTGAAGCGAGAGAATAACTAATACAATACTTAAATATAGATGGTAGTTTCTTTCTATCTCTATTGATAACATTGCAGTCAAAGTAGGACACACTACGTCGAAGCTCCAAGCGAACATTTGAATCCTGCCACCTACGGAACAAAACTCGCCTTGTGATGGACATTGCATTGATTGACTGCACAGTAGGTCATTGGATAGCGGCGAGAAACACGTGGACTCCCAAGTTGTAAGACCCAAACTACATAAACCGATGTTTAGAGCCAATATCAAAGCAGAATCACGAAAGTCGTGGTTAGCAACTTCCACTTCAGTTTAACGGGTGCAGGTGTGAGGTATTCTGCGTAACTCATTCTTCTGGATTTTGTGTGAGCTTCCCTGAAATCTCTAGTCTCACAGTGACGTGGATTGAGGCTGCACTGCGTTCACGATGGCTGAACCATATGATTTCAGGTTGTGGGCCGGACTTCTTCGGCACATGTCATGTGCAGCCAACACATCGTGCATGCATTTCTTCACAAGCGCACAGTTCATTAACTAAGTCCATGCATCGTCGAATTTGAGTTTGATGCCTGCATATCCGTGTTCCACGCCGTCTTGCATGTCGCCGTTTGGTAAAGTTGTTCATCACCCGCAAACGGCCCGCACGCCACACAACGAACGCCAGCTCGATCAAGTCCACAATGCTCCGCTGGGGAATGAAAACGTGCTCGATTTGAAGGTTGAAGCAGTTGGTTGACGTGTTCATCATACCTCCCTAACCCACAGTTCCCAGCCGGAATCCGAACCCAGTGCACTTGCTCACCCGTCCGCCCTAGACAAGAGCATCGGCGCCCTCATCCTCTTCCCCACAGGCTTTAACACATCGTACTCTGCTAAACAGCCCAGAACCACAATGCCGATGCTCATATGGCCCCCAGATATCAGAACCCCATACCTCACCACCAACGCCATCATCATCAACGACTGTCGGCGCTGGGGCTGGCGCGTAGAAGAACGTGCTTCTCAAGACCCATATGTCCGGTCCGTCCAGCATGTACTCTCTTCCGCTCCGGAAAGAGATCATATTGCTGTTTTATGGGATAGGGAGACGGTAAGCCGCCAAGCGCGCCATGAGCGAGGTCGGAGGTCATCGTCCGACATGTCGCGCACCTCGACGCCCGACTCACCGCGCCGTTCCATCTACTCGAGTCACTGGTCTGGCTGGGAACAGCACCAGAGGATTAGCGAGCGGAGGCGGTCGGTGTCGAGAGATGCGCGGTTGACTGTTTCGCTGAACGAGGCGATGGAGGAGGAAGGCGTGAGGCCGACGTCGCCGCTGAGACGCGTGTTTGCGCGGTTGGAGGATAGATTTGGATTTTTGGAGCAGCCGCGGAGAGGTCGACGTGATGTGTCTTCAGATGACGACGAGGACGAGGGCTCTATTCTGCCTCCTTATTCTCCGTCCGACCATGCGCCTCCGTATGCGCCTTAGGTCCTGTGCTTCTGCGTCTTTCATCTCGTGTCTTTCTT
The DNA here is from genome assembly GCA_010093805.1 of Polyplosphaeria fusca. Classification (NCBI taxonomy): domain Eukaryota; kingdom Fungi; phylum Ascomycota; class Dothideomycetes; order Pleosporales; family Tetraplosphaeriaceae; genus Polyplosphaeria; species Polyplosphaeria fusca. Next base: position 149,680 of record ML996128.1, on the reverse strand, counting down.
GTCCCTCTCTTTATCAAGCAAGAACCTAGAGTTAGTCTTAACCTCATCGCGTTTCTGTTCCACATTCACTTTCATCCCAATATCTCGTTAATACTGCATCGTCGTGGAATTGCTATACTCATCTCTCAGGTAACTCTTCGATGGCCTCAAGCTTGGGGACACCATCTGGCACCTGCTACGACTGGCCTCAAGGAAAGCTCCATCTTTGCTGACCAGGGGAATATGCTCGACGACACCGAGCTTCTTCGATGTATTCTCGTGCTGACTGGTCTTGCTAGTAGAATTATCGTCAGTGGCTCCTTCGGCATCGGAATATGTGAGTATCCTGGACAGATTCGATGCGGACTTTGCGACATGATACTCGTCAAATCAATCTAGCCTCCCTCGAATCGTGGACTTGTGTCAAGGGCTGGAACAGCTTTGCTCTTTCTACGGAACGCCTGCGATAGAGATAATGCCTCGGGGGAGATTCTTTCCATAGTACTTGATATAGATAAGTCTTTCCTAGAATAGACATAGACATCCGGCATACGCGACGTTTGAGAGTTTCAAGCGCTACTGCAGTGTCTCGGGTATGAATAACCGCGGCGTCTCTTCCGCGTGCCTCTAATTTTGAATGCGCGTTTGAAGAGTATACAATCGCTCGACTAGATGCATAAGAGAAGAGACGATGGCGTGGAGTCGTGCGAGGTCAGACAAGGTTGAGCAATAGACTGGTTGAAGGCTACTGGGTAGAGTCGAGAATTAGCTTCTGGTGGCGCCTTCCTCACCAGCTGGCCATCACGCCAGGTCAGCCACCACGTCTTCCCACCTCTCGCCGAGGACATCCATGGCTTGTAAGTTCTTGAACTTCATGTGGCCGACCAAAGAGGCAATCCGTCCTTACGCGGCCTAATTGTCGGAATTTAGAAGGCGCCGAGCTCCTCAACACCAGCCAAGCACGACGAACCTTTGCATCCAAGACTCTCCGCCCTTATCCCCGTTGCTCGTCCTCGTACAAATGGCATCCACACACGCATCCGCACATGCGCAGTGACTCACGCGGACGTCTCTCATCGTCAGCTCCGAGCACGCCATGCATGGTCGTCACCACGGCTTCATCGTCAGCTGCGCTCCGCTCCTTATACCGGACCCCCGCGCGCTGCCACTAATGCTCCGCGTCCGAATACTCATCAGCGACAAAGGCCGACAAGGCCGATTGTTAAGCCCCAGGCTCGATTAACTCGGCGCTAAGCCCCAGGCATCCATTACTGTGTGCCCCATCCCGGCGTCGCCACCGTCTGGCCACTCAATGGCCCTCAACGGCAGCTGACTATGCCTGTTCGGCGATTGCTGGCGCAGGCTTTCTTATCACCGCGCTGGCAGAGGCCCCCTTGGCGCTTGTCCGCTGGGCGAACGACACGGTACCGGACGGTTCCACCGGCACGCGGCGGCCGGTGATTCGTAACGCCTGCCCTCTCACCCCTGTTGGAGCGGAGGCATGTTATCGCCATGCATGGGTCGGAGCCGAGACGTTAGGGGCGGACGGGATGCGATTGGCCCGATGTGAAGCATGGGGGCCCGCACATGGAGTTTGTGCGGCGGCATGGTGTTTAGGAAGTGCGGGACTCGAGGCTTAAGCCCTGCAACGCGCTGCGTCGACCAAGTATATGTATGAGGGTGGCCCCGCCCCATCTCACGATCCTCTGATCCTCACACAGAAGCATCCTCAAGTCTCAGAGCCATTCCACCAGCTCTAGTCACACAAGTTGACTCACCAAGTACTACCATCAACCATCATCAACCACCACAACCACTACTTCAACACCACTTATCAACATCACCACCACCAACCAAAATGTCCACCCCAACTTCTCAAATCCAATATGTCTACATCCCCAACCTGGTCGGCAAGCAAATGCTCCGCGTCCCCATCCTCCCCTGCGACGACATCACCACCGCAATCCACACCACGCACGGCCTAACCCTCAAAACCACCACCTCCCAGGCCAACCTCCCGCTCACTCCCCCTCGCTCCCGCGAAACCTCACCCACAGTCAGCATCGCCAGCGTCAGCGACGACGAGTGATCTCCCCTCTCCATCCCGGGTGGGAAAGTCCGAAACAGGCCCTGCTCCGCAACCCTCACTCTCCCTGCTCCGGCCGCAACCACCTCATCTATTTTAACGGTGTGGATGCTCGGAATCGGAACTCGCGACTCGCGATCTCGATGCCCCGCCTAAACTCACTCTCGGCGCGGCGCACGATGATGATGAGTTGCTCACCGCTCGCCAAGCACGTCCTCCTTCGGGACGTGTGGGGGAAGGTCGCGCACGCGATCGGGCGCCCGATTGGGATCGGGATTGCTTACGTACACAACCCCCACACAGCACATGCGTGCATTGCATTGCATGCGGGCGTGTCACGGGGCCGCGAGGAAAATGCTTCTGGCGCGGGGGTGGGATTAGGCGGTGGGAGGACGGGTGGGAGCGTTGACCGGTGGGAGCAAGGACGGGTGGGACGGATGCAGAGGGTGGGAGGGGAGGAGGAGGAGAGGGAGAGGGGTTGGCGAGAATATACCCATGGAGTAATTTTTAATGCAAATCCAGTAACAACCGAATTTCCCTTGTGTGCTTTGTGATGTTGTGCATTGGCATCGTGATGGGGTTGGCTTGGCTGGGCTGGGTAGTGAGATGTAGGTGCCCATGGGGGATTTTTTGGTGCGGAGCGAGTAATTGTCTGCGTTTTGCAACTTTCTTGGTGAGGACTTGGCTGGATTGGCAAAATGCCGTAGTACGCTCGTGTGTAAGCGGACAGGGTGTTGGAGGTGCGGATTAGTTGGTGGTCGCTTGGCCTTTTTTGTCCGGTCGGCTCTATTCTGGATGGGGGAGGGCGAGGTGTAGACGTGCAGCGCGAGCTTTATGTGATAGGAGGAGGAGGTCGTCGGTGTACGGGTAGTCCAACATGTCGAGGCCCATTTCCGGCCTTTTCTAGTGCGAGACTACTCGTTCGGAGCTAGAAATGTACGCCAATGTCTTGAGATTCGAATAGCGTGGCCTACCTCTATTTCTAGTCACCGCATTCCATCTCATCCCATTCCCTCCTCACAGCCTCGCCTTCTCCCCTCCCCTCTCCATCCTCGCCCTCTCCCTCAACTCTCTCCTCAACAACTTCCCAATAGCATTCTTAGGCAACTCGTCCACAAACCTCACACCACCTCTCAATTCCTTATACCTCGCAAACTTCCCACTCATAAAGGCCTTCACATCCTCCTCCGTCAACGCACCCACCCGCCTCAGCACCACATATGCCCTCGGCACCTCGCTCCCGCCCTCAACCGGCACACCCACAACCGCAGCCTCCATGATATCCCCGTGCGTGATGAGATGGTTTTCCAGCTCGGCCGGCGCAATCTGCAAGCCCTTGTACTTTATGAGCTCCTTCTTGCGGTCTACGACGTACAGCATGGCGTCGCGATCCACGGCAATATCGCCCGTGCAGAACCAGCCGTCGTGGAAGGTGGCGCGGGTCGCGGGCTCGTTGTCGTAGTAGCCGTTTGTCACAAAGGGGCCGCGCACGAGCAGCTCGCCGGGCTGGCCAGGCGCGACATCGACGAAGGAGTCGTCGACGATGCGGACTTCCATGTTGGGTAGAACGGGGGAGATGGAGCCGGTGGTGTCGGAGGCGCCACGGGGCATGGCGGTGACGGCCCCCTAGGAGAGTTAGTGCTGGGCTTGCGGAAGTGGGGGTCGGCTATACCGTTGTCTCGCTGAGGCCCCAGGTCTGACTGATTCTCGTGTTGCCCTTGCCCAGACGCCGATTCGCGGCTTGTTGGAGTTCGGCGTCCATTGGAGCGGCGCCTGTGATTGCCGTCTCCACCGTGTCGAACTGGTCGGTGACATCGGGGCTCTTCGCGATGCGTAGGAAGATGCTAGGGACGGTGTAGAAGCCCGTGATCTGCAGCTTCTTAAAGTACGCGAGAAAGGGTGTCCAGCTGAACTTGGGCATCCAGTACACGGCGCCACCGCTAAACATGGCCGAGATCAGATACCCGAACAAACCAGCGATGTGTGCGATTGGCAGATGGGCCAGTGTCCGGAATGGGCTCGGAGCTGGCTCTCCTCGCTCGACGGCCGCGGCGACGTAGGCGCGGGCTTGGACTGAGGGGATATAAAGCTGGGCGACAAGGTTGTAATGGGAGAGCATAACACCTACTAATGTCAGCAGTGAACGGCATAATTGTACCTACAGAAGAAGAAATCGTACCCTTGGGAACCCCAGTCGTGCCCGAACTATACAACAGCACAATCAAACTCCTCTTCAACTCGTCCTCGTCGGTGACTCTCCTCCAAGGCAACCTAGGCCCATTATCCACATCGACTTGCTCCGGACCTTCCCAGCACCTCATCTCCCACTTTGGCTCACTACCCAGCACAACCAGCCGATCCAGCGACAGACCTGCCAGCTGCGCAGCCTTCCGACCCAGCTCCACGCTATCCTTGCTGACAACAAGCACCCTGCTCTTGCCTTGCCTGACTTGTCTCGCCAGCTCTTCTGGCGTAAAAGACGGCGAAGCAGCGCTGAACACGCCTCCAGCCGCTATGATGCCCCAGAACAGCGCTGCGGCGGCTGGCTGGCCTGATGAGCAAACCACCACGACGTCTTTGTACGGACCATGAGAGCCGACGGAAAGTGAATTGCGAAGGAAGTGTGCGATTCGCTCGGCTAGGGTACGTAGCGTGGCTTTGGTCAGGTAGATGTTTGGATTCGCCGCCGAGATGTGTAGCGGATTGTCGTCTTTGGAGAGGGAGTGTTCGGTGTCTAATTGGACATTAATTCGGCTTATTGGATTCTGTAGAAGCGCGCGTACCGAAGAGTAGCGTAGCAAGGTCTACTTTCGGAACATCTACCGTGTTGGGGTTCTTGTATATTCGCATTCCATTTTGGTGGATGGTACTTGTGAGAGCCGACATCTTTGGTAGCTACGTTTGCGGTACCAGATTGCGTATGAGCAGGCTAGGCTGCCTGATACACGTTGATACGACTGCCATGGTGGGTAGTACAGCCCGAAATGCTCCAGATTGACTCGATCGAGATGCGTCAGTCGAGTGGTGCTTGACCTCCTCCGAGGTGCGACATCGTTGCGGGGGCTCGTGCGGGGCTAAGTGGAGTGGCTCTTGCCCAAAACGAAGTGGCCTCGGCTTGGAGCATCACGAAACTCAGCATCTGTAATAACATTCGGTAATGAGTCAAAGATTATGTTGCGACTGTATTTGACATGCTTCATATCCACGCTGGATGATGCGCTGTGGCTACCGAGTGAATGCTCGAGTTGCTTGGCGAGATGCTTGGGCACTGATTGGCTGCGGCGTGGATGGCGGGGATTTGCGCGTAGGTGTTCGTCTGGTATGTGTTGGACTGGGACAGGGTTGGGATGGCATTGCTAAGGGGCTGGGGGGGCTTGATGCGTCGGATGCCAGGAGATTGGGTTGAGGGAGAATGAGGGGGGTTGTAGATAGGAGTAGATTCAGCTGGGTAGAGGCTGATGGGCTTGCTTCAGATGGTGGTGGAGGACGAAGGGGGCGAAGCATTCATGGACTAAGGCGGCGTTGTTCCCCTTTGCGAACTTGTGAAGTGAGTTATGTATCTGATGTTTTGGGACATTCACAACCTCCTTAAACTTGTGCGGATGGCGTGAGTGATTTCCTACGTGCTTGCTATGACAGTAATAGGAAGAGAGAAGGACGTCTTAGAAGTCTTCGTAATCGTCGGTCATGACGTGGACCCGGACCCCCTTCATAGGGTTCATTGCCCTCGTTACATTTGCGCCGACTGAAGATGTGTTAGATGCATGTGTGCAAGCGTTTCAGTAGCCATTTTTGTGCACTGACCATGCTAACATGTTCCCAGGGCTGGGAAGCTGGACAAGCATTGCACTCGTGGGCGTTGTTGGGACTTCAGAAATTTGTAAGGAATCTTTCAGTGGCGGTGTTGAAAAGCCTGTGAGGTCTTAGAGCTTCTTTCGTTTGCTAGAACTGTTTGCCAAAGGAATGAGAGCGATCAAGTAGTGTACGTTGGTGAGACGAGATATGTGCTGGGGGGGGGAAGTGTTCTTAGGTACAGAGACATATCACTTACAATGCAATTCAATGTTGATTGCGTTGAGTTGAGTTAAATTATTCGAAAAGAGTTGAAATAGAGTGAAATCGGAAGGTTGCATGCTATATATATGTTCGGAGCATTTCGATAGACAGATTTCGTGAGACGTTGATCCGTGGATGCGCCTCTGCTGATGCTCCACAAAGTCGCAGTGCTTAATTTAATGACCGGTGAAAACACATGTGCAGGCTATACAGCCAATGCAGGCCACTCTTCGTCGTCGCACCTCCCACTTCATGTCCCCAATCTTTTTGTTGTATCGCCCTGTGCTAATCCAGTGTTCGTGCATATTACAGTCGAGAAGGCGGAGGAAGAATTCTGCAATGGATGGTATCAGTGCTGCCGTGTCCATCATAACGCTCATCGCATTGACGAAGGAGATTGTCTGCATCGCCAATGATCTTCTTCGAGATTTTCAAGATCTACCGCAAGAGTTAATTCGCGTTTCGGACCATGTTTCTCTAATCTCGATGGAACTTGAGTGCATCAACCAAATTCGTGGTCAAATCACTTCTAGCCAACTTTAGACCATGGAAGAATCGACGATCCTGCAGAAATCACTCACAATCGTAAAGAAAGAAATGATTACCCTTCAAAGGGACTCCGAGAAATACATCAAAGGCAAAGTTCGACTGACCGCTCGAGTATCTTGGGCACTTTTTGATAGTAAGACTGTCCAAAGGTGTCTAGAGTAATTGCATAGGGTTGGAGGCCATCTGGTTCTGGTGCCAAGTTTAGTGCACATGTAAGTATCATTTTGAAAACAGTTGAAAAGGAAAGTACTAACTATTAAAAAGGCAAGGAAGCATCAAAGTACAGCACGAGAGTGCCAACCAAGCTACAACAATACTTCAAAAGCTTGAGAACTACCACGAGCAAGCGCTTGGGCAGTGTAAACAGCCGCACGATCCGCATCAAGTAACCTCACCAAGAACAGATACGGAATCGTCAATTTCCTTCCGGCACCAATACACAATTGGTATGTCGGATTATTGGAAAAGTATGCTCGGCAGTGCACTACGTTTAAGCAAGGCACAGAATGATTTCCAGAACGCATGACTTTTATGCAAGAATTCCACTGCCTTCATACCCTAGCAGAATGAACCTAATACTGTTCATCTCTATCCGAAAATCGAACGGAATCCTTCCAAATCTGTCGATCCCAGGTGGCGGTCTGAATTTTTCCAATTTGATACCGAACGACTCCGAGATTGTGGTTGCCTGTGAACGAGGAGACACGCTTGCAGTACGAGAGCTCTTTCGCCAGAAGAAAGCCGCTCCAAATGACGTCACAGTGGACGGCCAAGTGCTACTTTGGGTGAGTGCGCTTACCTGGAGCTATAAGATAGACAATTGACTATGAATAGTATGCTGTAAGTAGCAGGTCTGCGGAGTTGGTACGATTTCTGATCAATGCTGGTGCTCCTGTTCGACCGTAAGTAGGAATCGATATGCGTTTTCTTTAATGCTCTCTTGCTAACAGATTAATCAGGACCCAGCTTCTTTCAGCTTCCGGTTGGAGACAACCAGATATAGCGCGTCTTCTATTACTTGCTGGTGCCAATGTGGAGGTTTCGTACCGTAATGGACTCACCGCAGCCTCGTATCTCTATGGGAAATCAAGAGGCGAGAGAGTCCCGCAAACTGAGTTTTTGGAGATTCTGGCTAATAATTCATTCTCCAACTTTAACGGCCAAGACAACAATGGATGGACTGTCCTGCACCGAGCTGCCGCATGGGGCACGGCTGCCAACGTAAGAACGCTAATAAAGATGCAAACCTCCATATGGTCAAGAACCACCAAGTTGGACTGGACCCCACAATTCATCGCAGTCTGCTTCAAGAACCTCGACACTTTGCAAGAACTCTGGAATCAGCACACCGACGCAGATTTCAAGAACAACCAAGACTTCCGCGGCTGGAACATGCTACATATGGCAGCTGGATACGGAAAATTCGACGCTGTGCCTTTCCTTATCCAACAAGGTGTGGAACTCGGCGCCATGAGCAAACCTACCTCACGATCTGTTCCTTACAGCGTGCGAGGAATATCAGTGACTCCTAACGAATTGGCACGATGTTTTGGCGAGGACGCATACAGAAAATGGGCTGAAGCTTTGCGTGTCTCGGGCTAGGAAGTCGAAGTCCAACCTGAAGATGTTGACTAGTTGATGGAAGGCCCGGTCGTGGACTTTGGAGGCTGCGAATGTTGTGACGTTTGGAATATTGATCCGGTTGTCGATGTCAGCATAAAGCCTTGCTGTTAGCACTATGGGGGCTTTCAAGAATTAAGGTAAAAAACGCTGCCACGCTTCTACAGCAGTTGCGAACGTCGATGACGACGCACCTTCTTCTTTGCTCTTTGACCACGCAACCAAAATATCATTTTTCGCCATGACCAGTTCAGGCCAGTACGCCACAAAACGAAAGAAAATTTTGTAATGTCATTTCGCCACATGTTAATTATTTCAATGGCAGTCCCAATACAATCGTGGAGCTCAGCCAGCAGTGTCCGCACACTTTCCTCCGTTTGCTCGACTTCGCTGGTCATGTGCCGGTCAACACACACCACGATCCGCATGACCTTGGGATGACATGAATGAATGGGGTTATAATCACCATTTCAAATCCTCTCCATCATCTCTCCTCAACCCCCATCGACCCCAAAAACTCACCAAATCTAAACGGAAACACCAACCTAAGCACAGCAGCACCCCATCAACCTAATCCCCCAGATCACCAAGATGTTCCCATTCCCAGGCGGACCTCCCCCACCCGGCTTCGGCCCACCCCTAGGCTTCGGCCCACCCCCAGGCTTCGGCCCACCGCCAGGTTTCGGCTCACCCCCCGGAGGTCCTCCAAACCAACAACAACAACCCAACGGTCCTCCCGGCGGACCCCCGGGGCCCCCCGGCGGCGACCAAGCTCCCCCACCAGGCATGTTACCCATGCCCGGCCCGCCCATGCTAATCCCCCTCAGCCCACCCATGCCCATGATGCCCTTCCCACCACCAGGCCCCATGCCACAACCCGGAGGCCCCCAAACCCCACAAACACCCACCTCCCCTCCCGGATTCCCCAGCTTCCCCAGCTTCCCCAGCTTCCCCAGCGCTCCCAGCGGCCCCCCTGGAATCCAGGCACAGCCCAACTTCCCCAGCGCCCCTGTCCGCGGCCCATTCGTTCCCGCGGCCGTTCCGCCTGGAGGATCTGGCTGGGGCGGCGGACCCACCTTCTGCTCGTTATGCTGGGAATACGATGTTTATCTGCCTGCGTGCGGACATGTGTGTTGTATGAATGATCGGTGCAAGAGGAGGCAGAAGATAGCGTTGAAGTCGGGGGAGTGTGGGATATGTTCGCATCGGTGGCATGATTGGTGAAGGTGGGGATGTGGAAGAGAGTGAGGAAGCGAGGGTGGGTAGGTAGTAGGGATAGTAGGGCTGTAGATGAGATGCAGTTGAAAGTGTTGTGAAGATTTGGAGAAGTAGCATTAAAATGAGCGTAACGACGAGGCGGATGTCTGGTATCTAGCTGAAGAACCCGAGGAGCAAAAATACACAACAATGGGGTGCGTGGGTGGGCGGTCGTTTACACATGATGATTATAACCACATCTCTCCTCCCATGCCATACAGATCCGATCTGAGAGAATCCCCCATGCTAAAAAAAAAAAAAAAAAAAAAAAAAAAAGAAACTCCCATGCCAGCCTCCCCACCTTCATTTACATCGAAAACATCTTATGCCATACATGGATTCATTACCGCGCCCGGAGATGAAAAATGTGTCGCTCACTTTTTACCGCCTGCAAAGGTACATGGAAAAATTGCCACCTCGGAATATGTCGCGTCTTTCAAGCTCATGGATCCGCGCTCTTGGGGTTGTGCAGGTATATATCTGGAACTTTTGGCACCTGGGGACTCTTCTGCAATGCCTGCTTGATTGCTTCTCGTGTCTTTTCTCTCTCCTTCGCGTCCTGGCTTCCTCCCGTCAATCTTCTCATACCAGATCTGATCCTACTTCGTGTGTCTTGTGTAAGTGGCTTGATGACATTTTCGAGCGAGAAGCCTTTCTCTTGCGCGCTAGCACTGTTGCTACGGCCACTGGCCATGTCGTCATCGGAGAAGGGTTCGCCGTTCTCGTCGATGAGGGCGGAAGATAGACCGGGCGAGAGACGTTGGTGCTGATTGGGAGCGGACGGCGAGGTCACGGAGCGAGAATGTAGGCCGGGGCGAGTGGACACCCCGGAGATCATGGGGGCAGAGGTGAAGGAAGAGAAAGCAGCGGGTGTCATAACTGCCGGATCTCTAGCCGGTGAGAACTTTGGGTCAGTGGAGAAGCCTGACTGAAACGACGTCACGCTTGCGTTGCGGGTCAATGATTTGTGGAGAATGGGTGCGGTTTGCTGGTCATAGAGGTTCTCTCGAACGTCGAGATTGATGCTCGAGTAGGACCCATTGGCGTAGCGGCTGTGTCCGAAGGCGGAGCTATTCGGTAGATCTGACAGAGTCTCAGTGTCATCGTCGTCTTCGAAGAAGTCATCCAGGCTATCCAGCTTCATGACAAGTTCTCCAATATGGCTTTCGCCGCGAGTGTCTTCAGAAGTCATCGTTGCTGTTCGGTACTCGGAAACCGGGCTGAATGGGAACTCTTCTTGGCGGAACTCGATCTTTGGTGTTGCTACCTGCGCAGAGTCGGTCTCTTCGATGTTACCGCACGTGTAGAAGACAGCGTGCACGTTGGTCCTGGTGAGATAGGAATGATGCGCGGGAACAGGTATCGACCATCCCGTTTCTTCAGGTATACCGTACAAGGATTGTGTCTTTTCGTATTGCTTCTTGAAGGCGCGGCTGGTATTAGAGCCGGCCATGCTCATGCGCAGATGATGCTTCTCGAGAGGAGTCGCGACGCCGGTCATATTCATGACGAAGTCGAGGACCCGTAATGCCTGAGGGCAGAATTCGGTCTGTAGTAAGCGGAGGAGTGGCGATATCAGATCCGGGCCCTTGGACGCAATTTCAGCTTTCCTCATGTCGATTTCCGGGATAATGACGCATAGGACTTCCATCGTGTTGATCTTCATCCAGTCAATCTTGTTGGTCAGGAGACTCAGCAGAAAGACAATGCACCCGAATTCTAGCCCTGGAAAGAAGTATGTTCGGATAGCTGCCATAACCTGTGCAATAAAGTCCTTGTCGAGGCGATACTGCTTGTTTGCAAATATACGCAGCGCCGACGACAGATGTGTATAGTTGTACTGGTCTGCCACCTCTGCGAGGGTCTGAGCGGTATTACTGACCAAGGGATCCTTGACCGGCTTTTCAAAGGAACGCAAAAACTTTGGCATGTTGGCTAGGACAGTATAGGCCAAGCGGCTATCATCACCGACAATGCGGCTCGACGGGAGAACGACAAGTCGTTCAAGGAGGTGCAGCGATCTCTCCAAACACAGGCTAGATCGGACACCCTTGTAGGCCAGCTGCGAAAGCCCTTCGAATTGACCTTCCCACCTCTCGGGGCAATTGTCTTCGAGAATCTGTAGAATGCCTTCGTCTCCGAGGTCGACCTTGTCGAGAAACTTGTCCAACATGAGCATGCTCTCCATGAACTCTCCCTCGTGGATCGTGTCCAAGCATGCGCAGATAGTCCAGAACAGTTGTGGATACTGGACCAGGTCTTGCGGTTGGAGGGCCTCGATGATTGATCGCAAGGTCGTAAGGATTTCCATAGAGAACGTCTGAATATCGCTTTCATCATCCGAGATTGTGTTCGATAAACGGGCTAGCATGTCTGAAAGCATCTGTTGATCCAGAGAACTCAATATGCAGCGAAACAGTTGAAAAGACCTGCAGGCCAAATGTCGTACTGGACAGGATGTTGCCCAGTTCAACGCGACCTTCCCCCATGCTTCTCTTAATCCAGGATAGGCCATTGAGAAGAAACTGAGAACTTCGCCGGCTACATAGGTCATCGACTCTGGCACTTTGGTGCTCGCGTCTTCAGCATCTTTGCCGTTTTTGTCGTCATAGTTCCAAATGACCTTCATTTCGTGACGGCGGACATTTTCTATAAAGTCTTCGATGGATCTCGTATCGATGCCCATGGCCTGGTCGCTGATTTTCGAAATTACGAGCTCGTGAATTAGGTGCACGAGCATCTCCCGAGCTTGGTCTTGAACCACGGGTGTGTAGTGATCCCACAACACCAGTACGACTTGCAGAAGCAAAGGGAGATGATCGCTCGACAGCTGGACCGGGGAGACCATGAGGTCTACCAGCAGGATGAGACATATCTGGCCCAAAGCGAATCCGGACTGCGAGAGGTTAGTACTGTGAGTGACACTTGTGAAGAACGAGCAACTGACCTGCTTGTTGCTGCTTGGCAGAAGAGCACCAAGGTCAGCGAGGTACGGCAGGTTCGCGGCATCCGGCGGTGGCGGCGTGGGATCGCGCTTCTCCCCTACCATGGAACGGGGATTGATCTGCATTAGCAGGAATTCAACCACCTTTAGCCCTGCGGGAGTGTTCGATAGATGAACCACGATCTGCTTCGAGTAATCCACAAAGTTCTGTTCGCGCTTGTCCAAGCACAGGTTGATGATGAAGTTGAGGATCAACTGCACATTCCCACCGTAGGGCCCAGTCGCCAGTGCTTGCCAGAGAGCCTGGATCTCGTTGTGCAACGCACTACCGCAGCGCACCGTAATTTCAAAAAGGTTGACCAATAACATGTAGGAGTTGGCTGTTGGGTCTCCATCGGGGTTGACTTGGAGCTCGACGCTCTGTACCCAAGGCAACATTGCTGCAACCATGTTACGCTGGTGGTCCGGCTGAAGTTCCTTGAAATAGTAAGAGAACTGCGAAAACACCAGAAAGGCAAGCTCGCTATGCTGTTTCGCAAGCCGTCGGGACGTTTCGAATTGGGCGAGTTTGTACACCGCGATAGTCTTGTCCGAGATACTGATATCCAGGTCCTGTAATTTCGAGTTCTTCTGTTCACGAGCTTCCAGTGTACGCAACATACGCGCCGACTTCACACGCAACTCGTTACTCTCATGCCCCAGCGTGTAGAGACCTGCGCTTAGTACTTTCCAAAAGGGCAGCCGGTAGTCTTCTCTCTCCGTGAGAACTCTGGTGACGACTTCAAAGTAACTCTCAAGTGACTTCGACGATTTCGAGAGATAGCACATCTCGATTGCTCTGTCCAAGAGGTAGGGGTGTTCACGGTTGTGTATGATGAGATTGGTCAAAGCTCGGCGGCCGATTGCGTGAGTCCGATCGCTGGGTGTCTCGAAGATGCTATCGATCCAAGACAGCATGCGCGTGACATCGAACTGGAGAAGAACCCCACCGTCTGTCGTGATGCTGACAGGCCCGCCGCACAAAGCAGCCATGGCACTGAGAGCAGCGGTTCGGAGATCTCTCTTCTCAATTTCCATGGCTGCAGTTGCTATGCCCTTGTTGCCAAGATCCGCTTCGCGGTCGAGCATAGATCGTCTCATTAATTCTTCTCGCTGGCGGATCCGGGTCGGGTCCGCCGAGTATCCGCACCAATCTTCCATCAAGGTGAAAGCTGCCTTGCGAGCTTGAAAGGGCATCCACTGCAATGGGTCGTCCGTCTTGTTGATGCCCTCAAACAGCTGCTCGATGAGGCCGCAGTAATGAGTGCGAAGCTTTTGAAAATCCCATTCATTCTGGACTTCAGCATCACTGAGGAAGATGCGAAGGTCCTTGGTGTAGTTCATAAGGTTGTTCAAGATCCACTCGTCGTTGTATGCTTCTGACGATTTGAGGAAATGTGACGTGAGCTTGTACACATGCGTGATCTCGGTTCGTAGATGATCGGAACGGCGGCTCCGGCGAGGACTGCTGACTGTTCGTGTGTGTACTCCCAAACGCGTTTTCCCCTCTTCTGAGCAAGCCGAGGCGTGGCCTTGAAGTGACTCCAGCAGCGTCCGGTATAGATTGAGATTGATGGACCCCAATCCAACAACAGCAGCATCGCGAATTGCTGTGTTGTCAACTGAGAGGAAAGGGATGACCCTGGAAAACAAATCACCCGCTGTATGTACTTTACTAGCGCTCTTTTGCGAAGATTTCGAACTTTTCCTGGAGTGCTGGTTGATCTGGCCGTGTGCGGATCCCTGACCAGTGTTGCCCAAGTTGGTCAAAGTTGTGAAGGCGAAGATGAGATAGAGCTTCCATTGCTCGATGACAATCTCAGGGGAAGTGGTGGCAAGCCGGCCAGCTGCCTTAATAGAAGAAGGGTCAAAGGTTGAGTACGGACTTGCGCGAGGGCCTTCTGACAAGGAGACCAGCGTCCGATGCATTAACGTTAGTCTCGCACATACGATATCGCGCGTCAGGGTGACGGCAAACGGACAGACCTCGAAGCTGATGCGGACTAGGTTGGGGAAGATCTTGAACCAGAGAGTGGAGTCGTACGGGACATCGCTGCTGCACAATTCAACCAATGTGCTTTGGACATTGCTTTTCCTCATGCCTCTCTGCAGTCGGCTTCTTTCCGCAAGAGACAATTTTTCGTCGCTGATCTCCAGAACCTTCTGGGGACTTCCCTCCATCACGCGGATTATCCTGGTGCCGGATCCACCGAGCGCCGTGTCGAACTCGGTAACAAGACGGAGGACAGTGACGGCATATGACCGTACGCGACGTGAAGGGGAGCATAAAAAGAATAGGCCATGAGATTCAACTTCATCCACGTGGGCCCATACAGACGAGAGATCCAGTTGTGCTCCTCGGTTGCCCGAACCGTCATCCGGCGTATCGAGTTTTCTGGTCTTTAATTTGATCTCTTCGATCCATATCTGGAGGAGTTCCACATAAAGCCGAAGAGTACTTTCAATGTGGCCAGCACCAAGCATTCCACCGTCGGACATGGTAGCGTAGCGATCATCGAAATTGAAGATGAACCTGGCGAAGCCTATGGTGACTTGTTGCGCATGGGACTGACGGGCGATTGACTTGAGAGACTGTGCCGACGATGTGGCGATGTTTCCTTGTACGTGGGCGGTTCCTGTACAGAGAAGGTTGATAAGGGAATTAAAAGGAATATGCGGCGAGAGACAACGGGGTAGGGCTTGCACCGCAACATGGAGAAGGTCGTAAAAGCCTTGGCGAGGGTCTGCAGAGGCTTGGTGATCATCTCGACGGCCGAAACTGAAAGCATCTGACATGGGTGTCTTGGGAGTCGCTAGGGAAAACTTTTCGTCGAGCACAGCCTGTCCACCGAATGCGTTATCGCAAATGATTGTGATCTCTCCTAATATCTTACAAAATCGAACATAGTACTCCTTGGCAACCTCGGCCAGATTAGTGAAGTTGACAGGCCGAGAAAGCCTTTCCTCTTTTAGTAAGGATGATTTGAGCAGGTGGGCCGATATTGGTGGCTTTGGACTGAATGGTACCGTGGGTAGCTCGGTGGATTCATTCGAAGAATCTGAATCACAATTGCTGGGGAATGGCGGCGGCCTGCCGTTTTCTAGGTCGGCCATTATAGCGAGAAACGATCGAATGCCAATGACCATACGGTCCGGTTCCAGGTGCTCAACTCGTAGGTCTCGCCCCGACGAAAACATATCCGAGTTGAGTAGAGGAAAAATGATTGTCTTGAAGCAGAGATCCTGGTGCTTGAATCCAATGATCCTCGTGAGCTGTTTCAGGGGCTCAGCTATGGCTGTCTCGGTGGAGAGATAGGAGCGTTTTCCTGGCTGAAAGACCATGCGTGTGATTTCTTCGAGTCTCCGCACCTCGACGTTTGGGTCGGTGTTTATCCGGTAAAGATATGTCCACACGAGCTGGCAGATCCCCCGAAGAGCGATTGCTCTTGTCGCGCGTTCCTTCAATCTCGGCTGCGTGGACAGAGCCAGTGAAAGCCACTGCGCGTTGAAGCTCTCGGTTGGAGATACGCACAGTAGAGCCGCCATTAGTGGATATGCTTCCTGCCAGTGCTTGGGTTTACTCAGGAGTAAGGACATCCTTGGCTTGATCGTTTCGATAACAGCCCTCCATTTCGGATGGTTGAGCTCGGTCGTCGCTCCAGAGGCAATACGGAGAAAGAGCTCCTTGAGAATCTGGCAATAAGCATATTTGATGGTCTGCCCATGCACGTTGGCGAAGAGCTTGGCGAGCGAAAGCATAAAATCACATGTACGTTCCCAGGCATCCTCTGGATAAGACTTGACTCGCATGTACCTCATGCCACGAACTAGCAAGGCGCCCTTGGCTTCGAGCTCCCGGTTGAACTGACCTTTGGCCGAGGATTGGTTGTCTATATGCTTGAGATCGGCAACAAATCTTTCCTGGACGCTATCGAAGACGAGTTCACTGAGGACACCAAGCAACTGGCCGTAGATGACCCAATTCGCGTGATTCAAGGAAGAGTCTTCTACCTGGTCTGGATCGACCGTGTTCAGCTGACCATAGAACAGGCCGAGGAGACGGTCAGCCATTTCCAATGTGAGGTATTGCAAGTCAGTCTGGGTCATGATCTCGATGAGAACTCGACAGAGGATGTACGTGGAGACGGTAGACCGCTGCTCGGCCTGCGCTACTGTTTGTTGCAGTGTTATCATGTGTTCGGGCCCTGACAGGGCAGGCGCATGGGTTTGGCCATCAGTGGCATGGAGAGGCTCGGTATTCCGGCGTGGCAGTACCGATGGCGGCAGGGAATTGGCTTGTCGTGCCTGGACATGGTTAGCTGACAGACTAGGCCGCGGACTCGTCCAACCTACATTCGCCAGTCTCACTCGCTGGGCGGTAGCATCCTCGCTTTTCGCTTTGCGCCACAGCATGATGGTGTCGATCATGGGCTTGGGCTTGTGGCGCGCTATGTGACCAAGGGCAGCAATGAGCTGGTCAAAGTTGGCATCCACGCCAGGCCCGCAGACCTGCTCTACTCTGGCTTCTGGCTGGCCACGGTCGGTCATGCAACGGTTGATCTTCTGATCCGCCTGTTCGACGAACTGCACGAATTGTCAGCACTTTCCCCCACACGAACCAGGCCCAGTGTACGCACCGAGTTGAAGAGATGGTGCAGAGCATATTCTCCCACGGTCTTCATCTCATGCGGATGCTGGTGGTGCCGAGACTGCGAGCGGTGGTGATGATGGCCCTTTCTCGAAGACCTCCCGCTCACGCTCTCTGGCTTTCGCGGGGCACTGTGCACGCTCGTCCCATCGCCGGCAGGGGGGACACCGCCGACAGCCTGGTAGACATTGGTGGTCGGAGGCGGGAGGCCGTTGGCCGAGAAGGCCTCGGTGATGGTCTCCTGCGACATCACTGATCCATCGAGCGCGATGGGGCCACTGGCGGCGAGGACCTGCGGGCTCAGCGGGCTGGTAGCGGGCGAGTTGACGAAGCTGGTGTTCCGCGAGTGGTGTATGCCATGTACGATGGACGTCTGGCGGTGGTGGCCGTAGGAGAGGGAGGGGTTCCGCTCGAGCGTGTGGACGCTGCGGTCGGGGCTCGAGTTGCTCGAGGGGATGACGACGACAGGCGTCTGCGAACGAGGCGAGACAGTGCGGGCAGAGGTGGTGAGTGCGCGTCCGCGTGTCACCGAGGGCTCGCGCGAGGGGCCTAGGGCGTGGTGCGACGGGTTGCCAGCAGCGAGTCGAGGCTGCAGAGCTGCTGCTCAGACGGGGTCAGTGAAGCACGAGGCTTGGGAACAGGCACGAAAAGTTTCAACGCAACCGTAGTAAGCCCCGGGCCGGCAGACAAACGGCGGACGAGGGACGAGGGTTGAGGGGCGTTTCGAGGGGGCATGGGGCGTCTGAGGAAGGAGTCAGCCACTCACACATGCCTCCAGATGGCCGGGGCTCATCATTTGCGCGCGGCGGAGGAGCTGTAGCTGTTTGTCGACGGCACAGAGGGCGAGGGGCGTGGCAGCAGTCTTGCGTCTTGGATGCTGAGGCTGCGCTGCTGCTGCACTGCTGCAGGTGCTTTTCCCTGCGGTTCCTGGGTTCCTGGCACTAGCCCGCCTTGGACCACGACGCGGCCAGCATCGCCATCGCCCGTGATGGCTTGGACGATCGCGGCAGATCCATGACTACATCCATGGTGCCATGCCCATGGTCCTCTCTATTATTACCGCCATCTTGTGTCCGGCGGGATTGGAGCTGGACCAGATGAATGCCGGTGCCGGTGCCTGACGGGCTCACGAGCAGCACCACCAACAGCCTCGTCCTGGGCCCCCTTCCCACGGGCGCCGCTGACGGGCTGTTCGGCTTACGATGTGTTGTGCTACTGTATGATGCTCGGGGCTCAAGCTGTCGAGGCGTGCACTCTCACCCGATCGTGTAGACGCCGGGCCGAATCGACTGTCGCTGCCACTGCTAAGCTGACTTCGCCGGGCGATATAAAGGCCAGGGTTCTCCAGGCCCGTCGTTGCACAGGAATATTTTTCTCTCTTCTAACGAGCCTCGTACGACTCCCTACGGTACCGGGACAGACGCCGACCCCACACGCGGAACCTTCTCTGCCAGTCGACCAGTCTAGGGGTCCGCCGCGGAAGGAGTGCCACCCAGGCTCGGAAAGGACGCGGAATCCGACTGTTGTCCTCTCCAAGCTTTTTCTCGCCGCCCACACACTGCATTGCCGTCCACCGCCTGTTCCGAGCCCGCCTGCCTAGTCGCTCATTCTCCCAACAGTCGCGCTGCTATCGCATCACCACATCGGCCGTGACCCTGGGTCGACCCGTCAGCACGCTCACGCTGGCCCAGCTATCTGGCCCGACACGCCGATACATACTCACCAGATCCACTAATTAGGACAGCCGACCCTCCGCTTCGCCTCGCCCTACAAATATTCCCACCGCTTGTCCTCTTCCGCCCGCACCTGCACTGTTTCCTGTAAGAGCCCCCTTTGACACCTCGCGCCCGCTCACTGACGCTCTGCTAGTACCATGGCCCAACTCGACACGCTCGACATCATCGTGCTCGCCGCCCTGCTTATCGGAACGGTTGCCTACTTCACCAAAGGCACCTACTGGGCCGTCTACGGGGACCCGTACGGCAACTCGCTCGCCAACGGCAATGGCGCTGCGAAGGCGGGCAAGAGCCGCAACATTCTAGAGAAGCTGGAGGAGCAGGACAAGAACTGTGTCGTCTTCTACGGCAGCCAGACTGGCACAGCCGAGGACTATGCCTCCCGACTGGCCAAGGAGGGGCACTCGCGCTTCGGGCTCAAGACAATGGTTGCGGATCTGGAAGACTATGAATATGAGAATCTCGACAAATTCCCCGATGACAAGCTGGCCGTCTTCGTACTTGCCACCTACGGCGAGGGCGAACCCACGGACAACGCAGTCGAGTTCTACGAGTTTTTTGGCAGCGAGGACATCTCCTTCAGCGAAGGTGGATCCATCGACGATAAGCCGCTCGGCAACCTCAAATATGTCACCTTTGGTCTTGGAAACAACACCTACGAGCACTACAACTCAATGGTGCGCAACGTGGACAAGTACCTGACCAGGCTCGGAGCCACTCGTCTCGGCACGGCCGGCGAAGGTGACGATGGCGCTGGAACCATGGAGGAGGATTTCCTCGCCTGGAAGGAGCCCATGTGGGCAGCCGTCGCCGAATCCATGGGGCTGGAAGAGCGCGAGGCCGTCTACGAAGCCGTCTTCGAGATTGCCGAGAAGCCAGAGATGGATGCAGAGGAGGACCAGGTCTATCTCGGAGAGCCCAACAAGCATCATCTCGAGGGTTCCCAGAAGGGGCCGCACAACGCCAACAACCCCTTCATTGCACCAATCGCCGAATCCTCGGAGCTTTTCACCGCCAAGGACAGGAACTGTCTTCATATGGAGATCGACATCGCTGGGTCCAACTTGTCATACACTACTGGAGATCACATCGCCATCTGGCCCACCAATGCCGGCAAAGAGGTTGACCGCATTCTGAATATTCTTGGTCTCGCTTCCAAGCGCAACACCGTCATCGCAGTGAAGGGGCTGGATCCCACGGCCAAGGTTCCTTTCCCATCGCCCACCACCTACGACGCCGCTGTTCGCTATCACATTGAGATCTGTGCCCCAGTGTCGCGTCAATACGTGTCCACGCTCGCTCAATTCTCCCCCAACGAGGAAATCAAAGCTGAAATGGTCAAGCTTGGAAGCGACAAGGATTACTTCCACGAGAAGGTCATTGATCGCAACCTGAACATCTCGCAGCTCCTGGAGATCCTCTCAGATGGCAAGCCGTGGCCCAGCATACCCTTCTCGCTCATTATCGAGGGTCTTGTCAAGATCCAGCCTCGCTACTACTCCATCTCATCATCCTCTGTCGTGCAAAAGGACAAGATTTCCATTACCGCTGTTGTCGAATCTGTTGAGAAGGCTGGAGCACCCCATATAGTCAAAGGCGTGACTACCAATTATCTGCTGGCACTGAAACAGAAACAGCATGGCGACCCAGATCCAGACCCACATGGTCTCAACTATGCCATCACGGGCCCGCGCAACAAATACGACGGTATCCATGTACCAGTGCATGTCCGCCATTCCAATTTCAAGCTTCCCACGGATCCGTCCAGGCCAGTCGTCATGGTTGGTCCTGGAACAGGTGTTGCTCCGTTCCGAGCTTTCGTGCAGGAACGAGCTTTCCAAGCACAAGCCGGCCAGAATGTCGGCAAGACTATCTTATTCTTTGGATGCAGAAAGCGGGACGAAGATTTCCTTTACAGGCATGAGTGGGAGGTAGGTTCTCTAGATTCTCCCAGAGGTTGTTTGTCGCTTGATACTGACGGGCATGCAGAAATACAAGGAAGCTCTCGGCGACAAGTTCGTCCTCCACACCGCCTTTTCACGCGAGGGCCCCAAAAAGGTCTATGTCCAGCACCAATTGCAGGAGGCAGCCGCCGAGGTCAACGAGCTCCTCGATCAAAAAGCCTACTTCTACGTTTGCGGTGACGCGGCAAACATGGCGCGCGAAGTCAACACGCTGCTAGGCAAGCTCATTGCCAAACACAGGAACGTGTCCGAGACCAAGGGCGAGGAGATTGTCAAGGCGATGAGAGCGTCCAACCAGTACCAGGAAGACGTGTGGTCATAATCTTTCACATGTAGCATTTACCGGGGTTCGCGGGTTAGATGAGGTTCCCAGGCGTTGGCTGACCTGTTTGATCAATTTAGCGGTCGTGCGTGGTGGATCTCAAGAATGTCAGGTCGCATCTTCACGTCATCATTCTGCGGCTTTAGAATATGTCTTCTTTGTCTGCATCTCCACTTCAAATTCCGAACGACCCCTTGAGCCGGCAGTTGAGCGCATTAGTACATAGACTTGTTGGAAAGTAGTTGCGAATAATAGGACATGTTGGACTATTCCACTGCCAATGCATGACTAAGCGCTAAATGCGACGAGACCTCTCAATTCCACATGTTCACGTTGCTTAAGCCAGCACAGCTTACTTTGCGAAGTGGGGTGTCCTGGCTTCAGCGTGGTGTATTACGTGGCAGCCAAAAACTACCTCGAGCTTGCTGGGAAATATTGGCCAATTGCGTGGCGAAACGGAGCTGTCGTTTCTGACCTGTCGAGACGGCTTCATGCCTGTTCCCCCCTGTTGCTCTCCGTCCACTACTCCCGCAGTATTCGCTCACCCATCGGCATGACCTCTCTCACTACCAAAAAGCCACATGCCGGCTAGCAAATTCAACTGAGGCTGGCTCCCTTCTCTCACTACTTCTCCAGGCGGCAGGCGGCTATCACTAGAGAGGGCACGAGGAGGCTCAGCCCACAATGTCACAGCCCACCAAACGCCCAACGGCCCTGTGTTTGAAGCGCCCCGACCACTGTACAACCCCGGGGCTGCAACGACATCTCGATGCGAAACAACTAGTCCTGCCCTCGGTGGCGAGACGAACCAGACTAGGAACCCAGCTTCCAGGTCCGGGGTCGCGTCGGTAACGTGAGGGGCTGGAACGGCGAGGAGTGAGAGAGCTTGGGTGGTGGGAGATGGCATCGACGGGTATATGTATGTATATTGACAAAAAGGTCTTGCAGCGCCAACGGTACACAACAGCCACCAACGCACGGGGCTGCTTGAGCCAGATGCCGGCAGACCAATGTGACCGACCAAGCAATATTCCCGTCTATCAAATGCGAAGCTGCATTTACGCGCAATGCGGGGGGACGCCACCGGAAGCCATTCATATATTCCCCCCGCTGGTGCTCGAATCGCTGACCATTTCTGCTCCCTCGGGATTCCCCACTTAAGGTCACGCTCCCGGGTAGCTGCGAGAGGAGGCTGCGACACGATGGTCAGTGAGATACGCCCACGGAGGTAGGCAGAGCCGGGTTGAGCGAAGATGGTGGTACAATGGGCGGGCAGTGCTTCTTGATGGCGTTTCGCAGGTTGCTCAAAACAAAGCATTGCTTCTTCGGGCTAAATATTTCAGTCAAGCACCGGCTTTCGAGAACACAGGACGATTCTAGACATCGATTCGCACCGGCACACATCGCTCTCGTTAGTTCTCCGCAATCCCATGTACCTTTGTCGCCCCAACCATGCACCTGCCTCTGGATGTTTCTAACGGTCGTAACGTCTGGACCCATCCCAGACACCCCTTGCTTTCCATATCACATATGGCTGCAGTTGGACCGCATTGGACATGCGTCGACGCGTCGTCTGGTCATGGATCTCTCTGCCGAGGCCACTGCATATAGAGTCCCCTGATGCACGATAGGACGAGTGTGGCGCGAAGCCTCGAGACCTCGATCGTCCGACTCACTAATGACGGCTGCTACGAGTTGCAACGCGTCGGCTCGACGCCGGATGACAAACAAGCCGCCGTTGCACGGCATCTGGCAAGGCTATTTCGAGCACAGCAGGAGCCGTTACAGGGGTGTCAGTGGGCTTCTACACGTTGTAAGAAGATTTTCTCCTCTGTGTAGCCGCACTAACAGGCTGCAAGCTAATCTCCAAGGCTGATGTCAAAACGCAGGCACGCATGGGGGCAAGCCTTGACAGCGTTGCGGCCTCCCGAGCCTTGGCCAGGTCATGAGTTGAGAAGATGACCAGTCACGCCACAAGGGGCAAGACGTGTCTGGCGAGCTCCTGTCCACTCGTGCTGCTCTGCTCGACAAAATAGATTCGGGGAGATCTGCCCAGCACTACTGCAAGGGCACTGCTGCCACATTGGTCGATGCGGATGACCACCCACGGTAGCAGAAGCTTGAGTGCAGAGTGTGGCGCCCAGGTTTGTGCAAAATGCTACCTGCTCTCGTCTCAGAGGGGCATGGCCGACGCAAGAGGTGAACACGACTGATGTGACCTCGCACCGTATCTCTCATGGCTACAGGCAGCTGGCCTGTATCCCCAAGCGCTGGATCCGGTGCGCTGCGCAGTCGCTATTAAAGCAGCGTCTCCTCCCGCACGGGGGAGCAGAGAGGCACGCGTACCGCACGTTTGCTTCGGCTCCAAAAGACATACATTCATATTGAAACAGTTTTTCCTCAATATCTCTTACCGGAGGCCACGGGAAGCAGAAGCACAGCGCCAGGTCGCACTTGCCAGCCGTCCCAACTATTGCCGTGCTTGAGAATCGCATCCACCCGCTGCTGCTTGAGACGAGCGTCTGAGAAGGTGAGCACGACTGCGTATGGCCTCATCTCGCTGCCATGGCGCTGCATGGGGAGGAAGGCGAGGTCGCTGGTTGTTTACACCCCGCCGTGCTCGGCATCAACACCTGCACTGCTCCTTCCTCATCACGCAGCGACGCCGGCAGCCGCCAGAGGCAGACTTTTCCTCGGTTCCTCGCCCGTCCTCTCTTCTCTCCTCCACACCGCACTTCTTTTCCCCCCAGTACGAATCAGTGGCCACATTCTTTGTAGCTTTTGACAGGTGTGCACCGCCATCATCAGCATCACATCTCGCAACGCTTGGGCTACCCTAGGCCCACACTGACCTCGGCGTCTGCAGCTTTGGTGTCACTACCGTCTCCGCACATTGCAAGAGTTTCTCATATTCGACACGGTGAGTCTCGAGAATGACGTTACCCCTCACCTTCTCTCTCCTTGTCCGCGATGACCTTTCATCCTCACCTTCTCTTTCCGTGTCCGTGACGCCCCTTGACCTTCACCTTCACTACCCCTTTAGAGCCGTTCACTCCTCTCGTTCTCTCTCACCCGATATTACTGAGCCCGTTCTGCCCGATGCTTTTCTTCTTAAAGTCCCCCTTTCTCTCCTGCTCTCCTTCTCTCCACCACAGCTAGTCCTCCGTCAGGCTCGTTCTGACCCTTGACTAACGCGATTGACCCAGCATCCGCATTTCCTCCATCTCAGGCACCGAACACTGCTTTGCAGTCTTCTTCGTACTGTCTTTTGCCCGGTGCAGACCAGATCCTCGAGCCTGTTCCTCGGCATTCGCTCCTTCTGCTGCACGCAGTTTATTTGAGGACCCCACGTCTCGCCTGCATAGAGACTGCGACTTCTTGCCTCCTCAGCAATGGCGAATGATCAGCGACGAAACGGCTACGCAGCTTCTGCTACCGGTTACAAGAACCAGAACAACCTGATGGGTCACTACGGCCAACCCGGACAAGGACATGGCACTGCCCAGTACCTTCCTCGAGGCATGCCCACGTCACCACATGCTGGCGAGAACAACATGCAGAACCTCGCGAGCAACATGGGTGCTATGAACCTCCATGCATCTTACGGTTCTGGCAGTACGAACAAGTCGGGAGCCTCTTTCATGTCTGGTCAATCATCCGAGTTTGGTGTTATGCCAATGGCCCAAGGTCAAGGCCTCTGGGTCCCCAATCATAACGTCCTCAGCTCCATGTACCCAGTGATGGCTGGAGGCCATCAACAGCCTGGAATGCCTCACTCAGCCAACATGTACACGCCGACTGGAGCATATATTCCCCAGGGTTCTTTTCAGTATGGTCAGGGAATGGTTGACAGCCCAATGGCACCCAGCTGGCCGAGCCGCGTCTCCTCCGGAGAGATGCCGTCCCTCATGACTCCTCGACGCGACTCAATTTCCTCCAACGAGAACGATGTTCCGGGTACGCCGTATACCAGCAACGGTGCCTATCGCTATGGAGTCTCGACCGCCATCATGGATCGCTCTCCGAGCGCCGTCTACACCAACAGCGCCACTCCCTCCCCGTCTCAGCTCGTGCATTCATACCAGCTTGTCACGCCGCTGCAGAAGGCACAGAGCCTGCCAACTTTGCCGGCTCATCTTCTAGCCCTTCTTAACAAAGAGCCGTCCATCCCGCGTGCAATCCCAGCTCCGAGCTCACCCCACAAGCCTCTTGACCGCAGCCTCGAGAACAAGACGGGAGAGACCAACGTCTACATTCGAGGCTTGCTTCCTGAGACCACAGATGAGATGCTTCTTGCCTGGGGCAAGCGGTTTGGCGATATCCAGAGCTCCAAGTCTATCATCGACATGAAGTCGCAGCAGTGCAAGGGGTGGGTCGTACCGTACTCCGCATCTCAAGTTCTGTGACTAACTATTTGCAGATTTTGTTTCATCAAGTACCACAACTTTGAAGACGCCGAGAACTGCATTCGTGGATTTCATTACCTGGGATACGAGGTCAGCTTCGCTAGGGTAAGCATCTCTTCGGTTCCTCGGCCATACCTAACTGACCCGTCGCAGGAGTCATTCTATTCGAAGCTCAAGAAGTTTGCCGACGAACAGAACACCAACCTCTACGTCTCTAACATCCCGAAGAACATGAATGAGCACGAGCTTGGTGCAATCTTCTCTCCTCACAAGGTCTGCTCCAGCAGGATCCTTCGTGATGCTCATGGCGTCGGCCGTGGTGTTGGTTTCGCCCGGTAAGCGATCACTCTCTGCATCTTTCTCTTCTCAACTAATAACAACTAGGTTCGATACGCGCGATATTTGTGAGGAGATTATCAAGAACTTTAACAACACTCCTGTGTCCAAGCCAGGATCTGAGGAGCACCTCATACAGATTCGCTACTCTGACACCCACGAGCAGAAGATGCTGAAACAACAGACTGCTGCAGGCCGAGTCTTCCGAGCTGCCGAGTACGATCTTGGAGTTGCTCAAGCCCGCGGAATGGGTCCCGATCGCTACTTGTCCATCTCTCCTGAGCAACAGATGACGCCCAACGAATTCGAGGCCTATATCCAAGCGAAGTAAGCCTCGTCTGCTTTGGCTGGTGCTGGTGCTGGTCGAGCTAATCACCACGCAGCAATCCGATTGCCCACATGCCGCAACAGAATCGCTTCCGGGGTCCTTGGACTCCAACAGTCCCGTCTACGCTAGGCATGTCTCGCTCGGCAATGAACCCAATGGTGCAGATGATTGTTCCTGGCGGCGGCATCAAGGTTGATCATGACGGCACCTCGGAGCATGGCATTGAGATCAAGACCAACCCCGCCACTCCCGTCAAAGTTGAAGAGTCGACTGTCTCTCCCAGCCATCTCTCCACTCGTGGCGACTAGATGGCGACTGGTTTCAGTCGGTCCGCACCTGTGTTCCGACTGGACCACCATCACGTGTACGGACTATTCTTCGCACCCGGCGTCGCATACCGCGAGGGAACATGGGGTTTCCATGCTCAACATTCTACAGTCGCTCGTTTCCTTCGCCCAGCTCGGCACTGCTGGTCTGATTCGACCTCATTTCTTTCTCTCCTTCGATCGGTATGCTTCTGCTTTCGGCGCCACTAATACTCCTTACACCATTTCCAAAAAGCATCAGTGGGATATATGATTTCGGCTATTTCGTACATCGTACCGCGGTGGAGAGGCACTGGATGCTGCTGCCTCGCCGACGGACAATTCGTTCAAGAGAATGGCTGCAAAGTCAGGATAAATCTTATCATATGGAGAGGGGGGTGGGCAGACATCTCTGGTGGACATGGCAACAACGACTTCCGGTATTCGTGGCGGATAGAATTCACCTAGGGAGACGATTTCGCGTCCAGAGTTATGGGAGGAAACATGAACGTAGCTTCCCGTAGTCATCGTATCACCTCTCTCGCTTCATGCTAGCTTTCGATGATTGAATGCGTGCAGTGAGGCCACTTTCTGAAGGCTTCTTGCTCAAGACTTGGGAGCACGAGGCCAAGCTAGGCTGGTTTGTCTGTCTGTCTGATGTCCCGAGGCGGGTCGCAGTGCCAGGGCTCCATTCTGAACTCACACCCCTCGCTGACGGCATGTTTAAGATACGAGGCATTAATACAAAAAGTGCAGACACAAAAACTTCGACTCATCGTGCGTCTACATGCTATGCACCAAAGAACTTTTGCGAGGTCGTCTCCAACACTCAAAAATATGGGGTATCGCTAGAGAAGACGTGAAAACACAAAGCTGAGTAAGAAAAAATTGCTAACGTTATCATATAGCCCAGCCGGCTTTTGCTTTAGCCGCTTTGGTAGACACGGGGGAGGGCTGAATCGCGGGTTGTTGAAGTGGAAGTTGAAGTTGATCGAGCGAGGGCAGCGGGTCTGTGTCTGTGTCCCTGACGTCGAGGACCGTCATTCCTGAAGCGAGCGAGGTTATCTGATGGGTAGGTTCTGTGTCGTCGTGCTCGTGCTGCAAAACCTCGGTTTCGGCTTCTTCAGCTTCTGCTTCAGCTCCACTGTCGTCCTCACTATCCTCCTTCTCCGGACCGTCGCCCTGCGCATCCCCATCGACCCCAACATCCCTCATATAGCTCTCCAGCTCCTTCGCCATCTTCCTACTAAACCCGCTAGCCTCGACTTCGACGTCGAGCCGCTTTATCGGCGCCCTCGTCGCGTCAGCGAAAAACGGGCCCGCATCATCCGACGTGAACCCGAAGCGCCGCGAGAAATAGCGCTTGATGCAGGCGACGTCGCGGTCGAAGTAGAAAGGTGCGTTGGGGTGGCTGATGGAGAGCATTTGGGGGAAGTCGATGATGGTTGGCACGAGCGCCACGCCTCCGGTATCTGTCTCCTGCTCTGAGATCAGGATGTTGAATTCGTTAAAGTCGCCGTGTATCAAGCCGTGCGCAGCCAACCGCACAATGAGGTCGAGCAGCTCGGCGTACAGCGTCGCGGGATCGCCCACGGCGCTGATCTGGCGGAGCGGGAACGCGTTGATGAGGGACATGACGAGCGTGTGCCGGTTTTGGGATACGGGGACGGGGACGGGGAAGCCTTCGCGGTGAAGCACGCGCATGAATTCGTGCTCTTTGATCGCGGCGAGGCGGCTCATGTACATCCAGGACGCGCTGCTGCGGTGCCGGAGGTAGTCGCGATTCGCTTTGACGGTGCGGAAGGAGATGCGGCCCAGGCGGTGGAGTTTGAGGACGAGTTGCGTCCCTGAGGCGTCGGCGCAGACGTAGATGTCTGATTCTTTGCCGACGCCGATTTGGTTGCCGACGCTGTAGACGGTAGAGGATTTTGTGTGCGCGTGCAGGGCGAGGTAGTCCAGGCCGCCGTACGTCAGGCGGTAGCCGTCGTATTTTGCGTTCTTGACTTTGGCGATGAGGTTTAGTTTGGCGAGAGAGGATATGCATTTTGTGACGCCGCCGGAGCGGAGGGAGGCCAGTTGGGTTATGAGGGGGACGGGGACGAGGGAGTGGTTGCGGGAGCCTTGTTCAGTCTGGTGGGGGTTAGTTTGGGTGAGATGGGAGGAGAGGATGGGAGTGTTTACGGCTGTGAGGACGCGCCAGTCGTCGGGGGAGACGTAGCGGATGTTCTTGACGTTGAGCTTCATTTTGGAGGGGTGGTGGGGGTTGGGTTGGGGTGCGGGGGAAGAAGGAGGATGGGAGCACCGGGTCCCGTGGATGAGCGTGAGGGCTCTGTGAGCGTGTCAAACAAGAGAGCTTCAACGGGACGGCCCTGTTTGCAAGCCTTTTGTACCGACTGAGGAGTGTGTCGTCGAAGATGCCAAAGTGCGGTAGAAAGGGTGCACTTGGGAAGAGAGGGTGGAATTTTAGATTTAAAAGTTGTTCTATGAAGGATATCCGTACTGAAATCCCTAATTTCCTGGTTTCGGCAGCACGACAGAAGGTGGAGAGTGCGATTGCAGGGGTGCGTGTCTGTCCGCGAAATTATTTCGACGACGTTCGGTCGCGGTCGGAGGTTCAGCAGATCGCCGCCGCCCTCTGGCTTGGCGTGTGGACCTTCGGTGATGGAGCTCAACTGCACCACAACAATCTCATCTGCAACCCTCCACCCCGCCACCGCGACCTCTCCCGGCTCTGTCACTCTCGAGTCTCCATTTATATATCTCTACACTTGGATTCTGCTCGTTTGCGCTGCCTTTCGCTCACGAGCCGCCCAGACTCGCCCACTCTTCGCCGCCTGCCCTAGCTTCCGTTTGTAATCACCATGGCAAAAGACGACGAGAAGAAGCCAACAGTCGCCGAGAAGGGCAAGGAAAAGGCCGCCAATGCCGATGCTGAGAAGGAGGTGCCAAAGGACAAGGACGGGAAGCCGATAGAAGATGGCAAGAAGGAGGCTCAGAAAGAAGGTACGCCGCTCCGCCAGAGCGCTGCCCCGGTACATTCACTGGACGGCTGCTAATAGGATACTGCAGAGGAGCTCAGCGAAGAGGATCAGCAGCTCAAGAGCGATCTCGACATGCTCGCCGAGCGGATACTGGTGCGTTGTCCCGCATGCCCAACTCACGTGTCCAGAGCTTGCGCTGATGCGAATGACAATACAGGGAGACGACAAGAGCCTCTACAAACCTGCACTAGAGCAGATCAAGGACTTCATCAAGACCTCGACGTCGTCGATGACGGCAGTGCCAAAGCCGCTCAAATTCCTGAGACCACATTACGAGAACTTTGAAAAGGCATACGAGTCGTGGCCGGCCGGTGATGACAAGGTGGGCATCAGAGCGTCATTTGGAGTATGCGGAAGCTAACTTGATAGAAATCCTTCGCCGACATGCTCTCCGTGCTCGGCATGACTTACTCCGACGAGGATCGCCTCGACTGCTTAAAATACCGCCTCCAAGCTCCCTCGACAGACCTTGGCTCGTGGGGCCATGAGTACATGCGCCATCTCGCTCTCGAGATTGGCAGGGAGTTCCAGTCGCGGCTCAACGACGATAACTCGACCGACGACATCACCGATCTCGCCTTGACCCTCGTTCCCTTCTTCCTCCAGCATTATGCCGAGGCCGATGCGGTGGACATTCTCTCCGAGCTCGAGATGATTGACCAGATCGAGCAACATCTGGACGAGAACACATATTCGAGGGTGTGTCTGTACATGGTCAGGTATGTATTACCACTGGGCTGCTGCCACGCTGTTCTGACTGGAGAAGCACCGTACCGCTCTTGACGTACCCCGACAACGACAAGTTTATCCGCACAGCCTACCAGATTTACCGAAAGTACAAGCAGTATACACAAGCCATCGTCTTGGCGATACGGCTGAACGACCGCTTACTCATCGAAGAGACGTTCAACTCGACGGACGACAAGTCGATAAAGAGGCAGATGGCATTCCTCATTGCCCGACAACGCATATGGTTCGAGGTCTCGGATGAGGTCGACCCCGAGCTTCAGGAGTGCTTGAACAACACAAGGCTTCCTGATTACTACAAAGCGTTGGGCAAGGAACTCAACATCCTCGACCCGAAGACGCCCGATGACATCTACAAGACACACCTGGAGAGCAGTCGGACTGCGGGTCTGACGAATACGGATTCCGCTCGACACAACCTTGCCTCCGCCTTTGTCAATGGCTTTGTGAACGCGGGGTTCGGCATTGATAAGTTGATGTTGAACGGCGAGTCCAAGAACAGCTGGGTTTGGAAGACAAAGGAGGAGGGCATGATGTCGACTGCAGCCTCGTTGGGCATGCTCCTACTCTGGGACGTTGAGGCAGGCCTGGATAAGATAGACCCTTATACCCAGGTGGATGAAGAACTCGTTAAGGCCGGATCCTACCTCGCGACTGGTATAATCAACTCTGGTGTGCGGATGGACTCGGACCCAGCCATGGCCCTCCTAGGTGAAGAAGGAGGCCAACTGTTCTCCAAGAACAAGAACATCCGAGTGGCCGCCATCATGGGTCTTGGCCTTGCATATGCTGGTTCCAACAAGGAGGATCTACTAGAGACTCTGCTACCCATTGTCAGCGATTCTAGCCTCGACATGCAGCTTTCTGCCACGGCAGCTCTAGCTCTCGGCATGATTTTCGTCGGTTCCGCTAATGGCGAAGTCACAGACACCCTGGTCAATACCCTCCTCGATGAGGACCGATCGAATCAGCTCAAAGACAAATGGACTCGGTTCATGGCTCTCGGTCTTGCCCTCCTCTTCTTCGGTCAGCAAGAGGAGGTTGACGTCATTCTTGAAACCCTGAAGGCGCTTGATCACCCCATGTCGAAGCCAACCTCTGTTCTCGCAGAGGTGTGCGCTTGGGCAGGTACCGGAGCTGTGCTGAAGATCCAACAGCTTCTCCACATCTGCAATGAGCACATTGAAGACGACAACGAGGAGAAGAAAGGCGATGAGCTGCTGCAGTCGTACGCCGTCATTGGCTTGTCACTCGTTGCCATGGGCGAGGACATTTCGCAGGACATGATCCTGCGCACCTTTGGCCACTTGATGCACTACGGCGAGGCTAACATCCGCAAAGCCGTTCCGCTCGCAATGGGATTGATCAGTCCTAGCAACCCACAGATGAAGGTGTACGACACTCTCTCCCGCTACTCGCACGACAACGACAACGATGTTGCCATCAACGCCATCTTCGCCATGGGTCTTTGCGGTGCAGGTACAAACAATGCCCGTCTCGCTCAACTACTCAGGCAACTTGCGAGCTACTACCATCGGGATCCGAACGCACTGTTCATGGTGCGCATTGCACAGGGTCTGCTCCACATGGGCAAGGGTACACTCTCGGTCAACCCCTTCCACACAGATCGACAAGTCCTCTCGCGAGTGGCTGCCGCTGGTCTCTTGACTGTTCTCGTTTCCCTGATCGACGCCAAGCAATTCATCCTCGGCGATTCGCATTACCTGCTGTACTTCCTCGTCACGGCCATGTTCCCGCGCTTCCTTATAACACTGGACGAGGATCTGAAACCACTCACAGTCAACGTCCGCGTTGGACAAGCTGTGGATATCGTCGGCCAGGCAGGTCGGCCGAAGACCATCACAGGCTGGCAGACGCAGAGCACGCCGGTGCTGCTAGCGCACGGTGAACGCGCCGAGTTGGAAGACGAGAAGTACATCAGCCTCAGCAACGTGCTGGAAGGTGTGGTTATCCTTAAAAAGGTACGAGCAATACTGAGCTACTGACAAGCACGTGCTAACCTGTCGACAGAACCCCGACTGGGAAGACTGAAAGAGCCAGAAGCAGAGGACGACTTGATTAGCAGGCCTATGTAAGGTAATGGACCTCAGACGCTCCACCGCGTCGGTCGCTTTTGGCATTCGATAGAGGCTATGCTACGATCACCCATACCAGTATGGGAAGTGTGAGTGGCCGCTATATAAATAGAGGTGCATTCAAGTGAATGAAGTGATCTGATATGCCATTAATGTCTTGCTTGCTTTACGTGTTCTTACTGTAAACAATTAGAAGTTTGCACAGTCGACGTGGTACTAATAGTGAATGAATATCTGGACGACGGTTCACGTGCCTGTTTGGTAATGCCACGTGCACCCTCGTCACTATCTCCTCATTCACAGGCAATCCCAATGAGAGCTACCAAGCTATAATTCTCCTACCCAAAGAATTTCTCCCCGTCTTTCCTCCAACTTGATAATGCCCTATGAAATCCGCGTCCCTGATCGCTGCGCCCCCAAGAAATCTAGTGTTCCATACCCTGCATCTTCAGAAGAAACCCTAGATCGCGCCATAATCCGAGACGCCATAGACTGGGGCTGGGAGGTCAAGTACATAAAAGACACCGACGAAAGGCCAAACAAACCCTACAGGAAATGGCTTGCAGGATACAAGAAATTTGAAAAAAGGTATCCTGGGGCCCGACCAAGTCTTTGGAGCATCTGGCAACGCGAACACGGGAGACTGATATCGCAAGCCGACAAGGAAAGAGCTGGTAGAGACAACAGTACCAGGGAGAAGCTGAGGAAGACGAAAGACTGGCTGCTGAGGAGGCAAGGATGGACCAGGACGCCAGCGCGTCGCAGGCATTCCGAAACCGAGCTCGACAGAGAGCGACTTCTGTTACACGACTCCCTTAACGGCGCAAAACCGGTACGAGCAGCTTCGCTAGATGTTCCCTCGCGGCACAAACGCTGGCAAGGGAAGATAGGCAGGGCGGTAGAGGGTGTGATGAGGCTGGGGGGCGTGTTTGCGAATAAGCCGATCGTAGGCGTACAGCATCATGTACCAAAGAGAACCGAACATGCCAAACCCAAATAAAGCATGTTTAGACCAAGTGTTCTCTCATACGTCTACACATTCTCTTCACGAGCACAATCGCTCTTACCACGCCACGAAGAACTGCGAACCACCGCTGGAACGAGCACAAGCGGTGTTGGCGCAGGATTTGGGACCAGATCTCGTTGCCTTCGGTCCAGAAGCTTGGGAGATGGGAGCTGGATTGTTGGTGTCGCTGGAGGAGGAGGAGCCAGGCGTCGTTGTGGGGGGAGATGTATTGGACGATCCAGTGGAGGTGGGAGTAGGTGCGTGGGACTGAGGTGTGCTGGGGGAGGAAGATGGAGAAGGGGACTTGGGGGTGGTGGAGGCGGTAGGGCATTGCGCTGGGGCTATTGCGATTAGTTGCGGGTTAGTGGGTTGAGATGGGGTGCTGTGGAGTGTGGTTGTAGGATGTGAAGCGGTTCCGGGGGTGGCAGCCTGGGTGCCAGTTGGTGAAGTCTGGATGGCGCTAGAATACGTGGTTCATGTGGCGACGGTTCGCGAAGGCTTGGCTTTTTGGGAAACATGGTAGGATTTTGCCTGACATTTGTGCGGTGCAAAGTATAATCGTGGGAGTTTGTTATATAAAGCTCGTGGCTTCTGATCCAAAAGGCCTGGCAGGAACATTCATCACGACTCGCCAGAGCGAAAATCAACCGACGCACATCCAAAAATGCCATATCTCCTTCAACACTCCCGATCTCTCCTCGTGTTCATGACATACTCCTCAGAGGTTGCGCACCATCTCGGGGAGCGCAACTGGAAAGCCAAATTCATCGATTCCGAGGACGAAATACCGGAGTTTGTCACTCCATCGTGTATTATCGAATGGCTTGGCCACGAAATCCGCATATGCAACGAAGCTGTCACCGGACATGCAACCGCGAAGGAGTTGAAGTCAAGGCTCATAAAAAATCTCCGGGAGAACGATTTAGATTTTGAATACGTTGGGATAAGAAAGTGAAAAGAGACAAACGTTTAGTCAAAGCCTTCATCAAGCGAGGAACGGAACAAAGAAACTGAGAGCGGACTTTGGTTCGCAGGCAGATGGTCCGTGGGAGCTGGAAAATTTCCAAGACATCATTCCTAAAAAATCAAGCAAAACCACACTACTTCCGCTTTAATTCAACGGGTTATTTCTCGGTCGCTCGCATACTTTCCGCTATCATTTCGACTAATTTCTGGACTTGAAAGACGAGAAGAACATCCCCTTCACGTCCACCCCTTCGCATGATCCCACCGATTCCCCGAAAAATCAAATATAACCCCTCTACAAAGCGGACACGTTTCCCGCACTGTTCTCGGCGAATCCAAATGGCTTTCGATGCAATCGTTGCAAAACTCGTGACGGCAAGGCAGGACGCGCAGGCTCTGGTGATCCTCGAGGCAGATGGAACAAAACTTATTCTGCGACTCACTGTGCTGCAAGACAGGCGTTTCATCGAACGTTGTGTTTTCCCCTTGCGTCTGATTGAAGGCGGTGTGTAAGCTCTCTGCAATGGCGTATTGATCGCGGAGCTCCTCCCACGAAAAGGATGACGTGTCGAGAGGCGACAGGCCGTGAATTTGTCCAATATATCTCCTCAAATACTCGCTGGCTTGCTCCATGTGTGCCTTGCAGAGCCGAGCACCGCCAGGGTGGTGTTCGGTCGCGACTTCGATGCATCTGCGCACCACGGTCGGATTCCTGAGGTTGGGCCACGAAAATGAGCTGTAGCATTGCTCGCGGTGGTGAGAGCAGTACCATTGTTGGTTGGCGCGGTCGAAAAGGGTGGCTGGCATGTGGCAGGGTGTGGAAGTGCAGAATTCGTGGTGGGCGTGGATGGAAGCGCAGAAGCCGCAGAGCCAGAGCCTGAGGATTGAGTTGAAGATTAATGGCTCAGATGTGCAGGTAAAAACCCGAGACTGACAACGGTTGGGGCGGGGGGGTCTAAGTGCTACTATGCTATTCATTGTGGTTTACGTGGGAATGAGATTAATGGCCGTCAGGAGGAGGGATCCTTTATGCATGCCGGTTTTTTCCTGGGAACGTCAGATTATTGGAAAATAAAGGTTGTTTAATGCTTTCAACACGTCATCAAGGTGATATGACGAAGGCGTCTGCCAGCAATGAGCATCTTGCACTCACGCAAACGGCCGTCGCATCCCTTGTGGCTGGGCATGTCGATTGTAGTGGCGTGCGCTGAGCCTTCCAAACCCCCAATCAAACGTGTGATACCTAGCTCAGCCTAACGCAGAAGAGCGTTATTATGGATATGTTGATGGGTGGCGAGTTGGTTTTTGGAGAAGGACACGTGAAGGCGGACTCGACTTCCTCCCGGAGTCTACTCCGGTTTTTGAGCTTGTTGATTGTTCCCACCAGCTTCATCCAATACTTTTCGAATATCAGCTTGGTGTGAGCACCGACGTGAGACTCGTTGGAAGATTGACTGTCGTACCCAAGGTTTCATGATTAAACGCAATACTGGGCGATCCACCTGGAATACACCCTCTTTCCAGCTCGAGCTTTGATTATTCGGTGTCGAGCACTGGCGCGATACTGCCTCTCTGGGTGGGAACTTCCGGCGGCTGAGACAGGAATACAAGACCTGCCGCAGGGAATTGGAATATCATCAGATTATGTATAAGCAGAATCTGAGGGCACTCCTTCTTCCACATATTAGAGATGATGACGAAGTGACTCGTTTGGTGAACAATTCTGGCGGCAAAGGCTGGAGCGACAAGGCTATGCAAGAACTTCTGGAAAGTCGACTGCAAGATTCGTACGTCTTGTATATTAACACAATCTCCGACATGAACGAAACAGCCGGGAAGCTGGGGAAGGAGTTAACCCTCGATGACACGTCCATCCAAGGGAAACTCGCTGCCCAAGAGACGAAAAACAAACCAACGACTGGCCAGATTCGAACACACGAGCAAGCGCATGAAGTTCGCATCAAAACGAATTGAATAAAATTACGCAATATTTAGGCTCAAGTTCAGTGTGAATGAGCTAAAACGATAAAAGCTTTTCAAATAATTAGAAGAATACAACTAATGTCTGGGGAAGCTACTTAGTATGAGCGTCAAAGTTTCATCTCTTGGAAATGCCTCCACTGCAGGCGCTAACAATGTGTCGTCTTTGAAAGCGACCTGTTTGAAGCCATTCAAGAAGCATGGAATTACTCTTGCCAGCAGTATCACTACGCCAACCTTCGACTTGAACATCGTACGCTTCCAAAGACCGACTTCGAAGTCATTCTAGCATTTGGCGCTCCTTCTCGACTGAACACCCCGTGATCTTGGAGGGAGCTGCAGTGTGGGCAAACGACCGGTTGCTATTGGTTGCCAAAATCTAACGATTCCGCAAAGACGACTCTGCAGATCCAATCTGCGCCGACGACTGACTCCGCACCGCCAAAAACAGGAAAGAAAGAAAAGTCGCATTCAGGACACGGCAACCCATTGCATCATATCACCACCCGGCAAATGTCAAGCTCTACCATGTTCTGGGTACAAAAGAACAGGGCAAATGCATTGGCATCGCAGTGTTCGGACCGAAAGCAGGTTCGGCTCCATGAAGGCAGAGCTGGACAAGGCACACGAATCACAGGATGATGTGAACTGTTAGAGCTGGCCAACGAACGACTCAAACCTGACGAAAGCATAGAGCGGTCAGTGGAGCAAAACGGAAAAGAGTCCGAGTTGTAAGATGATAAGCCAGTCAGATTCAAGGTCACCATCACCCTGCAAGCGTTTTGAAAAATGACTTCTGCAAAAACTGGCAACTCAAAACAAGTGAGCCCGTTGGTCCAGTATAGTAGGAATAGGAGAGTTTGTATTTTGTTGGGTTTCCACGTGATGAATCGGGGAAGTAATACTCCTTGCAACGATGCTATGGGGTTACTAGCATACATAAGTATGTAGAGATTATTTCAACGGAATGACTAGTATCGTTATCTATATCGCTAGTCATCCATAACAACGCCCCCTCCTTTAGAAATAGTTTGATTTCTTCAACAGCGTGGCAGAAGCACAGAAATAGTGAACGTCTCGAACATTTGCCGCAGACCTTTTGAGGCTAGTCGATAATTAAATTAAGCTGATTGTTGAATTAACAATCTCCGCAAGGGAGAATTACACATTTCGACAACCTAAATATATTTAAAAGCAGTGGTGCATTTCTCGAGTAACGTATTTAGTTATCGAAGATCTTATCATCACCCCCTATTTCCTTGGCGCAACAAGAACGAGCATGCATGTGATGCTATTGGTGATGCAGCGTACCGTGAAGTGCACCTATAGATGAAGGATGTGAGGACTAAGTTGATTGTATGTCTACGGAGATCAACGAGTATATATACAGCAACAGTGACTCAGATCTATGTAATCAGATCACGTGATGATCCGTGTGAGATCCGCTATATATCCGTGATACATCCGTGATAGATGCAGATGCATATTCGCGCATTGAAAATATCTAGAGATGTAAAGCTCTTGAATGAGCCTGGCCGCATTCAAGTCTCCACCTTTGCGAACTCCATATTGTCAGGGCCCGTCAAGAGCCTCGGATCGTGGAAAAAGAAAGGTGGTTGCAATTACGTCATCGCCACATGCCTGACAAATACGCCCTCATACTCTCCGACATATAGTCCAAATCGGACAGTCCATACAACTGAGTACTTCCAGCGACTCTAACATATAAGAGGGTGCCCAAATACATCCACTTCAACCCCACTCTTCAATTCCTATTTCTCAACCTCCACCATGTCCCACAAAATCCTCCTCATCGGCGGCCATGGCAAAATATCCCAACTCCTCACCCCCCTCCTCCTCTCCCGCTCCTGGAACGTAACCAGCATGATCCGCTCCCCCGACCAACGCCCCACCATCGAGAACCTCGCCAAGGGACAACCCGGAACCCTCGACGTCTTAGTCAGCAGCGTCGAAGACGTCAAGAGCGAAAACGACGCGCGCAAGATCCTCGAACAAGTCCAGCCTGACTGGGTCGTGTGGAGCGCGGGGGCAGGCGGGCGTGGAGGCGCTGCTACGACCATGGCTGTGGACCGCGATGCGGCGATTGCGTTTACGAAGGCTAGCGTGCGCACGCCGAGGGTCAAGAAGTTTTTGACCGTGTCGTATATTTCGTCGCGGCGTAATAGGCCCGCGTGGTGGTCGGATGGGGACTGGGAGGCGGCGCAGAAGGTGAATTTTGAGGTGCTGCCTACGTACTACAAGGCCAAGGTTGCGGCGGATGAGGTGTTGACTGTGTTGGCGAAGGAGCGATATGATGAAGAGGTTAAGAAGGCGGTGCCGGAAAAGGACAGGTTTTGTGGGATTAGTTTGAGGCCGGGGACGTTGTCGGCGGAGAAGGCGGGTGGGGTGCAGATTGGGAAGATTAGTTGTCAGGGGAAGATTAGTAGGGCGACGGTTGCGGAGGCTTTGGCTGCGGTGCTGGAAACGGAGGGGGCGAGGGGTTGGATTGATATGTTGGATGGAGAGGATGAGGTTGGTGAGGCTGTGAAGAAGGTAGTTAGGGATGGGGTGGATTCGGTGGAGGATGAGGACTTTGAAAGCATGAAGGACACGGTGGCGAAGTTGTAGAGATAGGATGTTCATTAGTTTCGCATGGCTGGGTGAATTAGACCCAGACTACATTCGACATTACTGTTCAGGACAGTAGCAATCATGGCGTCGCCAAATGAACCCAGTTACCGTGTCGCCGTCATTACACCATTCGTACTCCTATGATTGGCGCACTTGGGCGATCAGATATCTTCTCCTGTTTCCTTCCATCCCTTGGCATGGAATCGTTGGGAGACTTCTACAATCAGCATCAATGACTAAGCCGAGGGTTTGTAATTTCTTACCGTTTTGCGAGCATTGATTTATCTCACAGACGTCGACGGGCTTTGGATCCATCTCGTAAAGCCGGCAAAATTCTGAAAGAAGTCTCGTGTCGGCTTCCGAACGAGCCATTCTGACTTCTACACTTAATCTTTCATCTTTAAAGTAATCGA
Organism: Polyplosphaeria fusca; assembly: GCA_010093805.1. NCBI lineage: Eukaryota > Fungi > Ascomycota > Dothideomycetes > Pleosporales > Tetraplosphaeriaceae > Polyplosphaeria > Polyplosphaeria fusca. The sequence continues at coordinate 110,225 of ML996128.1, read as the reverse complement.
GCATATACTTATACTTTCGGTGGCGTGGATCATGCTCTGGAATTTTCTTGATGAATCCGTGTCCGCCTTTTGTGACCTCTGGAGTCCCCTTCCTTTCTGTTTCTATACGTTGTGCCCTCGAGGATCATCAACGGATGATACTGCTCGAAATGGACCAGGATCAAATCATCCAAGGCCCAGGTCCCTTCAGTAACTTTGCTTTCGTAGCCATGGATTCGATCATTGAATTGGATGTTGGTCGCCTTGTTCATTTTGGCTATCGATTCGGAGAGTTCTGTGGTAGGCAACAGCTGGGTTTGCTGAAGTTGTCCTGGAAGCCCAAGACAATCGGTACGCTCTGTCGATATGGATTCTCTAGCTTGGGTGCTCGATTGAGTTGGTTGCGCCCGCTTTTTGGACGTGTTTGTTTGGCCTGCTTGAGAAGGTATCTCAAATGAATTATTGGTATGGAGAGCTAATTTGGAAGTTTGACTGAGGAGTTAAAAGGTATTTTGGAAAAGGTGGTCGATTTATGTAGAGGTACGACCTCACTCGTTGGTTGCGGTTGACTCAAAGTTGGTGATGGTCACTGTGTGCATGGCCCAGGATAAGTCCTGTGCAGATCTGAATCATAGATTCTTGATGTCGGATTTTCGAGAACATCCTCAATCCACTTGTGACAGTGAACAATGACTATATAATTGAGTGTTCTTGTAAGAGTCAATTAAAAGTCATATTCGCTCTGACTATTCAAAACGGAGGCAGTGTTCAATGTTGCGTTTACTCGAGGTACAAAGCCTAATGTTGGAGTCAGAAAAAAACGTCACGAACTGCAATGAATCGCAACCGGACAACCAACACAGAATATTTATTACTGCATAAGAACAGTCGTGTCGAAAATGCACCAGCAACTAAAACCATCGAACCAAAGAAATCGACAAAAACCCAAGACCTCACTCCCGTAAACCCCGAAACACAGCCATTCTGCCCATGCACTCGTGGCATTCATTTTCGAGATTTTGACTTGCTGCATTCGCCACTTCTTTCATTCCGACATCGAGTCGCCTTTGCGTTACTCAACGACTTGTAGTCATCAATCTCATACAGATACGACTCGTATCGCACCCACACTGCCCACACGTCAGCTCTCATACTCAGCACTCAACAATCTCCCTACTCACCATTTTCAGAACACACGTCCGGGCTGTCACGGAAAAGCGTTGGATCCGTCCTCTCCCTCCCAGATTTCCCACTTGCATACAAAGACCCCTCGAGTTTGCGGCCATTCAGCTCGAGCTCCACGCCAGGAATCTGTGCGAGCTCCGCGAGAAACGCATTGACTTCTGTCCGGAGTTTGGGTGTCCTGATGAGGAAATCGAAGCCCGGGTCCTGGGGCGTTTTGCGTTGCATGAGGCGGCCATTTTTGAGGTTCAGGGTCCAGAGCCAGTACCCGTCCCAGCTTACGCGTATCCTTTGCTCGTTGCGATCGGGGGTGTCGATGGGCTGTTCGCCGTTTTCAAGGAGAAGCATTTCCTTGCCCGATGCTATTGCACCTTTGGACGCACTTTGCGCATACGCTTGAGGTTCTCGATACTCCTCGTGTTTGCGCCTGAGATCGGGGGGCGGGCCTGAAGGATATTCGCGGCGAGGACGCGTGCCCCCTGCTTTGTCGACAGCATCCTGGATGTCTACAGTTTGGCGGTAGTGATGATATAGATCGCTGAAGTACGAGTACTCTTGCAAGCTTGGCCCATGACGTCCATTCGGCATGTCCACATTGGGTGTGCAATCAGATGTTCGGCTCGATTCTTGAGCCTGTTTCTGAGCTTGCGGTGGGCGAGAATTTGCCTGCTTATTGAGGTGCCTAATGCGCTCATCGGTGTATCCATACAAGAATTTAGCCACTGTTATGAGTTTAGCACCTGGGAAGGTAGGTTCGTAAGACAAAACCTACCATTCAGAGAACATCGAAGGTTCTCGTGGACACAGAATTCAGGCGTGTGCTTCTGAATAAGCTGCTTGAGGTATTTCATATCTTTGGTTTGGCGTATCACGTCTCGAAACGAAACCGTTTTTGGGAACATGCGAGCCTTATCTAGTATGTGCTGCGTGTATATCGTTTTGACAACATAGCCTGTTTGGGTGGGGGGTATCTTGTTGTCTCCACACAGGAAATTCGTGAAGGTGATGAACGCGAATTCGATATCACAGCTCTCAGGATCTGAACCGAACGTCCCTACGTCGAGGTATGTAGGTATGTACGTGTGGTTGTAAGTGGCCATGGTCAACTCCAGGTGCCTCGTTCTTGGACTGCAGGAAGTTATGAGCTTGAATTCGTGGTAACTCTTAGCTCTCAGTGTGTAGTCTTTCAGTGTCTTTCTTTATCTTTGCGTATATATGTGCGTATATGTGCAGTTTCTTGTCGAGGGATGACGATGAAAATGCCAACCAGTGCGTGAAGTAGTTGCTAAGGAGAAACAAGGAGCAGTGATATTCGAAAGCGTAGATGTCCAAAAGATATATGAAATCTTGGGCCCACTCACGCACGTGAAGAGTCAACAAGACAGTGACTGAGTACATCGCAGGCAATGAAAGAGTCAAATCATTGCACGATGACTGCACCGAAACAAGACTAGAAACTCATCGCACGATGACTACTTTAGTACAAGACTGACACTCATCGCACATTGTCTACACTCACTCAAAAACAAGAAAACAGCACATGAAACATACTCGCTTATACACACAGTACTCCACAGCCCAAACAACAGGCCAAGTAAGAATCAGACCCGAGACATTTACAAAAAAGCCTTTCATCCCAAGCCCATCAAGCCCCCCACCCCCAAAAATCCTACACCCGCTTCCGCCCCATCGCCCTCCCCAACTTATTCCACGCGTCCTTTCTCTCCTCCTTCTCCTCCCTACTTCTCCATTTTTTGGTATCGAATTCCGAGTGCGGTGTCCATCGCCCCGGTTCCTGAGTTCTCTGTGACTGGTTGCCATCGGGTTGCGGGTGCCATTCTAACATCCTTGATTCTGGACAGACTTCTTGGGATGTTGGATTATGTGGATGTGTCGGCCCAAATCCGTAGGAATATTGTGTTTCGATGTCTGGGCTTGGACTGTTGGATTGGTGTGAGCATGTTATGGCAAGGCTGGGGGGGTCGTGAGTGCTTACGGCGGTTTGTATGAGGATCTTCGGGCCCTGGAACGACGAGGCGCTGGGAGAGCATCTTTAGAGGTGTCGTATTCTGGGATTCGGCGTGCGCGTTGGGCAGAAGCTTCGGGAGATGAGCAGTGTTGAGACTTGCGACGGGGAGGCTCTTCGATGTATTCCACGACCTCGACGGTATCGTAGCCGTAGGAGACTTTTGCGCGAGCCTTCGATTGTTCGTGTGCTCTCGAACGTTCGCTGGTCCTTGAATGTTCGCTAGTCCTTGAATATTCGCTGGTCCTCGAATGTCCTGAATGGTGGCTCGCATTGCCATCACGATAGCTTCGCTCATATCCATAGCTTATGTAGGGCATGATCGTTGGTCGTGTGTTCGTGCAAAGGAGCTATGCAAATATTTGCCGTATGATACCGTGAAAGGAAGATATTGAAATGGATTGTGTAGGAATGAGGATTTGATCGAAGCGCGAAGACGATATGAAAGATATTCCGGCGTTGAGTGTCCGCGCCAAGCACCGTGACCCATATTTAGGACTCAGCAAAACACTAAAATGACTGTCGAGGGATGCATCCTGTTGTCTATGCCGAATCTTGATTGCGTCGTAGAGTACTGCCGCAAAGCGTTCAGCATACCAAAGCGGTATTGAACATATCGATTTTCGCTGTTCTACAAGGTAGTTGTGATACAAAAACGCCCCAAACCGTGGTATCAATTCAAACAGCAATGGTACGCTCAATTTTGCTGACTCTTACATCTCTGGTGCTGCGCCCATTTCTCGAAGCGGTCCCTACGCCACCCGCTGTTCCACGTCGACTTGGCCCCTTCGCCGTCGACGTCTACTGTCTGCGCGCCCACGTGTTGGCCGAATCTGAGACTCCTGCTGAGATGACATCTCGTGTCGCCATTCTCGTTGTGGTTCGGCGTGGCTAGCGAAGAGAACGACCATTGCACGCATTGCTCGTTGGTGTTGCAAGATTCTCGACACGCTATCCACGACTCCTCTCCCCTGATAGCGCGACTTTGGTCATCGCGATTGGAATGATGTGCATGTTCGATGGAGTGAGGTGTGGCTTCGAACAGGATATTCCATTTGGCGTTCTCAAGGCCGGAAGACAGATTATCCCAGTCTTCTCTGGGCTCGTCCATTGACTCTGGTTGGATGAATCGACTCCATAGGTCTGCAAAGGTCAGAGGGTCGTGAATGTGATCATAGTCCTCTCTTTGATTCTGCAGGCGCCAGAGTTCGCTGGCAATGCCTGTGGGCACAGACTGCATCGCAATAACTTGTTCGCACCAAACACCAGGCCCATAAGGCACTGTACGTGGATTGAACCCAGATATACCCGGCCAGGTGCGATTCGGAGCGAGCCCTACTGCCGTGGAGAGCACAGAAGCGAGAGCCGCATAGGCCGAAGGGAATTCTGCTAGACGCGTATCCCAACTCTGTACGACATCTTTGCGTTCCACCAGCAAGGCCCGCATAGCCTGTACAGAAAGAACAAAGGTGCTCCCCAAACTAGGCGAGTCTTCGGCACCAGGTCGTGGCCAGTTGCCGAAGAGTATAGATTCTCCAGAATCATATTGCCCCAGCCACGACAGCATGTTTGGCCGAACCAGATATGTGTCTGCGTCTACAAACACATACCAGTTTCTCTCCGGCAAGTGCTGCCATGTCCTCTCCAGTGTGCGCAGGATCTTGTGTTTCTCCAGCCTGAGCCGTATGTCCCTCTCCTTTACTTCATCTTGCTCGACTAGGGCTCCCAAGTTCCTGCTCTGCATTTGGTACGTCATCTGCTGCCGATAGCGCTCGAGGTCGGGGCTCGTGCGGCGGAGACTGTCATCGAATCTGTCGAGCACATCGTGCACGTGGAAGGCTCCCACTTCCATGTGCAGGTCGCCAAGTACTATGACGGATTCGTATTTGGCTGGGTATGTGAACAGAAGCGCAGAAGGAACCTTGGACCAGACATCGGTTGCCGTAGTCCGGATTCCAACGACGACTTGGTCGAGCTCGACGCAGAAAGGGCTCTCGGTCGGGGCGGACTTGGCTCGGGAAGCATCGGGAGGCAGCTCGTCATCGTCGTACTGGCGTGGGTAGCCTGTGATCCATATGAATGCGTATATGAGGATGGCGAGGAGGACGACGCGCGGCACGAAACGGAAACGAGAGGTGCGATGCTTCGTGAACATGGCTCCTATGATAAAGATGTCTTCATCGAGGCCAGTTCAACCAACAGCGACGGGGTCAAAGTAATGAGTCTCTGCTTCGGGGACGTGGAAGGTGAATCAACGGCGTCAAAGGCCGAAGTCGTCCCTTACTCCGCCAAGCCCCTGAACCTTGCGTCGCACACGCTGCAAGACGGCCCAATGGCATCGCAGAGGGCGCGCGACCACTCCATGTCGCGGAAGCATGTCGAAAATGCGCTGCGACGCGTAAGCAGTGCTCACCAACGAGTTGATGACGGAAAGGACGTCTCGAGACTTGGCAACGAGGTCGAAATAGTCGTCTCTTGGCTGCTCATCTTGGCCCGCAGAAGGGCGCCGCCGTCGTAAGCGAAGGCGCGTGGGGCGCCGGTCCCGGTGTGACCACCACATACCATCCATATTCACAAATCTTCTTCGCATGGATGCACAGCTTCTTCCACGCGACAGGTGCTGCTCCTGGCAGCTTACTAGCTTTCATTCCGCGTAATTGCCTATTCTAACAGTTTCGCTAACATAACCGAACCGAAATCGCTCTCCCGTAACCCCAAAGGTGGTACATGGCACGTGTCATACATCCTTGACGAAGCCAACCTCGATAACTTTGTCCTGCGGGATCTTGAGGCTGGCGATCTTGGTCCTCGTGTTGTCGCGAAGGAAAAGAAACATGTTGAGTAGGGCTTTGCGCACAATGTTCGTCTTCGGCTTGATGCGCATCTGCTCCTTGCCCATAATGTAAAGTACTTCATGATTGTACGCACGTTCAAGCGCAGTCAGACGAGCGGTCGTGGAAGAGGTAGACGGCGAGTTGGAAGTCGGCGTCGTGGACCCCTTGGGTTCAGAGGAGGAGCCAGCGACGGCGTCACTCTTCTCTGTGACCGCAGTTTTGCCTGAAATCTTGGAGAGATTGTTCTGGTGAGCTTGCTCGAGATTCGCGGCATCATTTCCAGTCGCGATTGGAGGCTTTTCGGGCCGGTCATCGAGGGCGCGTAGAACGATGTGGTCTCGGACTTTCTCGAAGATCAGCGATGCGAGATCTGGGGTGATGACCTCGTCCATGTAGCCGTGGCGAACCACGAGGCGATAACAGTTTGGTATCGCGAGGCGTGAAACATGGTATCGCTCGTTTGGCGCCACCGATGGAGTCTCGAGGGGGCGCAAGTGGAAGAAAACAATCACTTCGGGGGCGCTGACGAGCTTGCGGATAAACTGGCTGAAGACTATGGGAGTCGTCTCGCCAGCCTTGTCGAAGAAGATACCAAAGCCTTCAATCGAGCTCAGCATTTTGCCGTTGTAGCGATCGGTGAGCTGCACACGCCCATCTTCGAGAGAGTTGACAAAGTGCGTGGTCGGGAACCTGTCCTCTGCTTCTGCAAACCACTGCTGTTCTTTGCCGAAGCGCCAGAGGATAAAGACGGAAGCCAAGACGCAGGCGAGTAGAATAGTGAACCATGCACCATCAGGCACCTTTGTGAGGGCTGACGACAAGAACGTTCCGTCCATGGAAGCAATGGTAAGCCACGGCAAGAAGACATAGTACGGTTTGATGCGCCACACCAGGATCGCGACCAAAGTCACCATACACGTGTCGAAGAAGGTGACAAACATGACGCAGACTCCATATGCGTTTCCCAGCGAAGTTGTGTTGTTGTAGATGGCTGCCACAAGGACGGTGCCAACCATCAATAGCCAGTTGATGGCGGGAACGTATATCTGGCCGTGATAGATCTTGGAAGTGTGCACGACCTTGATCTGGGGAAAGTAGGACAGTTTCATGATCTGAGCTAAGAGCTATTGAAGTTAGATAGGCTGAAACGGGGCTCGTTGCGGTGACTGACCTGAAAAGTTGCTGTAATAATGGCCTGCGATGCCACAATCGCCGCGAGGATGGCAATTACCAGCGAAGGGATTACCCAGCCCTTTGGTGCAGAGTTGTAGAAAGGATTCGAGTATGCATCCGGGAATCGGCTGATGTAAGCAGCTTGACCAGAATAGGCGAGTAGAAGACATGGATATGTGTAACCAAGCCAGCTTAACTGCACGGCGTGGCGGCTGAAGGCACCAATATCGGCGAAAAGAGCTTCAACCCCAGTGAAGGCCAGCAGGATGCCTCCCAAGCTCCTCCAACCATGCTCTTTGTTCCTAGTCAGGTAGTTGAAAGCATAGAACGGGTTGAATGCTTTCAATATGGCGTAGTCGTAGTTTGCGAGATTGTATATCCCAAACCCAGCGTTGAAGAGCAGCCAAATCATGACAATTGGTGCGAAGATGGTTGAGATCTTGGTGACTCCCAGAGGTTGTAACAGGAACAGTAGAATGAGGATAGCACAAGTGACGCCCACGATGGTAGACTTGGAAATGTCCGGTACGGCGACGTTGAGACCTTGTACAGCACCAAGGACAGATTGAGCGGGAGTCAGGACACCATCTGACATGACCATGGACACGGCCAAAACACCAATGGTCTTCAAAAGTGCGCGGAAGAAGCTGCTTTTCTCAATGGTCTTTCGCAGGTTCTTGGTCGATCGTCCTAGATCATCGGTTTTGGCACGCTCCATGCGCACCATTGTGGCTTCACGCGGATCTCGGTTGGCAATATTTGCGTATCGCGAGAGCAGCGAGTATGTGCTAAAGGTACCACCTTCCCCGTCGTTGTCGGCATGCAGGATGATGAGGACATACTTGACGGTCACCATCATGGTAAGCGACCAGATGATCAGAGACAAAGCGCCCAGTAGATCGATATGGCTCGGCGCCTCTGTGAAGGTGGACGAGAAGACATAGAGCGGAGAAGTTCCAATATCGCCGTAGATGACGCCAATGGATTGGTAGGCTAGGAAGAAGGTCTGACCTAGGGAGAATATCTGGAAAGTGTGAGTGAGTGATGTCTCAAGTTGATCTGGGCACTTTCAGACGCACCTGCTTTCGTTTCAGGTCATTTCCAGAGCGAAGGCCGGCGTCCTCATCCTCAGCTTGCTCGAGGGCGTCGATCTTCTGCTCTTCAAAGGAGCCCTTGCGGCCACGTGACCGCGAGCGGTAGCGAATAGGATACACGCCCCCAATGGAGTCAGACCTGTTGGATTTGGTCTGCTTCAATGTGGAGTCTGCAAACTGTATGGTTGACTCCATGGCGTTGCAATCAGGTAGGGAAGGAGTGAAAACAGACAAAGGCGCGCTCTGGTCAAGGCGACTTTATATCTTGCGAGAGCGTTATCAGGGACTACCAAATCTGGCGCGACAATCATTGACAGGTAACGAAGGCGTAACAAGCACAGCCCAAGAACCGGGACGTCTTGAATGGCTGCTTGCCGGAGCTTATCGTGCGAATCATTGATGTGCCAACAGCACGTGTGGATGAGGCATTTGTTGCAAGAGGGGTTGGTGACCACTGCCGCTTGCGGAAAGCGCGTCGGGGACAGCGACTGATACCACCCACCAGGACATGGAGAATACCGAACCACTGTTGATCCAGGTCCTCTGCATTCTTGCCTGCTTCCGAAGCCTTTAAGCTGCGAGCACCGGCTCCGTGGGAAGCAGCATCTCCAGGGCTGCTACAGGAACATGTGACAGCGCGTTTCCAAAGCCAGTCTGTTTAGCCAGCCAAGCCGAGGCCTAGCCCACACAAACCTTGGATGTTCGGTTCAAAGACCCTGCAGAACGGCCCGGCCGATCGTCTTTGACACTCTGTCGAGCATATCTAGATGTATCATATCAACATGCAGCCTGTTCCTGAGCTGAAGGACGGCACGGAGTCCGAAGCGCTGCGGTGCGACAGACGATCACCTGATGGAATCGCAATCTTGGAAAACAAGACAAAGAGGAAAGACGACTGGATAAAGGAAACAAGGCGCATTGGATGCTCTGCCTGCTCGTCTCACCGCCAAGTTTTGCGAAATATAGACCATCCTGAGATATACGTACGGAGCACTTGCTGCGGAATTCGTTGCGTCATCGCCAGGCTGTGGCTCTGACCGAGGCGACACCGAGGCGCAGACGGCTTGCACAAGGCTATACGACACCGCAGACCTCATCAACGCCACCCAAAAGACTTCGGACGAAATCGTAGAGCAGCAGACATGCGCCGTTTAAACCTTGACGTCGTGACGCCCAGAAGGCACTCGGCACCCCTGTGACGCGTCGCACCCGCCAAGCCGTCTCCACTCGCCAAAAAACCTCCGACAGCCAATCAACCGCGTCATCTGATGCGCTTCGCACCCACCGCCCATCCAAACAGCCACGGGCCGCGTCTTGATTTGCAGCGTTATGACGTAGGCCAGACGAGGTCAGACGTGGCTGTCATCATCGCAAGCCATTCACCGGTCGACACCAGCACACATCACATAAAACGACGGCCTCACTCCACACACCCACCTGTTGCAAATCCATCTCTGCCCCGCGCCTATCTCTCTCCCTCTCAGCCTCGCTACCAGAGTTTTGTGAGAAAGCAAATAGCACAACTTCGAAATGGCCTTTGCATACCTCCTCCCGCTACGCGCGGTGCAGGCCGTACTTTCCATCATCGTGCTTGGCCTCACTGCCTACGGTACATTCCCCCCTCCCAGCTTACCTTGTCCCACCAAACCCAGTACTAACCATCTCCAGTCGTCGACGTCTTCACCACGCCCTACTGGAGCTACTCCCCCCACAGCGTAAACTTCATGCTCTTCTGCTCCATCTGGACCCTTCTCGCCGTCGCCTACCTCGTCCTCGCCCCCTCCCGCTTCCCCAAGTTCGCCCACAAGTACGCCATTCTCGGCGTCGAGGCCCTGACCATGATCTTCTGGTTCAGCGCCTGGGTCGCGGTTGCGGCGCTGTGGGGGGATAGCCATTGTGGGAGTCGTGGGGGGTGGTGTGGGGCTGGGACGGCGGCAATTGTGTTTAGCGCTTTTATCTGGTGAGTTGGAAGGTGGTGTGGAATGATTGGGAGTGTGCTAATGATTGAAAAGGCTTACGTTTGTTGCTACGACTATTTTGGCGGCGATGCATGTGCGTAACACGGCGAGGAGCGACTCTTCTGCACCGCCGGAGATGCGCACTCAGGGCGTCTAAATCTGGTCTTATACGAATAGGCCAGAAGATTCGACTGCTTGATTGCTCAGCGTGCTGAGGTCGTTCAGCGATGAAGATCAGTTGGAGATGTTGTTTGTGCCGTCACTTTCGAATATCCTCGCCTTGCATCGCTATAAAGCGTATTGCACGACCAAATTGTCTTGCTTCCTCAAGCACGGAGTTGTTTTGGTCTCTTTGGATACCCCAATTATGTCTTTAGCCAGATAATTACGTCCTATATTATACCCTACAAATGTCATGATTCGAAGTTGTCAAGAATTGGAGCCTTTCCTGTCGTCCCAAAAAGCCCCGTTTCATAGTAGATCATCGGCATCTCATTTCTTCTTGCCCGCCCTCGTTGGTGTTTCCATTTCAACACCTCCCCTTCCCTCCCCCCTCCCGTCACCTAACTCCTCATCGACATGCCTCCGATACGCATCAAACAATCTATGGTACTCCTCTCCCCCAATATACCGCCCCACCTCCCTCAACGTCCGATCCACCGCATCACGATACAACCCCGCCCTCTCCCCATCCATGCACTCCTTCCCCCGCACACCCCCAAACCCCCACCCCGTACCCTCCTCATCGCTCTTCACTCTCTTAAACGCAGGCGACGCCCCCGGCGTCCTCTCCGCCCTCTTCTTCTGCTCTTTCTCTTTCTTCTCACTAGCCGCTAATAGCGCGCTCCCCCTCATCTCCTCCAATACAACTCCCACCCGCTCTGCAACAATCCCCCATATCTGCTCCGCCCCTGCGCCTTGCGGGATCCTGCTCTTACTCAGCCCGCCTTCGATGATGGAGAGCACATCTCGGTATGCAGCCGTGCGGGAATAGTCGCTCCATTGTTGTTTGAAACAGCGGGATAGGTCGTGCAGTTCGGCGCGGAGGCGGGGGAAATCGAGTGCGGGCGAGGCGGGGGGGACAGGTGCTGTGTCGTTGTTCGCGGCGGCGGCGGAGGAGATGGTTGCGAGGTGGGCGGAGGTATAGGCGTCTATTTCGGTGGGCGTGCCGAGGCGCTGGGTGCACATTGCGAGGGCTTGAGTGAGGATTTGGTTAGTGTTATGTAGGGAGGCGTCGGCGGTGGGGTTGAGGCCGAGGGCGGCGTGGTTGACGGCGATGAGTTGGCGGTAGGTTTGGGCGAGGATGGCGTGGGTGGAGGTTGGCATTAGGATTGGGATGCCGGAGCGGGTGTTGCGGATGTTGGGGTTCATTGTAGAGATAGGTGGGTTTTGGAGGTGGGCTATGTTTTAGGTGAGATTGGATGGAAGTAGTTGTCTTGAGGTTGTGAATTAGATGGTTGGTTAAGGTGGTGAGAGAGGGGCGGTTTGTGGTATGGAGATAGAGGGCGGTGGGTTTTGCGTGTGCGATATGTCGGTAGTCTGGAGCAACGGGTTCATCTCATCTGATAGTCGTGGAGACCTGAACTTTGAAGCGGTCAGATGGAGAAAAATTGTGGATCAGCGCCACTCTATGAGTCTGGACTTCGAATAGCGAAAGCTTGTCGGCTTCACTTCTCATTTGCACGTTAAGCATTGGCTTGCCGATTCGCAAGCGCCTCTCATTCCTGTTAATCAAGGCATATCAGGATTGAAGGAAGACTTTATAAACCAAAGTCCGTACGTCGTCTCATTCGAATCAAAGACATATACAAAGACTGAAATATTAAGTATGAGTGATGGATTGATTCTACGGAAAGGAAGCTATGCTAGGTAATCAGGTGTTCCTTCCTCCTGAGTCAGGATCACGTGGCTTCAACAAAGACACTCTACCAATGTCAACCAAACTTCAACAATTTCCAACAAGCTCAAGCTATCCACATTCCTTATCTCGAGACTACACTTACTAACACCGTAAAGCAGCAGTCAAGATATGAATGAGCAATTACCACATCCGTAATGCATTTGACGACAAGATATCGGGCTTAAATAAAGACGCATTCCGACCAAGTATTGTAAATCAAAGACATACTTAAGTTGCAATTCACCAATGCTATACAGTCCACTGGGCGGCGTTGACGAACTGATCGGTGGTGACGCACTAACCAGTACCAAGCATCGTAGTGAACACGAGTGCAAATCCAAGTTAGTAGGAAGCGACGCATGCAATGACCCCACCTAAAATCTACATATTTGAGCTCAGCTCGATATCTGGGCGTGTAAAACACTCTCGCCCACGCTTTTATTAGAAAATTGCACATTACCCTCAGATCAAGCCTTCCAAACAGTTTTGTCTCCATCGACCTGCTCGAAGCCGTTCATCCACATGTGTACACAATCAATATACCTTACAAAACTGTCAAGCAAAAGCAGCATACCGCTCAGCTAGATCTTTCAACACCGCCTTCCGCAGATCATCGGGCATCTCTCGCATATTGATTAAACCGACATGATCCTGGTATAGCGACGTGCTATTTGTGAGAATCTGTTCACGGCTCTTCTCGACCGTTTTTCGCAATTCCTATTCGAAGTCTCTGCTCACGATGGCATCATTTAACTCATTCTCCGCACCGACGAGGGTGCGATACATGTCATCTCTGTCATCTTCCACAGATTGCACCTTTGCGGCGTGGGTAAAGGCCGCGTCGCCGAATCTCGTTTGCTAGATTTCAACTTGTTTGGTCAGCCGTTGGTTTTCTGTTTGAAGGCGCTTGACTTCTCGATCTGACACGCTCTCGTGGGATCCCGAATCGAGGCTTCGTAGCTGGTGGTCGTTAGTTTAATCATGCAGAGATGTCGATGAGACATACCATATCCATGTAATTACGCTTTGGACTTGGACTACCTTCGGACGGATTTGGAGTCGTTTGTTGGAAACACCCTGGCATATGTTCTTTATTTGAAGAGAATGAGGTCACCGAGAATCGCGAGTCTTGAGAGCTACGATCTGGCCTAGTTCCAAGATTTGGAGGAAAAGGAGCAACTGGGATCCTCGTAGTCAATTTGTATTTTCGTGTACAGAGACGAACGTACTTGGCAAATGTAGGTACAGGTATGCCGGCAAGGCTCGAGCAAACTGTCTCGAAGTTCGTCTTCGACTTATGATCCCATGGAATACGCTTGAGATGTCCAGCTTGGAGGAAGCAATAGCGGACCAGCACCTTGATGAAGTGCCAGATTGTTTCAAGTCGGAATGGCAGGTGAAGAGGTGTAATATCGCAGAAAGGCCATTTGAATTGAACCTCGTGGTCTGGCGGACATGTTTTCGTGTGCAGGGACGATCGGAAATGAATCGTGCCCTTCCCTTTGACGACGTAGGCCCAAACAGCAGCTTTACTAGCCCAGATCTTTCCTATTTGATCCGCCACCCTAGGTACATCTCATAACTGGACCAGTTTATAGAGTGCTCCTCGGGATGCATGTCACCCAAAGGGAGTCGGTGGAAGGTGCCAGGAAAGCGCGTTGACGCAAATTCCATCACTTCGGAAGCAGTGGCTTCGTCTGTGGACGACGTTTCATACGGCGCCGGGTCTCCGCGGTGTTGTAGCCGACGAGAATTACTTTTCAAAGACGTGTGAAAATATGAGGGCTTTTTAGCGGACAGTGACGAGGTTGCGATCAAGCGGTGGTGGAAAAATAGAGCCAGCGCTCGTTAAGGAAGCCGCGCATGTCCCGTACTTTCCTAACACAATGACTGGGACATCACTCCGCGCTAGTAGACAGGAAAGAGCCTTTCCCCGACGCATGGTCATCTATGCCTCTGCGTTGAGACAGGCCGCCATAATACGGAGCAGATTCGTAATACCCTGCGCGGCATGGTGCAAACACCGCCCTAACCTATGACAACTTTGGAAACTTTGTACTCGACGATGATCGCCTTATCTTCCACGACAAAGTGCCCCGCAGCCACGAAAGTGCCATTCTCTAGATCCTTGTACTCCTTGCTCCCAGTCTCGAACGTGAAGTTGACAAAGGAGTCACCATAATCAGTCGTCTTCGCAGACGCGTCGCCACCAAGGATCGCCTTGAGACCATCCGTCAAGACCACGGTGCCCTTGTAATACATGGCAAAGAGAGTGCCATCGGAATTTCTGCGGTGCCGTGAGTAGAGGGCGGTGAAGACGGAGCGGAAATTAGGCATACTTGACCTGCGAACGGACGTCAAGACGCATGTTTGCCCCGTCGACGTCATTGTGAATATAGTCATATCCGACTCCGTGTCTGCGAGCCATAAGCTAAATAAAGCCACGTGACGATGGATGACTTGCAATGTGGCGTCTAATGCCGGTGAAAAGCCTGGTTCGCTTTTGACGGTGCCGGACACCATTGGCTGTGAGCTCGTTAGCTGTTGGATTTTGCGTTGAGGGGGACGTGCAGAGATACGCACCACGATGACTAGACCCGGCCCTTGCTGTCCACCTATTGATATTAGATCTAGCAAGCCAACAACGAGGGCAAGGGAGCCTACCGACGGACAGCGGCGCATCAATGCCAACCTATTGTCCTACTGTTAGCCACGCTTCTGTATAATTTTAGTTGAACTTGCAGCATACGCGAACAGTGAAAGCGGGCTGCAAAGTTGGAAACCCCGACATGATGTAGGAGGCAATCTCAATTGTAGGGTTATATTGAACAAGGTGTTATTGCTAGAAGTCGTGAAAGACAATTTGAACTCGAGAAGCTTGAGAGTCCGACGTGAGGTCGAATATAAGCTGGGTCCGATCTGATCCGCTACCCCGCCGAAGCCCCACTACACGGTTCCGCGCCCTGCCTCTGATCGGAGCTCCGGTGTAACCGGGCGCCGATCAATAAACCGCTTCGCCGAATCAACTGTGACACTGAACTTCTACATGATAAACTACTCTACCGCTGAGGAAATTATTCGAAATGTTGAGGAATCACTCTACTTAAAAGATTAGGAATTTGGCCAAGACTAACCAAGCTCACTGTGCCTGGACGTCGAGCTGATTAATTTTATTGATCTCATAGTTGTCGTTCGTCAATCTGATCAAGCCAGTCAATCTCATCAGTCTCGATCTTTCAAATGCAGAGGCTGAGGCGTTACAGAAGTGGGGATCCGGAGGATGTGGATTTCTGGAACCAGTGTAACATTAATCTTATTATGTTTACGTATTAATTAAAGAGTTGCTGCTTTATTGGACGAGAAATCTGAAAATTTACTAGACGAAACTATCCTAGTGGATGCCTAATCCAGCATATAAACTGTACCAATCAACAAACACGATCCTAGAAGCCACCCATGCGCTTAGCTTTCTTCTTCACTGGCCTGCCTCCATGTCTCCCAGGCTCAACCTGACTGTTCACGATTGGAAAGCTGTTGTAACTGCTCCCTTGGCTTTGGCTTAGTCCCTGTGTCTGGCTACTTAAACCCATTCCCACTGCGCGCGGGGGCGAGCTTCGAAAGCCAGGTCTAAACGCAAGCGCTGGTTGACTTTCAGTCATTTGCCGGATCTCTGCTTCTCGCCGCTGCCTCTTGAGGAACCGCTCGGTTCTCCTTCGCAATTTCTCCTTCTTAGCTTGATCCTCCACTTCGTCCTCTGAAGTTTCTTCGAGAGCACGGTTCGTCGCTTCCCAGTCGTACGCTTTCGGGTCCGATCCAAGGCGCCATTGCATGAGCACTTCGTTGACACTATCAGGAATTGGCGCTGGAGGTTTCTCAATGAGTAGGTATTTCCCGAGCTGGCCTATGGGTGTGGAGCCACTGGCAAGTGTAGAAGTGTATGTTGTCGCTGAAGTGACAGAGGGAGTAGGTTCTGGCGTTGGAAGAGAAGTTTGAAGATGAAATTGAACCGGAAGGGAGCTATCAGGCTCTTGGGATTGGTATTGCGAAGAAGAGGGTTCGAGCGCGCCATGCTGTAAATAATGAGGCGGGGCGTCGTCTAACGCGGCGGTGGCCGGGGAATTCGATGTAGCCTCGAGCAGCTCCAGTGTTTCTCGTGGGCTAATATGGATGCTCGACAAGACCACTTCTGCGGCAATGCGACGCGCTAAGAGTTCTTTGGAGCGTCGCACTCGACGGGACATATCCAAGGGTAGAGACGCTATCCAATACTCCAGGAGTGTGTGGTATGTCGACAGAATGTCTGGCACTTCTTCTTCTGAGTGGGGGACAGTAGCCAGTCTTCCGGGCGTTACATGATGCAATTGAAGGGACTTGGATCGGTCAGCGCTTTCGTACACTCGCTGTAGTTGTGTTGAGGCAGCCTCGATATCGGCTATAGCGAGATTCGATTCGGCATGGTCAAACCTAAACGCAGTGAGCTTTTTTCATGGGAGTAAGAAGATGCGCTTACATTGTATTTCGTGCGACGTTGTCTTCGTTTTCTCGATCCTGTAATAGTTGCTCGATCTTCTCAATAAGCGTGTTGACCTCTTGGCGTGCCAGCCCAGAACTTCCGTCTAGATGCGACCCAACTTGGAATAGCTTGATATAAATAAGACCAAAATCTAGTCTGCTGAGGGGTTTTCGATTGGGTCCTGACCGGTCCAGGGGTACGAAGCGACTGCATCTCGCGATTTGGGGAATCGTTGTTGTTTCGAAACCATCTGGAACAATGAAATCGTCATCGCCAATAGTGCTCTCGGGATTGACGACGCCCATTCGAGTGCCTGTCGTCAGAGTCCAGGAAGGTGGATCTACAGCCAAACTGCTGGCTGATGGTGTGGAGTGCAGAAAAATTTCTTCGATACTTAAATCTGAAAACATTATGACCAAACGATAAAATCGGATATCAGCCGACGCGTATGTAGCGCCCAGGCCATCTTTTTCAGACGTGTCTGCTCCCATGTACTTCAGCGGCAGCACCTGAATATCGTAAATATAACGAGCGTCGGTGCAATGTGCGAGTGCTATCCGATCAATATGCAGACTTGAAGGATCGGCACTTGAAAGCGACAGCGAAGGGTCGATTTCTTCTTCTTGAAATTGGTGAATTGTCATAAGACCGCTGATCTGGGAGTGAATAATGGCCACAGTATCTATATTGCGTTAGCGTATAGATGGAAACATGGACAGCGGGTGAAATACCTTCATGGGGCAGCGTTGGCACACAGAGTTGCAGGGTAAAGTCTTCTGCATCCCGAAAATGTGTCCATGACAATATAACACGTGTTTCAGGCTGCATATTGCCAACGATGTTGGACTCGTCGAGACCAGCCACAGCCAGGAGATAAAGTCGCGTCGAGGTGAGCAGGAAGACCTGGTGTTTGTCCGCTGGGTGCTTCCGGACATCCAAAATCCAATCAGCGGAATTCTTGTTTATCAATTCCGGGTTTTTCAATAATGTCGGCTTGTCACCTCTGATGTCGAAAAGATTCAGGTGTTTTCGGTTACAGACCAATACGGTATTGACAGTTCCAACCCAAAGGATCCTGGCCCAACCATCCTCACGCAATAGGGGGGATTCTTGTTCGTCATGGTCGTCCAAATTATCGTCAGAACGGTGTATTGTCCCACGAGTCGTACAATTTGTGGAGTATTGAGAGTCACTTCTTTCGCCACCTTCAATATCCCAAATGCTCCAATTTCCCTGCTGATCTACAAGACCGAATTGACGCTCATAATCTGGATTGAATGATACATCGACGTGTGGAAAGTTTCCAGATTGTTCGCATGGCACGCAAAAGATAGGATTCGCATCGATTCGCGACGGGGGAAGATCGTAGTATTGGGACCGTTCGGGCGTCTGACGAGCTTCGTGGCGACTAGGACGAAAGAAGACGGTCTTGGTCGCGTAGCGAGCTGCGAGAAAAGAATGTCTTGTCTCAGTCTGTGCAAAACACAATTGCTTGATTGGGGTCGCATCGCCTGCCCAGTATCCGCTCTCTTCTGGTGTCAATGTATATCCTCCAATCCAAGTGCCGCGATCAATTCCCCAGCCGTATTTCTGCTTTGCGGGGACAAGCAAGTGTATCAAATTCCTTCCTTCTCCTGCCACGATGGCAGCGACTTGTTTTGCACTCCGTTTGCGTCGACGATCTGTGTCTGCTACCAACCACCCGAAGGACATTCGGCTGCCAAGGGAGGGGTCGTACGAGTTTGCGATAGATGTGATGGCTGCAGAGACCAATGAAGAATCAGCAATTATATCCATTGACGGCACAAGATCCGCATTGCCGCGTGTAAGAGCTTTTGCGGCCTGCAACGCGCTTCGAGGGTTTCGCGTCGTTTTCGGCGGTGCAGCATCGTTCAGCTTGACGGAGGGCGGTATCACGGTCTTCCAAGTGCCAAGTTGGCGAAGCCAGTTATGGCGATCGGGTCTTCGCAAGAAGGTCCATGTCTTATTCTCAATGTTGTAGGTGGGCTGCCCGAGATGGCCATAGATGAGGTCGGTTGCGGGTTGCCTAGCCATAAGGACGAAGGAATTGGTTTCCTGCGATCCGTGTCGTGGCGATTGGTGGCATATCTATAAATTGCTCTTGCGACTCAAAAACGACTCAACAAAACCCAAAACGGTACGGAGACAATGTCATCAACTTGGTGAAAGTGTAAACGTGCGAGAACTTTTTGGCTAGGCCCGAGCTTCGACGCCAATTCACGTGCCCCTCATCGGCGCTATGTTCCGCCGATGCCGGTGTTTACCACGCAACCATCCAAACAACACCAAGTCCCAGCAACCACCACGTCACAGATTAATCTAGCCATACAGAACCTCTCAATCTGTTGCGCATTGCAGTATATCAGAGCGGCTACATGCGCCCACAATGACCACCTTCGAACCCTCCCTTTCCACGAGCAGGATGCGCGCATCCTCGTACGAAGCGCCCTCGATGGCCGATCAGCTTCCCTCTGTCAACTTTGGCTTTGACGACTTGCGCAATCGCATGAATGCCTTCACCGCACGATTCGACGACTTCATCGAGAAGGGGCGCAAGCGGGTCCTCGACGAGCGCAACCAGTTTCGGATGAACGTTGCAGAGGTCCAAGGTTCGCAATAGAGTGCACATCTCCCACGCACAGCACTGACAGAAAATGCAGAGGACCAGCGCATGAAGAAGCGCGATATCGAGATTCTCTCCCTCAAACAAACCCAACACTCGCAGACGCTCGCCAAAGAATCCGCCGAAACAGCAGAAATGCACACCGCCATCACGAACCTAACAACTCAGCGCGACGAGCGCCTCGCGCACCGTGACGCCCTCAAGTCCCAGATTACAGCTATTCAGAGTCAAATCTCTGCCCGGAGAGAGGCACAGCTCAAACACCGCCGCTACCTGGACGGCCAGTCGCGATACAATGAGCCGGAGCTCGAGTTCTGGGAGAACTACCTGGGCCTGCGCATCGAAGGGCTGGGCAAAGAGGACAGACTGAAATTTGCATATGTAGGGTGCAGTGAGCGCGAATGGGAGAGAGAGTGCTGGTTTGAGCTGGACACGAGCGAGAGGGAGTACAAGGTGCTAGAATTGAGGCCCAAGATCGAGCGCGAAGAAGTGGATAGCGTGCTGGAGCGTCTGAACGAAACAAGGGATCTTGCTGCATTCTTGAAGGCTATGAGGGAGCTGTTTGTCAAGGCGCTGCAATGATAATATCACACGATGTAATGAGTACGGCGTTCCGGTTTCTGGAGCGCATGCAGTAGGGAGAGATACCTTTGAATTTGCATTTGAAATCGGAAACACACTCTTGTATCTCTGATCCCATCCTCCATCCCCACTACCTCTGCCTCACCTTGTAATACTCCGGCGCATACTCCACCAGCCAATCCATCTCAATCTTCGAAATATCCCTGATATAAATCTTCCCCTTGGACTCGAGTATCTCATGATAAATCACCCAATCCGCCTTGCGATGCACCATGACGCTCGTCGTATGCGCCCACAGCACCGTCTCCCCGTTCGCAGTCACAAACGACCCATCGCTTTTCATCCGCGCCGCATGCGCAAAGAACCCCGTCGTCAGACACCGCCGGATCTTTTGCTCTTGCGGTATACTCGCCGCGCCGCCGGCGCGCAGCACGTTGGGGCCGAGCAGTGCCGACTCGTGGACGCCGAGGCGCTCGAGGTGCCGCTTGAGCTGGTTGCGTATGCTGACGGCGCGCGTCATGGACTTGTAGTTGAGCATATGCGTATGGCACCACTTGGCCTCCTTCTTCCCAGTCGAGATGAAGGCTTCGTAGACGTTGAGGAGGGTGAGGTGGTCGCCTTCGTCGGCGGCGAAGTGGAGTTTCGCGTGGTCGAGCTGCTTCCTGTTGCCGTCGTGCGAGATCCACGCTGTGCCTTGCAACGAGAGCATGGCGGCTATGTGCAGCATTTCGTAGAGAACGCCGTGGTTTGCGGCGTTGAGGAGCGCTTTGCCGAGCATGGGGTCGAGTGGGAGTTCGGCCATGCGCTCGCCTAGGGGGCGCGTGAGTTTGGCTTCTTGGGATATGGTGCCGAGGGAATAGAGCATGTCAATTGCACGCAGGACTAGCTCCGACGGCGGCGCAGAGTAGAAGTCGAAGTGGGCGATGTCCTGTATACCGAGGTTCATGAGCTGCAGGATGACTGGCGCGAGGTTGCTGCGGTGGATTTCCGGGGGTGTTGCGTCTTTGAGATGTGCAAAGGCTTCCTCAGTGTAGAGGCGATAGCATTTGCCTGAGCGTGTACGACCCGCGCGACCAGAACGCTGGACGGCAGATGCTTTCGAGATGGGAACGGTCGCGAGACGCTCGATTCCAGTTGTGGGATCGTAGGCGCGGAGCTTGACAAAGCCGCAGTCAATTACATACGCAATACCGTCGCTGTAGTTGAGATATTCACGTCAGCTCTTTATTCGAAAAAGTTACGAAGGTACACTCTTGGTCGTAGTTAGGGCGTTCGGCTTGAATGTCGTACGTACATTGTAACTGAGGCTTCGGCAATATTTGTCGACAGGATGACTTTGCGAGTAGACTCTGGCGCAGGCTGAAAAACCTCTAGTTGTTGTTCGCTTGATAGACCTGCATATAGTGGTAGTGGCAGGAGCTGTTGTGCTCCCCTTTGGATGTCGGCCATATGATCTGCAATCATGTCTATTGCATTATCAATGTCCTCGCGCCCCGTAACAAATACCAATATATCGCCCTCCGGCTCATTTGCGTGTATTTTCATGACAGTTTCGACGGCTCGTTCAATGTAATCAGCCGTTGGCTCGACGAGGTAGTTGATCTCGACCGGATGAACGCGACCCTCGATGCTGACAATCTTGCCATACTCCTCTTTCGACTTGCCATTGATCTTCTCTCCAGGTCTCGGAGAGAAAAAGTCAAGAAAATCTTGAGCATTCAAAGTGGCGCTCGAGACTATGACTCTCAGATCTTCCCGCTTCTTCAGAATTTTCTTGAGGAGGCCCAGCAAAATGTCGGAGCTTAACGACCGCTCGTGCGCTTCGTCAACCATAATCACCGAGTAGCGCTTCAGCAATGGATCCACCAACATCTCCCGCAGCAAAAGACCATCAGTTGAAAACTTGATTCGTGTCTTCTCAGACGTGACATCTTCGAAGCGGACCGCATATCCCACCTCTTGACCCACGTCGCACTCCATCTCACCAGCCACTCGAATGGCTACAGACGAGGCGGCAACTCTGCGAGGCTGCTCAGAACTAGCATTTGGGCTTTGAATGAGAGTGATGGTAGATGCTTACCTGAGTTACAGCAATCACAGAACCATCAGACGTCCATCCCGCGCGGTAGAGAAATTGTGGGATTTGTGTCGTTTTGCCGCTGGTAAATATCAATGAGAGCTGGGCATTTTGAATCAAGCTGGTGTTGGTCTACCTGCCGGTCTCGCCAATGAGGACTGTAACAGGGTACGTCTCGATTGTATAGAGTAGTGCGTCCTCGATCTGGGCTATGGGGAGAAGTGAGGGTGGTCGGAAAAGCTCTGCTATGAGTGCGCTATCTAGACCCTCGTCATCAGCCATTATCGCGTCTCTGAAAGTTTTGGGATCATCCTATTGCTCAGGTGCGTATGTGGGGTTGGTGGTGGTGGTGGAATTTCCACGTGGGCTTATCGATAACTTAAGGATTTTGCCAAGACGCTAGTCAGAAGTCATCGGAGTGGAGGAGGGAAGGTTCGAGGGGGACAGGAAACACTTCGAGCTCACTGCAACGTACATGCACTCAAAATTCAGTCGGATGGTGGCTATATTCTAGCTAGGCTTACACCTCATCCTTCCCGAAAGACCGCTATTTACACGAATACTTTTGAAACGCATCGACTCATCCCAACATTAAATCCTCTATTGCCCTTTGCGAGTGTACTCGACAGGCCCAACATATCTGTGCCGGGCGCGGACGACGTAATAGATGGAGGCAAAAATGAGTACAGACCCATAGATAAGAATTGCCCAATTCATACCAGATGCGGTCGGGTGAGGTGCGGTCGGCCAGAAGACGAAGCAGTAGATGAACAAGAGGAATAGGACCGCGATGATGTTGATTGGCAGACCCAGCTTTCCAAGGTTGAACTTCGAAGGTAAAAGAGGCTCTCCACGAATGCGCTTCAGAGCAACGCAAGAGATGGAGATTATGTATGTCGTCAGCATGGCCGAAACACCAAGCGAAATGATTTGCATAAAGGCGACCCCGGATCCAATGTTGATGAGCGACAGAATGACGACAAAGATTAGTGTAAGAACGATGGCGTTGAGAGGAATCTCGGCTGATGGGGAAATCTAACAGGCACGTTAGTTCTGCAAAGGGAACGCTGCAAACGAAGCTTACCTTTCCGAAGAAGCCTGAAAACGGCACGCCTTGGTCACGCGCAAAGGCAAACAGCTGTCGAGAACCTGCAGCCATAACCGCAACGCAAGCGAAGATTGCGATGATCAACATCAGTACGGTCATTCCTGTGGCGCCTCCAACCGAACCAGTGGTGTTGTAGAAAACTTGAATGAACGGGACTATTAAGGCATTAGCAACAATGCTCACTGAGTCTTGTGATCAAGGAATACTCGCCTTCCAACGGGGTCATCAGAACACCCAGCGTGTCGGTGACGCAATAACAGAACGTTATACCCATGATCCAACCAAAGAGTCCGTTACCGAGCCATGTCCACATCATCGAGCGCGGAATGACATATGCTGCATCGCGAACTTCTTCAGCCATGTGAGCACCAGCTTCGATACCGACGAAAGAGCTGGCTGCACCGACAAAGCCAAGTATGGTTGATAAGGGAACGTTTCCCCAGCCCATGTTGTCGACGAAAAGTGTGAAGACATCTTTAGTCGGGGCACGATCGGCCATGACCCAGAGAGGGATCTACATCGATTAGCTTTGTGGGTTCTACGATACTCATTTCTCGCAACATACCAGAATCGCGAAGAATCCAGCAATGTGAAGAATAACGATGATTCCCTCCACCAACGGGAGTCTCTTGGAAAAGAAGGCGTTGAATACCAGGCAAATCGCAAGAATTGCCCAGATGAGCATTGTTCCTTGCCACGCCTTTGGTTCATAAGAGGGGTAGTTCAATTTGATAAGTCCCTGTATCTGATGGCCTGCAAGGTAGGAAACGGTCGCTGTTGCAGTCTGCCATCCAAGCACACCAAGCCACCCAACCAGGTAGCTTAGGAATCGTTGGGCGCTTGGTGGCGCAAACTCGGAGACCCAGTGATACTGGCCACCTGAAGTTGGAGCCCTGGCAATTGTAAGTCGAGACTCTCTCGCGGTCCATGACAACACTCACATCGAGGCCATTTCCGCCATCGATGCGACTACGAAGCCGAATCCGATGAACACGATAAAGTATCCCCAAATCAGACCTGCGGTTCCTCCATTTCCCAAGGCATAAACGGCTGTGGAGAGCTGGGCTTCCCATGTCGACAGAATGACCATGGTAAAGCCGAGGATTGTGATATGGCGAAAGTTACGCCGAGTCTCCTGACGCTTTCCCATACGAGCCATGTCGCGTCGGTCGGCCGTAGTTCCCTCTTTCTCCGAGATAAAGACATTGTCCTCTCCACCCTCAGAGTTGTACGGCTCGCTGTCGACGTGCGACGTAGCGATCTTGGCGTCACCGATGTTGGCCATTTTCTCGAACGATGGGCGGAAACGAGGGAGAATGGACAGAAAAAACACTGGGGAACGGGGAATGATACAAAGACACTTTCTTATATGAAAGGGATGCCCTGGGGAGTTCTCGACCAGACCGGACCAGGTGCCGCTTCAAACGCTAGGTCGACCACAGCCGCCACCCGCCGGGGAAGGGTTCTATCGAACCACTGTTGATTGGTTCAGAGTATATGGATGTTGCAGTTCATGAATCAGACAAGATCCTCATCCGCGCTTAAACGCGCCGTGTTCGAATTCGGGTTCATCGTCCACCCAGGGTGTCGTTCGAGATTTTTCCCTCCCTTCCAGAGCGGGCCAATACCTCGATGTGACCGTATTGAAGGAGCACATATGCATGCATGGAAATACGT
This sequence comes from Polyplosphaeria fusca, assembly GCA_010093805.1. Taxonomy (NCBI): domain Eukaryota; kingdom Fungi; phylum Ascomycota; class Dothideomycetes; order Pleosporales; family Tetraplosphaeriaceae; genus Polyplosphaeria; species Polyplosphaeria fusca. The sequence continues at coordinate 85,478 of ML996128.1, read as the reverse complement.
CGCTACAGTCTGTCGGGACCACAGACGAGCGATGATAGGTTGCTGGCCGGCGGTGGTGTGCTCCAGCCATTTATGGACTAACGCCGGCCAGGGGTGAGAACATTGATGGATACAACCTGCGAGCCGTGCCGCAATCAACGATGCTCTTATGGACAAGGGCCCCTTAAAGTAGCCCGCGTTACGATCCAGCCCGCACAAGACCACGCCACACCACCGCGCGGTGGGTGAGCAGATTGTGGCATAACTCAACACAAAGGTGCCAGAAATAGGCACCTGGAGATGCTCCATACAGATGCAGCACTGGACTGAAGGGGAGCATGTACAACCTCTGGCAGGCAGACTATAGCCAGCTATCGTAGTCCCTAAACGGTTATGATACGCCGAGCCCGGTTCCTGTCTGCTGTTGGACCCACACTGTGCTGCCTTGCTCCTTCATTTTCCCGCTTTTCACGAGCAAACCCTTCGCAATCGGTCGAGCTGCGCACCCAGCGCAGGCTAGGCGCGTAAGCTTTCACACCACAATATGCAGCCGGGATGGCAGCCATCTCCTCGATAGCACGGTTCGTTAATGATACATTCATCGCTGTCTGCATGCTTTCCATGTATCTCGGAAGCCAGTTCACGAACCAATCGGACAGCGAGCTGCCGTACTCCAACGTAGTGGAAACTTTGTCGGCGTGTGCATGCTCTGGTGCCAGGCACACGACAGATTGAGGAGGACTGCAGGAACAGTCTGCTCCAACGCACGAGCTACTTGATCCGGTCATCCCAAGCCTTCGTCCCAGTGTTATGGAACCTGTTCAGCAGGTATAACCCAACCGTTCCACTTGCTTTCGCGTATCCTCGTGTCGCACACTTCATTTATACATTGTCGCCCTCGGTCGTCCGGCAGTTACGCGTCGCATTCATTGCATTCTGAAAAAGATGGGCCCTCCAATGACCGAGCCAACCCCGTTACCATGGGACACTTCAGCTGGCAATCGGTTTGCGCCATACACCTCAGATAACCACAGCGCTACTCTATGGATCATCTCTTTGCTTGGTTTGGTATATGTGGTTGGAGTACTGTTGATCAGACTCTTCGTCAAGATGAAGGTTTTAGGCGTGGATGACTGGCTCATCTCCGCTAGCACAGTGAGTTTTCTTCTTTGAAATACCTATACAAAAAGATGTATCTGACTGTCCAATAGGTAGTCGCAATCGGAGAGTTCGTGTCAATATATCTTGGATTAAGCAAAGGCCTCGCAACAACTACAAACTCGGGACATGTGGAATACTTAGCAAAGGTGAGCTGGTCAATCTGGAGTCACGCTGGTCGCTCACGATTACTAGGCTGTGTATACAAGCAGAATTCTGTCTATTGTTGCTCTCTACCTTGCGAAATGCTCTGGAATACTCCTTATTCGTCGCCTTTTTGTCCGAGAAGATCGCATCAACACTCTTCTTTGCGACCTCAGTCTCGGCTTTACCATTATCTGTGGTATCGCTTCCGTTTTCGCGGGCAATGTCGGGTGTCCATCAAAAGCCTCCTTGCAGCAACATTGCGACGGGCAGGTTCGTCCGCCCCACCCCTCAGACAGCCTACGCTTACAAAATCTCAGATTATGCGTTGGAGCATCGTCACTGGACTGGACGTGGTCACTGAAATCATCGCCTTGATACTGCCACCATATCTCGTATGGCAGCTACAGATGAAGACAAGCTTTAAGCTACGTGTCATTACAGCCTTTTGCTTCCGCATCATGTATGGATATCCGTAACTTTCATTTACTGGTACTGACGTGGACAGTGTCATTGTGGTCTCGATCCTCTATCTCAACGCATGGATAAGCTATACAAATGGACCGCCCTCGCCGTTCCTCGTCCAGCCTGTGTTGATGTGGCAGCAAGGTCTCGTAGCATGGGGACTCATTTCTGCAACTATTCCCAACATGAAGGCTTTTCTCCAGTCTCTTTCGACAAACTGGGGCATCGATTTGGGCTACTCGTCGAACGCCTATGGGACCAACGCATACGAGCTGGGCTACTTGAAACGCACTGGCGCGACACCATCTGCGACCGAAAGCGAGATGCCCTTTTCCTCTCACGCTCGCGCTATTGGCACAAAATTCAAGACTGAGATTACGACCACGATCAGAGAGCGACATGTGAGCGGCGAGAACGGATCAATAGGGAGCCATGGCAGCCAGGATCTGATCATCCGCAAAGACACGCATGTCGCAATCGAGAGCGAACGCGCAACAGCGAGCAGCATGTTCTGAGCGACAGGGGTGCGTCTAGGTTCGATTGCATGGCCTTGTACATATTAGGGCGAGCAGGCATGCCCTTGTCGAGACGAGCTGACATGGCGCTCGACGTTCATGCATCAAACACGATTTATGGCTAGACACTACTGAATGGCCAATGCGAACTTCAATGGGTCAAGCATTTGTCTCTCACTTTGTTTCCAATCTGCGCGACTCCGTTCAACCGACGTCTAAACAAACTTTCTAGACTTCGCCGCAAGCCTCGCCGCAAAGACGCGTCTAGAGAAGTTGCGTCTAATATCGTACCGTTCTGGAAAGTCTGGGAATGGATTTCACCGCTCGTATCACGCGATGCCACAGACGGGCGGGCCGGGAGCTCCGCGCCGGCTCGGTTAGTGCTTTCTCCAGGGTGGAGATCCTCTCCACGCGCTCGGGATCTGCACTGCCCATCGTGGGGCCTTTGCGGGACCTGGGTAATGTCAAAAACCAGGGCAAATCCTCAACGGTGCCAATGCTTGCACGGCTCTGATTTGTTCTGGAACGAAATTGTTCGGGACGGCAAATCCTTGAACGAACCTCCGATCGGGAGGATTGCTGTCACTGAGACTTTCTGAGTTTTGAAGTATCGCTGGGGGAAGTTGGTGGTGTTGGTATAGCTGACAGTATGGCTTCCGCTCTTCGCACCACCGCAATCTGACCCATGTGTCTCTCCCAGGCATGGGATGGAGAGGTACAGCGCGCTTGGATACTACAGTTGCATGTCGCTAGCCCAAATGCTATCCAACAGACCGCGCACTGTTACACAACAACACCGCTAATAGTCAACTAGACCAGCCACCTATATCCTCTCTAGTGCTTCAACCCGAGCCCTTGGAACGATACAAAGTAGCGCTGTTTCTACAGCATCAAACCCTCCCCCCTTTGCGAGGCTGCACGCAGCTATTTACCCAATCGACTGCGACCTTCTCCATCCGGTTGCCAGGCCCGCCAGGTACCTCAGAGTTCAAACGCCCATTTACCCCGTATGCTTACCTCGACCCCGGCCTCCACCTCGAACCTCTGATCCTCCTATTCATAGCACTCGAACCCTAGATCCCGGCAGGCCCTCGCCCGTACCGACATCGCCTCACCGCACACCCTCCACGTGCCGTGGTACCTCGCTTGGCGCAACACGAGCACACCCTCCTACCATTTGCCACCAACACGACCTATCAAGCCTCACCGTTCCGCGCCCACCATGTCGGAACCTGCGCTTCCCCCTTCCCCGTCGCACACGCCGTCCAGCACGACTGCCGAGGCAGCGGCAGGTCCGGTCTTGCGCCTCGCGTCGGCAGCAGACCTGCCGGCTATAGCTCGATGCTGGTACGAAGGGTTTTTCGACGACGAGGTCATAGGCGAGATTATGCATCCGAGGCGGAGCCAGTTCCCGGAGGACGTGTATTGGTTCTTGCTAAGGGGCATCCGCGAGCGCTTCTGGGACTACAGGCACCAGTTCGTGGTCGTAGTTGTGCGGGAGCAGGATGGCCAGGATCGCGTCGTCGGAGCCGCGGATTGGAGGAGGCTGGGCGAGGGTGGGCAGGCGCGAGAACTGTGGGCGATGGATCCGAGTGAGTTGGTGTTTCCTCCTCGTGTGTGCTCGTGTGCTACTGCTAGAAGACGGAGGCGGAGACGGAGCGGAGCGCGTCCGTCATGCAGTCAGCTTTACGAGCGGCAGGCACTGTATCGCGCTCTCTCTGTTTTTGCTCCACGTGGAGCGAAGATGGCGAGGACGTGGGGGATGCTGTGCGACGGTGGAGCGAGGCTGCACGACCTACTGCGCGACGCAAATAGCGAGCTACAGTTCATGCGTTAACCAGGCTTATAGGGAATCTTGTCGCCCCGGCCCTGCATCTGTATCACCAGACTTGCCTCCGCGTCTGGCCCAATCGCGCCGCCGATCCTAATCGCAAGTCGTTCCTGTCGTCAGCTGTCGAGGACTCGAAGAGGTTTTGGACGGGCGAGCGCGCAGAGTGCTGGGATCTCCACGTTTGTGGTGTGCATCCAAAGTATCAGCGGCGAGGAATCGGAAAGTTGCTGGTCCGATGGGGCGTGCAAAGGGCCGAGGAAGAGGGTGCCTGCGCAAGCGTGATTTGTGGTGCGAAGAACAGGGGATTCTATGCCAGTGGTGGGCTGACTGAGTTGGCTGGGAAGCCGGGGACGGGGGAGGGTGGAGGGATTGTGCTGTTCACTGAGAGTAAGAAATGAGGTGCGACTCTAGGTTTGGCGTTCAGACAGTCGTCACGGCGGGATGATGATAGGGAGTATTGTTTCGTCCGTTCCTGTAGAGTCAGCTGGTATTCAGTCGCGAAGATTCTTATTCGCTCACGCTTTAAAATTTCACCGTCCTTCCGCTGTCCTAGATGTCAAGCGTCGTATTTGTTGTAGTCTAAAAATAATTTACACATAGAGTCTGCTGCAAGAGCACTGATTTGGCTTCCACCTTGGTTTATTTACATTACTGATTGCGTTCTCTTCAGTGCTAGAGGAGCTTTCTGTATAAGTCTTAATCCAGCACGGATGTCGCAGACATGAGGCTTGGGCTATCCAATCACGATGACTTGCGGCGTGTTGACAGGGCAGTACGGCATCCTGAAACGAAGCAGTGCTCATGCGTTCCATAGGCAGCTCCCAACATAGTAAGGTAAGTCGATCATTTTTAATAAATTCAATCAAAGGTTCAACCTAGTGAGTTACGGCCTATTCGTATCGCTACCATGGAATTTTGATATTAGGTGACGTTATGTCTGTTTGGATGCTCGGGATATCAATCAATGGGTTTTTAAGTGGGTGGCTTCAGGCCTTCGTCAGGGTTTGGTTTGCGATAGAAAGAGACCAACTGATAATATTTGAGCTGAGGTGGTGCAGCACCGTCAACGATGGACGTCAGTGTCGAATGCGGTTGTCGAGATCTGCATTGCGCTCTTCGAACAGGAATTGGATGACCTCGGGAGGATACTTATCACGTGCAGCCAGGCAGCTGTTGCCTGGAGATACTGCGCCACAGGCAGCAAACAGCAAACAGCAAACGGTGAGTGGCGGTGTATGATTCTTCGCCTAGGAAAGCCTCTCACTGGCCTTCGCGCCTCTCACCAGTACACAACAACAACAACAACGCCCTTGCGCAACCGCGCGTGCATTCATAACGCAGCGACAATCTCATCACCCACGTAAGCGTATGCCCGTATAAAGGTATGAAATTCGACTGGACATGCATGCAAAAAGTATTCAACCATCTGGGCGGCGAAGCCAAGCAAAATGATCGACGAGGAGCCAGCCCGCGAGTCAGGCACGAAGAAGCCAGAGCTGCCGCCCAAAATCGAGACCTCAGCTATCGACAAGGACCGTATAATCAAACTTCGGGATCGAATCGACGAGCTTGCTCAACGCAGCAAAGAAGAAGTTTTTAACCCAAAAGAGGGGTGGTCCCGGAGCTCGTATGAGCTGAAAATGAACGAAGAGGAGTTCGAGAGCCGATTGGAAGGCATGATGGATCGATGTGATTCACATCTCCAATTCTCATCAGCAACCATGGAAGCAATGAAGGGGGTCGTGAAGACTTTCCAGGGTTCGACGGCGCCGCAGTCACTAACCAACTTTATGCGAATTCGCATGATCGAACTGCGAGATGATATGGCAGAAACCTCGAGGAAGCTGAATGAGAAATACGGACCAGATTGTACCCGTTAGCATGCTCAGACGATACTCTTAGCACAATCACGGACACTAGGATATGGATCAGAACTGTGAGGAAATGTACTACTTCCCTGCCTGAAAAGCTCCCCAATGCCCATCTTGTGATGCCCGTCTTTCTGCCAGCGTTCTTTGCATTTGCCAAAATTCTTGACAGCGGATGCTTTCACTCGCGGGTGGGCGTGCCAAGCAGGACAACCTCAGCGAGAAGCTTCTTGCAACCCTTCTGGAGCCGAACGAGTGGTGTGCCGTTGAAGGTGTCAACATGCGAGCACACGAGAAGGGCGAGGACTTGTAGACATTACAAGTGAGTAAAGTTCGGCGGGGGAAGCAGATTTTCCGCCGGCTCTGCAAAGGTCAATCTGTTTTGAACCAGAATAACCTGCTCGTTGCAGAACTTGACTGCGCCAGAATAAATCATATCGTATACCCATATCCATCTCTAGGGGCCGTCCCTGGAGAGCTCTTGCCAACTTGGTGTCTCCCGGTCGAGCCCTGGTCTTGCAAGATGACCTTGCCCATCTCTCAATATAGATTGTCGAGTGTACGAGGGATAAAGGAGGGGAGGGACGGGTATGATGTGGAGAAGATGCTCCTGCAATATTGATTAGCATCTTTCTAATTCAATTCGAGCTGAGTGGGTCCAATGTCGGAGAATGCAGCAGCTGCACCTTGTGTGGTCCGGAAGTTGATTATATGCCTCCACTCTTCAGAATTGAATAGGTTTTGCTCACGAAAGCTACCAAGAGAAAGATGTTTGTTGAACTGCAGAGATTACTGAGCAGGGGAAGGAGAATCGACACAGATGCGTGTTAAGGGTCGAGGTCTTTCCGAGAGTCCTTCCGATGGGACCAACCCGATGGAGGCTAGGGCGATGCAGTGAAAATCTTTGTCTAGGCCCAGCCACATTGTGGTGCCATGCAAAATCTAAAATGGCGCATCCGAGATGCGACAGACATTTCACTCCAGCTTCACGACGTCGTGTGCAGGCATTGTTTACGCAGACGCGGCTCCAGCGAGCCTGATTGGTGGCGTCGATGAGCTGGAACGGGAAAGGGCGATCTAGGGTTCGTCCGCCACCCGATCCCCACCTCTTGACCCCGTCGTCGTCATCCGCTCTCTGTTTGTCTCGACAACATCAGTTTGCAGCACAAACCACACTATCGCAGCCGAGCTACTTCCCCCTCTATCCCTCTGCCTAGCTTCATCTCCAGTCTTGTGTGGCTGGCCACAACTTGTATAATGTCCGGGTGAAGAGGTACCACTGCCCTGGGTTTTGAACACAAACCCAGATTTCGACCCTTGTACGTTGGATGCCACATGCCATGCCTCGAAAAGGCACGCGCAGAGCATGCGATCCTTGCTCTGTCCGAAAAGTACGCTGCGACGGGAACCAGCCCTGCTCACGGTGCGCCGCTGCCTCGTGGGAGTGCACCTATCTGAAGACTCACGGAAAGTCCGGTCCAAAGGGACCTCGTCGCACCACGGAAGCCGCTATAAGAAGACTACAAGAGCGAAATCGACCAGACACCGCCCGCGCAAGAAGCGAGAGCGACACCAGTCTAGAAGACGGAAGCCCCAGCACCATCGATTATCCTCTTCTCGATGACCTTTCGCAGGTCCGCTCTCCGGATATCGACAGCATAGGCTGGCCAGACACAGTGCTCAGCCCAACCTTTCCTGAACAGAGACAAGAGCCCCAGAGAATATCGATTGCCTGCCTCTCGCAGTACCTGGAAGTATACCAAAACAGAGGATACCCAATCTGGCCGGTGGTGGATACCGAGACGCTGATCGCACGGCTGCTCACGCATCAAGAAGACATGGAAGCATACGGCCTGGCGGCAGCCATTTGCGCGGCGACTCTCGGTCAATTCCAGATTGATGCTGAGCCAAAGAGTCCCGTCGAGGGCCATTATCGGGTGTCGTGTGCACTATTCGAAAGTGAGGCAAAACGTTCAAGAGAGGCTACTGATCACCTTGAGAATGTGACCATCTCGTCGCTATTGACATCGTTCTTTCTCCACGTATTCTCAGCCGACACAGGGCGAATGACTGCTTCCACCGTGCTCCTGGGAGAGGCGATAACTAAAGCGCATATTCTTGGCCTCCACAGAGTGCCCCATTACACACCATTGGACATTGAGCAACAGCAACATCACTTGAGGATCTACTGGCTGCTTTTTATAACTGAAAGGTGCAGAGCTTCCCAGATGTTTTGGCCCAAAGCTTATCATGTCCAGGGCACATTCAATTCAGCATGATGTACCCACTATGCTCAAACGATCGCCTGAGCTTCCCCGGCTGGAAAACCTAAATGATGGATCAATCGAGCCGGCATTCATACAACTTTGTCGCCTGTTCAACATCCTCGATGCAACCATCACCGCGGATCCTTCCACGGCGCGGGAGGCCCTGGCTCTCGCACAGCAGCAGCTTAACGACGATACGCCATCACGCAGTCTCCAGAACGAATTGCAACGCGCCGATATCTCCATGACCCAACAGTGGATGCGAATATTTTTGTGGCAGCATGCTTTGGGCGTGACGAATATGAGAGCCTCGAATCCCGAGGATGAGTTTTCTTTCTCATTTCCTGCGAGAGTTGCTCAGAATGTTTTGACTAGCCTGAGCAGCCTCTCCAAAGAGAGCATTGAAGCGCATGGTCCTGGAATGGTGGGTACTCGCGCTTGATTCCGCCATGTACTAATCTCTAGCCAGGAGTCTAAATTGTTCGACATTGCAAGTTCTCTCGCCGATGTCATGATTTGCGTCCCCTCCATCAACAACGAGACCCACTTCGGAATCGGACCGCGAGATCTCATACACTCTTTGTCGACTCTGCTTGGTTCTTACCGGGGAGGTAATCCCGCCGTCATCAGCATTCTTCAGGAAAAATTGACGGCCCTCGGTGTCTCTGTGACTTCCCCGCAGCGGTTGATTGATATGTCTTCGTCTGAAGACGAACGTGATGAACGCAACTCATCACCCCAGTCTACGACGTGGAGCGATAGCGTGCTGTATACCCCCGTTACTCCGCCACAGGACTACTCTCCCATGCTTAGCGCTTTACGCTGATTTCTCCATCTGGTACTTTGGTGTAGGATATGCATTTCTTCTCGTATCTCTTGCACATTCTCGGCTGTTCCATCCTTTTGGGTGTTTTGAGTGTAGTACATCGCGCTAGAAGAGCTTCGAACACTCGATCTCATAATCCTCCATACCAAACTTGCACATTCATATTTCGACCTCTTCCAACTAGTGCTTACCTACACACATGCTGCAGAGAATGCGGCTACTTTCCCATCGACAAGTCAACTTCTAACGTCAGTCCTCTCCAAATACTCACCTCGCGCCTACTCCCACCCACAGTTTAATCGTCAGATTCGAGTAATACCATATGAAACCACGGCCCTCGCTATACCCTCCAACCGCCCACGACTGCGTAACGGACTGCGTAACATACGCTATGCAAATCTGATCACTCCCTATAGCTGCAAATACTCTGCCTGCTATCCCTCCTGACATACCTTTTTGCGATGCTAGTAAATAGTAAAATCAAAGAAACGTACCTGCTTGATCTTGCCTCTATCGTTGGCGTCCGCAAGGCATCGCAAAGGCCAGAAATATGCTGAGAAAAGATGATAGCTCTTCCTAGCGATGTTTTGCAGCGTTTTGATCGAGGGCTAGACTAGGCATGACTACTCCAGCCCATCTAGATCTAGCAATCACAATGCAGCAAGGCACATGAATCCAAAATCCAAGTATTAAGTACCCTACACCCACAATCCCATGTACAAAAATCCAAGCATTAAGCACTCCTCACCCGTAATCCAAATCCCATGTACAAAAAAAATCCAGGATCAAGGCACACAAAACAGCCAGTACACGGCTCAGCCTTCGCTGATATTTCCTCCGTGCACCGCTTCTCCGAGGCCCAAAGATCCAAAAAGCACGCAGCACAGTGCAACAGCTCGGGCATCCCCGATATCTCCTCTGTGCACTGCACCATCTATCTACGCCATTTCGACAGTCCGCACACAGCTCGGGCGTCCCCGATATTTCCTCTGTGCACGTGCCATCTATCCATCTCATCTGAAGTTCGCAAAATCCAAAGCGCGCCAGCCAGTCGGTGATGTTCCGCACACAGCTCGGGCATCCCCGATATTTCCTCTGTGTACGTTTTCATCTACCTGACCAGGTTGTGGTGGCGGCTCGATTACTTCTTCCCACCGGCACTTCCGAAGATCTTGCCCCCCTTCCTGCGGTTCTTCTTCTGGGCTTGGCGTTGGTTCTGAGCGGCCGTGCCAGTGCTTTGTTGGGTGTTGCCAGTCGAGGGCTGCGGCTGGGTGTTGGTGTTGGACTGCAGACCAAAGGAGGGGTTCGTGTCTGGGCCTGGTCCCCACTTGCTGCCTAGGACACCGCCTTTCTTGTCATCTTTCTTGACATCTTTATTCTCATCTTTGGCCGGCTCCTTGGGGCTGGTCTCTGTATGGGTTTCTGTCTTCTCCCCTAGAGCCTCTGTCTTCTCCTCTAGAGCCTCTGTTTTCTTCTCTGCGGCCTCTGTCTTCTTCTCTGCGGCCTCTGTCTTCTTCTCTGCGGCCTCTGTCTTCTTCTCTGCGGCCTCTGTCTTCTTCTCTGCGGCATCTGTCTTCTTCTCTGCGGCTTCTGTCTTCTTCTCTGCGGCTTCTGTCTTCTTCTCCGCGGTATCCGTCTTCTTCTCTGTGGCCTCCGTCTTAGTCTCTGTCTGCTTCTCTTGGGCCTCTGTCTTCTTCTCTGAGGTCTTAATCTTCTTCTCCTGGGCCTCGGTCTTCTTCTCTGGGACCTCTATCTTGGTCTCTGTTTTCTGTTCTGGGGTCTCCGTCTTGATCTCCGTCTTGGTCTCCGTCTTCTTCTCTAGACCCGAGACTTTGGACTGCGCCGACTGCGTCGACTGGGTGTTGGTTTTTGGCTTCAGGCCAGAAGAGAAGCCGCTATTTTCGTCTGGGCCTGGACCCCACCTACTACCGAGAACTCCACCCTTCTTGTCATCTTTGTTCTCGTCCTTGGTTGATTCCTTCGGGCTGGTGTTCTTCTCTAGGCCCAAGACCTTCGACTGCTCCGACTGGGTGATGGTAGTCGGCTGAAGGCCAGAGGAGGTGTTGTTGCCGTTGTTCTTGTCTGAGCCTGGACCCCCCTTGCTGCCGATGACACCGCCTCCAGTCTTAGTCTCGTCCTTCGTCGGCTCCTTAGAATTCTTCTCTGTTTTCTCTAGGTCTAACCCTTGCTTGTTGTCTTTCGACTGCTTAGGTGTGGACGAGATATTGTCGTTTTGAGAGCCATGATCGGAACCGTTGTCCTTCTTCAGACCTGGACCCCACTTGCTGCCGAGGACTCCGCCTTCGGTCTTGGTCTCCTCCTTGGTGGGCTCCTTAGAGAAGACTAGTCGAGTCTTCTTTTCTAGACCCAAACCTTGCTTCTTGTCTTGCTTCGGTGGGGTGTTGGCCTTTGGTGGAGGCGCGGACGGGCTCTTGTTGTTTTGAGAGCCATGCTCAGGACCATTGTCCTTCTCCGAAACTGGGCCCCACTTGCTACCAAGAACGCCGCCTTCTTTGTCATCTTTTCCCTCGTCCTGGGTGGGTTCTTTGGGACTATCTGTCTTCTTCTCTAGGCCTGAATCTTGCTCGTTGTCCTTTGGCTTCTTCGGCGGGGTACTGGTCTTTGGCGGAGTGCTGGTCTTCATCTCCTTCTCCGGACCCCGCTTACTTCCGACAATGCCGCCTTTTTTATCTTCTTCGGTGCTTTCCTGAGAGGCGGTCTTGGTCTCCTTCTCCTTCCCTAGGCCCAACTTGTTTTCGAGAACGTCGGATTCCTTGCTCTGATTGTCTTTGTGATCTTGCGACAACTGTTGATCTCGGGGCGCCTTTTCACCCTCCTTCTGAAACACTGTCTCTCGCCCTTTCTTGCAATGATTCTTGTGTTGATATAGCTTGGTTCGCCAGTCAGGATCATCCCCATCGACGCTGAACTGTTTGCAGCGAAAGCAGACTCGTGCATTATCATGGTGGTCCTCTTTGCGGTGCTGCTTGAAGTCACGCCTCAGCGTGAAGACCATCCCGCATCCCGCGATCTGGCACTGGGTAGGCTCCTGGTGAGGACAGTCCAAGATATGATCGTGGAAGGCGCTATCGTTGGGACCTTTGAAAATTTGGCCACAGCCCGCGTTCTTGCATAGAGTGGGGATGAATTCGCAATCATTCCAGTGCTTGAACCAGGAGGGAAAGTCCGCAAATGACTTTTTGCAGCCCTTGATCGCGCAAGTGAACTGCCGAGGTTTCATTTTGCACTGCAGTTTGTGCTCTTCGAGCTCTTTCGTGTCGTCAAATGTCAAGCCGCAATCTGTGAATCCACACGTATTCGGCGTAGTTGGTCGACGCCATCGTGAAGCGTTTTCGGCAGCTACAACAGGATCCGTATACTTGGCCCTGGATGCGGCATCGTCAGAGCTCATGTCTGTAAGGAAATCAGAGCTGGGGCAGCTGTCGTCTGCAGCATCTTCAGCTTTCTCTGTTTTCTGAGATTCTGGTAACTTCAGACGAGTGATCTCTTTGCTGAGAAGAGCGATTTCGGTGTCGCGATCGATCAATGCCTTTCGGTTCTCCTCCCTCTCGCGATTGAGATCAGATTCGAGAGTTGCTTTCTCGTCGCCCAGGGCCTCCACACGCTTGGACAGTTGCTCCGCGGCTGTCTTGTTATCGCTTAGCCCAGCCAGGTAATCTTGCTTGTCTTTCTGGATTTGGGATATATGCTGCTTCAGGTTGTCCTCAATAGCAGCGGAATCCTTGATCTTGGCCTCCAGATCCTGGATACTGATCTGTTTGTCTTTGTGTGCCGTCGCGTTCTGCTCCAACAAAAGGGCAATCTTTGATTCTGACGCCTCCGATGCAGCTTTCTGGGCCTCTGCATCCTTCTCGAGCTGCTGAATCTTGGACGCGTGCTCCTTTGATGCAAGGGCATCACGTTCCCTAACCATGGAGGAAGCCTGTTCCTGATGTTCCAGTTGCTCCAGCTGCTGCTCCAACTGGTGGACCTTGCCTTTGTATGTACTCAGAGACATGTTCAAGTGCTTCTCCACCTGTTCCAGCCTTTGGATCTCTGCACCCTGGCTCTCAACATCCCGCTTGTTCAACTCCACTGCTGACTCCTCTAGGTCTTGCAACTCTGCGCATTGTTTTAAAGCATTGTTTACGCGCTTCTCTGTCGTCTCGAGGTCTTGCTGTAGCTGCTTGATCTCCGATGTATGCTTCTCCAATGCTGCAGCATCATCTTCGCGAGCCGCGGCAGCATCTTTCTTGTGCTGCTCCAGCTGTTGCGTCTTGAACTCTAGGTCTTTGCGTAGAGCGGAGATCAGTTCTTGTGTATCCGCAGATTTCTTCTTGAGAGCCGCGGCAGCATCTTTCTTGTGCTGCTCCAGCTGTTGCGTCTTAGATTCTAAGTCTTTGCGCAAAGCGGAGATCAGTTCTTGTGTATCCGCAGATTTCTTCTCGAGAGCCGCGGCAGCATCTTTGTTGTGCTGCTCCAGCTGTTGCGTCTTGGACTCTAGGTTTTTGCGTAATGCGGAGATCAGTTCTTGTGTGTCCGCAGATTTCTTCTCGAGCAGCGCGCTCTTCGACTCAGAAGCCTCTAGGGAAAGCTTTAGAGTGTCTGCGTTCTCTTGCAATTGCTTCATCTTTGCATTGGATGAAGTCAGGGCCAGTGATCCAAGCACGCCATCCAGCTTGAGTTGTGAAAGTTGCGATGCAGATGTCTTGAGAGCACCCTCTTGGATTGTCGCCTCTCGTTCCAAGTTCGCGATGGTCAGTTTGTTCTTCTCAACGATAGCAGTTTGAGCTGCAGCAGCTTCCTGCATACGCTTGATATCCGAGTTGGCAGTATTGAGAGCGGCTTTTGCCGTCGCCATGTCTGCTTCCAAGTCGTTTTTCTCTTTGGAGAGTTTCATTTTGGCGGTCATCTGCACCATTAGGAACTCCGACTTGGATGAGACTAAGTCTGTGTGCTCCTTCTTAAGCTTCGTTGTCTCCTCTCGCTCCTCAGCAAGCTGCTTCTCGATCTTCGAGGCTAGTGATTGCTGCAAATCACGCTCTCGGGTAAGTAGCTTGAGCTCCTTCTCGAGCTTCGTCAACTCTGACTTGGATGCCGCGGACTCTGTGAGTTCCTTTTCGAGCTCTTTTGTCTTTGTTACCTGCGACTTGTACAGCTCTCGCTCCTCAGTAAGCTGCTTCTTGATCTTCGAGGCTAGTGATTGCTGCAAATCACGCTCTTGAGTAAGTAGCTTGAGCTCCTTCTCGAGCTTCGTCAACTCTGACTTGGAAGATAGGGACTCTGCGAGTTTCTTTTCGAGCTCTCCTGTCTTTGTTGTCTGCGATTTGTACAGCTCTCGCTCCTCAGCAAGCTGCTTCTCGATCTTCGAGGCCAGTGACAGCTGCAAGTCTCGCTCCTTGGTAAGCTGCTTGAGTTCTTGCTCAAGCTTCGACGTATCATGTTCATGGAGACGTTTCTGGGAAAGTAGCAGTCGCTCGTATAGTCCTTGGGCCTGTGCAAGCTTGTTCTGGATCTTCGCGAGTTGGTTCTCAGTCTTCGAAGCCCGTGAAACCTGCAGGTCTCGCTCTTTGGTGAGTACCTTGAGCTTCTTCTCAACCTTCGACGTCTCATGCTGATGTAGACGTTGCTTCTGAGCAAGTTGTCGCTCGTATAGCTTCTCATTCTTCGCAAGCTTCAGCTCAACATTGCTCTTCTGCCTTACCACCTTCTGGTGGTTGGCTTGAGCTTCCTCTTGCTCCAGTCGATACCCTTCGATCTCGTCGCGCAGATTTCCAATGTATAACCCGAGGTCTCTAGCGTGGTGGATGAGCGAGATATTGTGGCTAGAGGTGGCTCGGAGGCTCTGTTCTAGGTGCAGGAGGTGATCAGGGACCTGGTCTTCTGTCGCCAAAGCTCGCATGTATTGGAGTACGACGCCGACAACTTTGTCTTTAGCTGCGGCATCTTCGAACTCTTGTTTGAGTGCCTTGTGCATGGCGCTGGCTTGGTGAGACCCTACCACGGCACCAGCGGCGAAAGAACACATCGAGAAGAAAGGTATTGGCCCGCCAAACTGCCCGGCGAATTCCATGAGGGCGTCTGGAACGTGTCTGTGTATGGTTAGCGAGTAACTCATTGGAGGCGGAGAAGTAGCGGAGCTTTGAACATACCCAGACAACCCTGCACGGAGGCGCTCCATCGAGGCGCTGGCGGATACGGTGAGGGTGAGAGAGAGATGAGTGTTTGGGAGAGGATGGGTGTGTGAGAGGTGAGAGTTAAGGAGAGGCGAGTGCTCGGGAGAGGGCGGGTCCGGAGGAGGCGAGAGTTCGATCGAGAGTACTAATAGCAACCGTATGGTAATGCTTGGTACGTGATTGCTTTGGACTCTGGAAACCAGTAGACTGGTGCGCGTGTGTGGGCGTGTATGTCTGCGCAAGAAAGCCACCGCTCAGTGGAAGTCGGTTGGTTTCGGCGGGTGGTTTACGCAGGCGAGGGAGAGAGTGGGAGAAAGAAAAGTTTGCGCGAGGAAATACTTTGAGGGCAAGGTCGTGGGCGGGCCGGTGATAACCCGCTCAGGTGATTGCGCGATAGTCGCCTTTCACCGGAGAGTGAAAGCGGTCGGAACAATGCAGCGCCCCAGTTCTGCTGAGTAATGACGCACAGAAAATGGATAGAAAGAAGAACAGATAACGGCAAGGTCGGATGGTCGAATCGAGCAGAGGTCCGTTAGGAAAGACCACACGCACTTCCACCGCCCTCTTGTGGAACTCTTCACCTAGGCTGTCGGAATGGATGTAATCAAAGTCTCGTGCGCTCATGCCGTCCGCAGTGTAGTTCCGTAGTCGAAGCCTTTTCACCTTCAGTCGCTCGTCCGTTTTTGTGAAGTCCTCGTATGTCGTGGGGGAAAGAGATGTTTACGGTGCGCCAGTCGGAGCATGTTTACCATTTAACTTCAGCCCTTTTTCCTATAGTCGCCCCAACATACGAGATGCTATTCCATTCTATCATACGGGGTGGACCAATCGTCACCGCGTTTATTCTGATATGGTGTTCCCGTGATTCGAAGAGCCGCATGAGAGATGGCAGACTCAACCCTTCCTCACCACCTTTGATGCCCACCTCCTAATCTCCAAGTGCTAAGCGTCTTCGCAAATTGTGCAGAGGACCGAGAAGAGGAGCATGATCGTAAGTAGACTGACCACACTTTGGGCCGAAGCCAGCTTGCGAATTGGAGACAAGACTACCCTGACTCCGCCGCCCTCGATTGTTCCATCGTTGCGTGCCCCCTCCTCGATTGTTCCATCGTTGCGTGCGCCCTCCTCGATTGTTCCACCGCTACCATCACCCTGATCATCTTCCTGAGTTCCACCTCTGCCCTTCATTGTGCTGATGTTCGGTCGGGCGCCAGACACCCCCCCCCCCCCCCCGGCTTACGTCGAGTGGGTCCATGACGGGTTGCGTCGCTCGGCCGGCGTCTGGGGCTCAATCCATTGATCGAACACCAGCACAGTTGAGGGGAGAGATAGTACTCAGGAAGGTGATTAGGGTGAATAAGGCTCTGTTCACCTCTGAAGTGTATCATCCAACAGACCAACAAATTGCTCGGCCATCTTCCGCCCGCCTTCGATGCTAGGCTCGACT
Organism: Polyplosphaeria fusca; assembly: GCA_010093805.1. Classification (NCBI taxonomy): domain Eukaryota; kingdom Fungi; phylum Ascomycota; class Dothideomycetes; order Pleosporales; family Tetraplosphaeriaceae; genus Polyplosphaeria; species Polyplosphaeria fusca. The sequence goes on along the minus strand of ML996128.1, from coordinate 68,802 downwards.
CTCGCCACGTAATCGCCGACAGTCTTCCCATCCATACACTCATATACCGCACAGGGAATGACAATCGTCCCCTCGATTGCAATCTTGCACGTCGCAGTCTCGTACATGCTCCTGATCGCCGCCTGCAGTTGCCTAGGCCAGCTATTGTATCCCAAGACCTTTAGTTGCCACTCAGCCCAGCTTTGCTGATAACCTGCGCCCGCTTCGAGTGGGAAGTAGATCATGCAGATAATGACAGCCTTAGGTTTCGTCTTCGCGCACGTGCGGGTGACGTAATCTTCGATCTTGGTGCCGAAGAGGTGGCGAAAGTATCTCAAAGAACCAGCAGACCCATTTTCGAGGGATGTGCGTCGAGTAAACCAGGCGAGCCGCAGCATATGCCACATTGTCGAGGCCGTGGGACGCATGGCGACGTCGTTTGCGCCCACGCTCACGATTAGAAAATCTTCTTCTCGAAGATTCTCACGGATGAATTCATCGTGAGGCAGAAGTTTCGTGTCTCGTTCGCGAAGCATCGACTCCTCGACTGACGTGTTGATGCATGTTGCTCGCGAGCCGAGGAGATGATTGAGCCAGAAGGCCACGTCAGGCTTCGGCCGAACTTTGTCCAAAGTCTGGTGATATATCTCTGGTGCCGCAACAGGCAATGGCTCACCTCCAGGCCCGGATGATGGGACCCAGGCCTTGTTGTCGAGCGAGGAATCTCCGGCGAGATAGACAATGGGCGTGTCGGGCCGCTGCGCAAGCGTTTTGTCACGAAGCAACTCTAGGTCTTCGATTGGATGGCCCTTCCATTCCTGGTAGAACCTCGCACACTTTATCTTTCGTGCTGGCGTTCCACTGGGCATCTTGAGCGAGTGGCGATTAATGCAGGGAGGTACGCGAGGAGAGAGGGCTTGCGACGAATACTATGCCACGCTCCAGGCCGTTTGAAGCGCGACGCAAAAATGGCTGACACCACTAGGCGATTGGTGAAGTTTGGGTGGATACATGGAAAGAAACGGACGCGGGACAAATGCCTGGTCGATGAAGCTGGAGGCAGCAACCTTAGCGTCTGCTCGACGCGTTGAGGACGGCGATAACCACGTGATCCAAGAAGCGTAACTCGATATACGCCAGAGAGATAATGTCCATTGTTTATTTAATTCTAAATAGGCTTTTTTCTGGTCGAGTCGGGATTACATGGTTAAGCATGTGGAAGTCACGTGATATAAAGACTGCTCCTGTACAAGACGCCGTTTGTAATAGCTCCTGGGAACACACCCCCAATGAGTGGAAGAGAATTAATATAAGTTTCAATTCTGGACCAAGAAGGTTTACTTTCCCGATGTTTCGTTGATTGTAAACAATCGCTCTTTGCCACTTTGTACCAAATCGAATGCCCCGCCGCATTTCCCGAGTGATTTGAAAACTCATGAGTACGGGGCCTTCATGCCGTTGAGTGTCCCAAAGCTTCTGGTAGGGTGAGTTCCGGACTAGACTATCTCATCATAGACGTGTGCAACACTCAAAGAGAGGAATTAGCTCAAATATAAAAGGCATTGGTAGAATAGAGCAGAACAAAGAAATTGTAATTTAAAAACATACCAAAAGCTAACGTCCATCCATGCTGTGAGGGAACAGCAGATAGGTTGAAAACCTGTGTATTGCTATATAACGAGAAAAGCGCGATAGTGTACAATCAAGGTGCTCGAGGTGTTGATAATGTCAAACGCACCTTCTACACCTGATCGTGAGGACCTGCCCCACTGGTGCGGTCTGTGGGCAGGAACACCTGCCTAGGTGTTTACTATAAGAATCTTCCTTCCTGTAGACTGAATAAAAAATCCATACACTTCACATTCAGCTCTTCTGTTCAATAGAGGCACCGCGCAGCGCCACAATGGGGTCTTGGCAGGACCTCGGACGAGGATCCCTGACATCTCTGTTAAATATAGAGAATCTAAAGTTCTACCAACAAGTAATGATTAGTTAAAGGGCTGCTAGTAGTGCTTAAACTTTTTAGGATTGCTACCCAGTCGGTACTTCTAATCGGAACGATTACCAATTCAAGCTAGCATAGGATAATGATTAATTGTAAGGGAATCTAGAGGAATGGGTTGTGGCTATCGGGCTATGCCGTCAAGCTTAGCTATCTCTTGAGCGGGTTAGTTTATTTTGTAGATTCGTCACCTCATAAGGTGTCAGATATCACGATGGATTCTGATGAGAGATTGATCAACGTAGGTTCTTTCATGAATTGATTGATTGATGTTCTGCGTTGCTCCTCGTGTGCGGAGTCTGTCTGCCCTCCCTCATCTGACTGATGCGCAATTTTTGGTGCTTACTCTTGAGCTAGTTGGACAAGCGCCAGACCTGAAGCTGCTAGCTCCTGACTGCTACGCACCTTGTTTCTAGCCACAGTTCTGGATAGACCTCCAATCTGACATAAGGGTAGTTATGGCAGGAGCAGGTCGGCCATCTTTTCGCCACCAGTGTGTCAACGCAGGGGAATACTTCGCTAAGTTATAGCCGCAAGGATGTAGCTCAGTAGATGTCGTAGACGCGCGCCGGAGCTTCAGTAGGACAGGAGTAGAAGTAACAAGAGTTGTTAAACTATCCGAATATCAATCTGTAACGTTACACTTAAAGGTCTACAAAAAAGTGCTCTACAAGTTGCGATAGTAGCATACGTACAGCGGCGACCCTATAAAGACGAGGTTTGTTTTCGCTTTGAAAACTAGCCCCTTGCAATCTGGCGAGCAAGCGTCTACGCAAATGTATTTTTCGTATTAACACAGCTACAGGGATATAGAAGCCATCTAAGTATATTATTACGGGGTAGCATCGAGAAAATCATGGCGTATACAAGCTTGCTATTATTACAGAGTCAAAGTACCAACGATTTTTCCCGTTACGGCGGTTGTTCCGTTACGATTGGATGGACGTTAGCCGACTAAGAGTAAAATTAAAAACTATGTCGAGTTGACAAATGCAGATACCTAGACAGGGCCGAGCCTTACCTTCCCAACCGCATCCCCAACAGCTTCGTCTCTCCCTTCCCCCAGCAACCGACACATCTTCAGAATTATGCGCTCTTTCTTTCCATCTCCTCCATCTGCTCCCTCAAAATCTTCAGCACGGCCTCCTGGATCTCATGCCTAGCCTCCAAACTCTGCATCTCATCCTGCAACCTCCGCTTCTCCCTCTTCATCCCTTCAACCTGCGCCTGGAGCTGTGTGTGCGAGGGATCCTCACACATCTGGTATGAGAAAACGGAATTCTCGGTCCTGGTTGTCTGTACCGACTGCACCGACTGCACCGACGGCGATGCGGCCCGCAACTCGGATTCCAAGTTCTTGTGCGCTGGCACAGTACACGGTTCGCGCGCTTTGAGCGCTCGGACTTCGTCTTCGAGCTGCTTGTGTGAAGATATTGTGCAAGGTGAGCGCGAGGCCATCTCGTTGACGCGCGAGGCCAGGTCTTTGTCTCGCTTGCCTACTTCTTTGTGCAGGCGGGTGATTTCGCTCGCGCTGAAGGCTGCTTCGCGGGCAGAGTCGTCCATGCGCTTGCGCAACTCCCTGACTATATTGGGTTCGCCCGAGATGCTGAAGTTTGCGGACGGGTTGATGGCTGCTTTGAGGCGGGCGATTCGGGACATGTTCTTGGTGTCGTTGGACGCGATGGCGATGGCGATGGTGAGGTGGGAGACATCATTTGTATCGAGGATGGTGCGAATGAATTCCCGCTTGGGGGTTTCAGAGGTTTGGATGGAGGCGGTCGAGGCGATGAAAGTAGTTTCGGAGAGCGCTTCGGTTTGCGTGCTCATACTTCTGGTGGTGACATGCTGCCCGGCCTTATGGATCAAGTTTGGACAACGCAGAAGCTGAGCGGACAGCCGCTTGTTTTCAGCCTCAGCGCTCTTCAAGTTCGTATAAGCCTCGTCAAATTTCATGTTAGCAAGCTCGTTTCCTTCGATGAGGGCTCGTATCTGCTCATCTTTAGCCGTAGAGATGAGAATCTCAAGGTCTCGCTCGTTCATCTCTTCAGTAGGATTTTCGTCAGACAGAAGTAGTTTCCCACCTATATCTACTTCATCCTCGAGCGCCAACGTCTTCGCGCTCTGGTCTGAGTTTCCGTTTGTGGCGTGCTCAGCAAGCTTCGACACCAGAGCAGCGACCTGCGCTTTTAGAGTCTCATTTTCCGATGAGTATGCAGAGATCTCGAGCTCATTGGCTTCATTCTTCTCTACCAAGAGCTCAAGCTCTTGAATACGCGCTGCTTGATTTTCAGCAATGGCTTTGGAATCATATACGGCTCGTTGTAATTTTTCAGTACGATCCTTTTGATCATTTTCATGGATTATCTCTTCAAGTTCGAAAACTCGTTTCTTCAGCTTAGCTGTGAGCTCGTAAACCTCTTCAGCTTGACCTTTGTGGTAAGAGCACTCCTCAGTCAACTTCTGGATCTGGGTTTCCTTGGCGGCAGACTCATCATTAATTAGAGCAGCCTGCTCTAGGATCGTTTGAATCTGAAATTTCCCATTACTTTCCAGTTCTCGGTAGCGATGGAGCCTAGCCTGCAAATTGTCGTTGGAAGATCGCGCCACGTTCAAACTGGTTTGTGTGGCCTTCAAATTCGCATCTTTTTCCGCAATCTCTTCTTTCAAAGCTTTCAGAGAGCGACCGAAGCTCTCATGATATTTGGTTAGCTCCAGATTAGTTTGTACGAGCTGATTTAATGTTTCCTCTGCCTCACGGGCCTTTTTCTTCCACTTGACAGCTTCTTGTCGGAGCTCATCTACAACACCAGCTTTCCCATAGCTTTGAAGAATGGTGTTGTCAAGATTCAACTCGGCAACTTTCTGCTCTAACTCGAAATGCTTCAGATAAGCGTCCAGGAGCTCTTCGTCTGTATGTGTTGGTGGCTGCGCGCGCTCGTTGCGTTCACGACGCCATGACCCTGACAATTCGTTTTGCGAGTAATTAGATCCCGGATTTGACGACGCCGAGCCAATCCTACGTCGATTCAAATTAAGGAGCGAAGGAACCAGCTTCTTCGGCGGTGAAGACATTGTTCGATAGCTCCGACTCTTCGCAGATCGCAGTAGGGAATACTCTTTATACACACGAGTCTTTAGGCAAGTTTCTCTACACAGTCTGGTAGTAAAGCCGGATATCGATAAGTTCCATATATATGCATGTCATATTACATTGGGCATTGTGAGAGATGTGTCGAACAATGTTGTGACATGCTAAACAACACAATAGTGTAGCGACTAAGCAGCAATGACGCAGCTTTCTTGAGCTATTGTGCAGGACAACAGAATACTACAATCTAAGAGGTCCGATATGGCCAATTAGAATTCCGCCCAGCCATGTTCTAACAACGCAGGACACCCGCGATAAGAACTCCTAAGGATCAGTCTGACTCAGTCGTTGTAGTTTTATATACGAAGCGCGAGAGCCATGAATATCGGCCCAATAACTCAGATAATTCTGAAAAATGGAATCCCAGAAGTTATTCCAAGTAGAAATTACCTTTCTCATATTGCTCTTTAACATTTGATAGCTTTCTATGCTTTCGTGGATCATTCTTTATCGTGCGTACCTGTGGGATTTAATCTCGCACCCCACTCGGGAACCAACTATTACTTCTCGATCCACATATGTGCTTCTAGTTCATCTCAACATACAATTTCAACGCCCGATGAAGTTGGAATATCCTCGAGGGGAAACTCTTTGAATAGCTGGCTAAGAATGCGACAGGCCATTACCCTGGTCCCTAGTATTCCAGACACTGACTTTGATCTCGGAATATCTTCACAGAGTATTGTCTACGTAGCATGTAACGAAAGCGTTAGATTTTGGAATGTGGCACCGTTGCATCCAGTGATCGCGCTAAATGACATTCTTTGTTGAAAGAAAGTGTGGCGGGATCGAGGGATCATCGTTCGCTTTCGATCCATATTTAGCCGGACATTTATACCTCCACGTGCAACCCTTGCATGCATTGCACTTGAACCGTTCGTATAGCCGAGCAAAACCTATTAGCCATATTAGCTGCAATCAAATTTTGGCCTGAAGATGCTACTTGGGTGTGGAACTACAACATTGACCACGCAATAAGTACCACAGATAGTTGTAACCCAGTTCCAAAAGTGTCAAGCTTGCAGAAGCCAGCACTGTTGACATCCAGAATAAGTAAATGGAGAAGACCTTGGCTATGAAACCCATGAAATAAACGCTGCACTTGGGAGTAGTCAAACAGGTATAAGGGCTCAGCATGTTGATTGTTCTGCGATGAGAACGTCCACGTTTAGGTCGAAAAATCTCCTTGAGCTAAAATGAAGTCAAGTCTGTCTTGTATTAGCGCTCTTTTATCAGTACTTCCCCAGGTCCTCGCAGGTCCATCAGTCCGTCTTGAATCGCCTACCAAACGAGAACCGTGTACTGTTTTCTCAGCGGGTTTCGAAACAGTCGACGATGCACCAGCTATCAATGATGCGATAACTAAATGTGGCAATGGAGGCACCATCGTCCTACCCTCCGATCAGATCTACACCGTCCTCTCGCCGATTACCTTTGCCGGCTGCAATGGCTGCGACGTTCAGCTTGAAGGCCAGATCTGGTTCACCACCACCTTAAAACCGTTCGATACCGCTCCCGGCTACATATCCATGATGAATATCCACGGCGCGAAATTCCGCAGTCTGACGGGCAAAGGTATCATCGACGGGCACGCAAGCCAAGCATACCAGGAATCATTTAAATACGACTGGGGAAGTGCTCCTGCAATGCTCTTCATCGCCGGCTCTTCCGACATTGAAATATCCGGGATCCATGCCAAAGAGATAATCCGAAGGTTCTACCGCGTCGATAAGGGCAGCTCGAACATTCGACTTTCGAATCTGAATCTGACGATTGAAAATCAATGGTATGACGAGCGCATTACGCGCAATCAATCCATCGGCTTCCACATCCAAGAATCGTCTTTCGTCTCCCTCACCGACATCAACGTCGACTTCCGCAGCAACAATCCCTTTGTCAAAGTCGGAGTCTGCGCAGGCATAAGCTGGGGCGTCAGCGACATTACCATCAGGAACATCTACTGCAACGCCGGCGACGGCGCAGTCATTCAATTCGGCAGCGGAGGCGAGTATCCACAAAGACTCTGGAACGTTACCGCCCAGACTTGGGACACGGTGCATCCGCTGCCAGAACAGCAATTCGCGCACAATATTCTGATACAGAATTACACGGCCAATAGCAGCGACAACTCTGGATTCCAGAACTTGTTGAGCTATGACTGGGCCAAGGTGACGAACTTGACGTACGACGGCGTAAACATTGTGCAGGGAACGCCGATGTTGAACGATCTTTGTTGGGTGGTTCTGCACACGGTGACAGGAGCGTGTAGCACTCCAAGCACGCAATCCATACGGGCAAACTTCTCGGAAATCTGGTTTAAAAACTATCGAGGAAAAGCGGGGAAGCCACAGTTGGGTTGCTTCAGTTCCAACTGTACCTGTGATTTTCATTTCGAAGGATGGCAGGCTGATGAATGAGAAAGGAGCAGGTAGTTCCAAGAGTAAAGATTGAAGAGTTGCAAATTTTAGCTTCCACTATTGTTATGCATTACGGCCTCTTACTACATCGCATAAAATTGGGGAGTAGTATTCTGCAATCCTTTAGTTTTGTGGCTGACATGGTACTGGAGATGGTGGGTAGGCTGTCGAAGCAGATTATAGGTTAATAGACTATTAGTAAAGCATACGCACCTGGAAAATGATAGTACCTGTTGCACATTCTCCAAACTTTGCACGCGATCGACGAGCTTGCAGTCTTGAATTTTCCGGGTTCGCTTTATGCAGGTACCCCTCTTCCTGTAATTGACAGCTTTGGACATCGGCTAAAAGCGACATAGCTGACGCAGAAATCTCAGCCCTAGATGGATTTGATCCCTCGATGAAACTCTTTTAAGGTCCGATTCCGAACGACTTTGGTGAATCTGTTCGTGGAAACCGACTTGCGGTCGCCATGAAGTTCCTCCGCGTACTCCTCCCGCTCAGCGCCGCACAGCTTGTAGTCTCAGCTCGCGCTCCATGCGCCGCATCCAAAGAGATCGCAAATAAAACGAACATTTACGACTATGTTGTTACTGGATCTGGTCCTGGCGGCGGGACCATCGCGGTAAACCTGGCGCGTGCAGGCCATTCCGTCCTTCTCATCGAAGCAGGCGGCGACGAATCAGATGACATCTTCTCTCAAATTCTCAGCCTTGGGCAAATGAGCCTCTCCCCATCCCTCAGCTGGAGTTTCTATGTAAAGCATGATGACGATCTCGAGCGAGCGAAGCGATACAATCTCATGGTATGGAGACTCAAGAATGGCGAGCTGTGGGTTGGTCAGGATCCAGCGGTCGAGGGTCATCGGGATGCAGAGAGACTCGGCGTGTATTATCCCAGAGGAGCAACGTTAGGGGGAAGCGCCATCGTCAACGCCGCTGCTACGTTCTTGCCCAGTAACAGCGATTGGGATTATTTCGATAAGGGCGTCGGCGACGGTATCTGGAGGTATACACATCCGAGGCTGGTGACTTGTTTGAACTGGTCGAATGCTGACCGACCTAAGTGGCAAAGAGATGCGCCGCGTCTTTGAGAAGATCGAGCACAACAACTATCTCGAAGCTGGAACCCCAGGCCACGGTTTCAATGGATGGTTACAGACCATTATCGCAGACCGAAGCGTGTATCCCTCTGCCAGTCCTCGTCTTAAGATCCTCCAGGCAGCATTGAGGCTTTTAGGAAAGGATCCATCAAAGGTCATCGATTACTTGGTTACCGATCCAAACAATCTTGACCCCAATCGCGATAAAGAGGAAGGCTTGTTCGCACTGCCATTTCACGGAACGCGGACGTGGAAGCGATTCAGCCCCCGCGACAGAATCCTGGCGACGCGCAATGAGACCAGTACAAACGGAACCTTGAAATATCCGCTAAATCTTCAGCTACAATCCCTTACGACAAAAGTGCTTTTCGATACTTGTGGCGATAAGCCGAAGGCGATTGGTGTGGAATACCTAGAAGGGGCCTCAATGTACAAAGGCGATACACGATACAACGCCACCATGGGAAAGATCGGCCAGGCGTTCGCTCGGAAAGAAGTTATTGTTGCGGGAGGAACCTTCAATTCGCCCCAGATCCTGCAGCTATCTGGCGTCGGTCCTCGGGAATTGCTGCAGAAGCACAACATTACAGTTGTCGCGGATCTTCCAGGTGTTGGTCGAAACTTGCAGGACAACTACGAGATGCCTGTGGTCGGACTTGCTAAGACAGCCATGGCCGACCCTGTTGATCCCAGTGAACCCAACTGCACTTTCGGTGCACCAAGAGACCCTTGTGTCGACGCGTGGAAAAAAGGCGAGGGCCCGTATGCACGGGCTGGAGGCAACGGGCTATGCATGCTGCTCAAGACCAACCACTCAGCAGATGGAGAGCGCGACGTGCTCATGTTCTCTACACCGGGGGGAGCCTTCCGTGGGTTCAAGCCAAACACGAACCAGAACTTCGGCATGCCTCCCGAGACAGCTTCCTGGTCCACAGTCAAGATGCATCCGCATAATACGGCGGGGTTTGTCCAGATCAGGTCATCGAACCCTCGAGATACGCCGGAGATCAATTTCATGTACTTTGCCGAAGGGGCAGAGACAGATATGGGAGCCATTCTCGACACAGTGTCCTTTGGCCGCAGGTCGTTTTTCGGCACCGAGACGCCTGTAGGGCCTGTGGAGTCAAGGGAGCCTCCATGTCCAAAGGGCGATATCGGGGACGACGGGTATTGTAGAGACTCAGCGCCAGATACGCAGTGGATCCAAGATCAGGTCTTCGGCCATCATCCTACGAGTACGTGCTCTGTAGGCCCCGATAGCAATCCGTTGGCGGTGCTGGATACCAGGTTACGAGTGCGTGGTGTGCAGAGGTTGAGGGTCGTGGATGCCAGCGCTTTCCCAAGAATCCCTGGCGCCTTCCCTGCGGTTTCGACATTCATGCTCAGTGAGAAGGCTTCTCAGCTCGTCCTGGAGGATGCACGAGATTTGTAGTAGCGACGAGCTGATGGAATTTCAGTCAAGCTCGTAACGTTAAGGAAAAACTATGGCTAAGCTGCTGACTTTGAACGTTCCGCCAATCAAGTGCGAGGTAAATTCTCTTAGCAGTGCTAGCGCACAATTGGCGCAGATGCAGTGTTCCGTCAGCATCCACCGCAACGTGCGTCTCACCCTCCCAATCTCACACGCATGTCGCTCCATGCGGTCCTCGCATGCCATTAGAACGATTAGAGCGGCAGCCACAGCGGGAGCGGGCGTCTCCCTGCTGCCACGGATGGCGCTGGCCAGGCTCGACCTTCCTAATGTGCCTCCTGCGCGTCTCGTTCTTGTTTCGCCAAGGGAGAAACCGCCTCTCAGAAGTGGCAGTCGAGCGTCAGGACATTGAAGTAAGCGAATGGCTGAGATTCTAGCCCAAGTGGAGGGACATATACGCTTTAGCTGGTATTGGCCCTGTTGAAGACTAATCCCATGCCGTCAGCGAACAGCACCACGCGCCCGATCAGGGACCGCCACGCACGCGAGGCTGATGAATGGGCCTCGACTGAGTTAGATGGTAACCACGCTGCATCTTGTGGTGGGTGACGATTTGCTAATTTTCCCCGTACGTGCATACGCTGATCAAGCCCTCGCCTCAGCCTGCCGCCCGGCCGAAGTCCGTTCGCGCACCCTTTCCGATAACTCAGAGGCTGAGCCTGAAATAGCTGGCCGTACCTCTTCCCTTGCAAGCAAGCAGGCAAACTTCAAGGCATCTGTTACGACCTGTCCCGCTGAAGAGCGGCTGCGCCTACTTGCACACGTTCTACAAAGTACAAAACTCACACCCAGACCTTCCATATCAACAACTGTCAACCCCATCAGGCTCATGTCCGATTTTACCTTCTTAATATGACGCAATTATTGTGACGTTATGGGCTACGAGCTATACAGCAGCAAAGGGAGTGTTATCGCGCAAACTCTTGTGCTTCAAATTCTCTCGACAACATGTATTACACTCAGATTCCTCACGCGCTACTGGAGACGGCAGCATATTCTGGCATCAGACTGGACTGTTCTCGTCGCTTTCATCGGCGGCACAAGTCTTAGCATAATGGAAATTTACGGTAGGTTGTGCCCACTTCGCAAAGCATCGCAAGGTTTTTTTTTTGTTTAAAAAAAAAAGAACCGAGGCTAACTGATGATTAGGCGTTGCTGTTAATGGTTTTGCTGTCCCGCTGAACGCGACTTTTCTAGCTGAACGTCAAAGTGAGAGGCTCATACTCGTTCAACATGTATGTATTCCATACGGCCCTAATTACCAAGTTCTAACTCAAGATTTAGATGGAATATGCCTTTGTCATCATCGGTATATTTTCCGTCGGCATGATTAAGCTCTCCGTATCCCTTCTGTATTGGCACATCTTCTCTCCAGTCAGATTCCGCAAATGTTTGATGGTGTGGATCGCAGTAATCATCGCCTGGACCATCACATTTGTCCTAGGCGAATTGCTTGAATGCGGCGTTCATCCACTCAAAGTATTCGGTACGGTAAAGGATCTTGATACGTACTGCAAGCACAGGCATGGCATAGGGTATGCCTTAAAGGCGAGCGACATAGCGACCGATTTAGGCACCTTGCTAATCCCGCTACCGCTGGTACGTAACTTGAAAATCATCAAATGTAACGTTGCTAACTAAGTGGGTGAAAGATTTTTCAGATGCGGCTTCCGGCAGTGAAGAAGTGCCTTGTCACACTTACGTTCCTTCTCGGAGCACTGTTCGTCACACGCTCTGCTCTGCATTGTCCATACTGATATGGTTTATAGGGCTGTGGGCGCTAGTGTTGCCAGCGCGTACATATACATTAGTTCAACCCTCAAACTCAGTCATGAGGACGGCATCAGTATGTCGATCGTTTACACTGTTTAGAAACATCTACTAATCGATCAGTTCTTGTCACTGCCTACTCTATTTGGAACCTTGTCGAGGTACGTAGGACCACGATACGTTTGAGAAATGACGAGATGCATAACTAACCAACCCTAGGTTCATGTTGGCATAATTGCTGCATGTGGAATGACACTACGCCCTATACTAGTTCGAATCTTTCCAACCGAACACTTCGTGATTTTGTGCTACTCGTGGCGGCCTCATTCATCCAGAAAGACCTCAGACAGGGCGCAAGTCTTTCCGAGCTTTGTAAATCCGGAGTCAGACAGGAGCTTCTCGAATAACGACACCGTCCGAGGCGAATCACAAAAAGAGGAGTACCCGGGACAACGAATGAATTTCGAAACGAGCGCCATCCCGGAGGTGGTATAGCTCGGCGCCAGGTGCGCATGTTAGAGCTTAGGCAGATATGATGGAGGCATATACCCCTTGAGAAGTCAATTTGATCCTGAAGTTGCGCCCTTCGCCCATCTCCCGTCTTCTTGCGCAAGCCCCACCGACACCGGCAAAATCAGTGCCTATTAACAATAACATGTTGCAATTGATAGGCGAAGAATATCGTCGATGCTCGAGATTCACTTATTGCCTGACTGCAAGCAGAGCGTGGCGAGGTGCATACTGCAGCCTACTGTTTAGCAAGGCTGAGACAGGCTGTGCAGTTTGTGGGACACGTTCCGAGCAATCGGGTTTCTTGCACTCTCTCCTCGACATGAATATCCTATAGAGAAAGGCAGATATGCGCGATTTCGTCAGAAGGTGTGTTCACGTCATCCAATCATATTAGAAGTGCAACCCGAACCGACCCTTACATGCCAGCCCAGTTTTGGGGCCGAAATTATTCCCCAGCAGATATCTTACATGGATTCTATACCACCTTCTTGTATATGCGCCTTGAACTAGTCAAAAGGCCGGACGGACATGGCAAGTTGCCCAGTCACACAGAGACAGAAATTAGCTGCTCACAATACCAATATGGTCTGTCTCTGATCAAGCATTACTGCACTACAAACTAACAGCACGAATAGCGTTCGCAACATCATTCTGCAAGTAAAACGATTCGCACATCAACCACAACCCTCGCCTCCGTTCCCTCTCCCACACCGTCCTCCTCCCCTCTACCAGCCCCTCAAAAACCTCCTCACCTTGCTCAGAAACCTACTCCCGGCACTAGTCGACCCCGGCCTGGGATACATAAACGACGGCGGAAACGCCGGCAACGTTTTCACTGCACACATCATCAGCCCACCCACTCCGCCACTCACAGCACACGCAACGCAAACTCACCATTACCCTCGCCCGTCACACAGCCTCCGCAACTCCACCCATGCGCTAGCCCCCCCATGCACTCCCTGCAGTAAACCTTCGGATCATACTGCACGCACAAGGCCTTCATGACGCGCTCCGTGGCGATGCTGTCGCGCTCGTTGCACTTTTGCACCACGCACGGCGCGCCCAGGAACAGCACTACGGACAGCTTCTTGCACACGCACGCGTAGTTGAAGCCGTTGGTGCTGCAGCCGATGATCTGCATGGCGGAGTTGAGGCACGTTTGCGCGCAGGCGGGGAGGTCGGCGGGTTTGGCGGCCGCGGCGGCCGCGGAGAGGGAGGTGTCGGTGGCGGTGGATGAAGGGGGGTCGGTGGAGGCGTCGGCCGCGGCGAAAGTGTAGTCGGTGGGGTACATGGCGATAGTTGGGGTGGGGAAGAGGGAAGGCGAGAGGAAGACGGGGAGGAGGGCTGCGGGGATGCCGGGGATGGAGCCGGGGATGAGGGGGGGAGGAGGTGTTGAGGAAGAGATGAGGACGGGGGTGGGTGTTGAGAGGGGGAAGAGGAGGGGGCGAGAGATGAGAGCCATTTCAATGAGGTTTTGAGATGTTGAGAGAAGGGTATGGGAGTTGAAATTGTAGGGAAAGGGTCCGAGTGCAATTGACTGGACGCGTTGATGTATTGGAGCGCGTGGAAGTCGCATTCCTCACGATTAGTGACACAAGCCTACACAGTGTTCTATTGACCTAGATCCAGATGTTATCATCTTAGACACAGAGCATCTCGTTCTCAACGGTAGAAAATAGGTGTTCGAGGCATATCAGGGATACCTACTAGAACCTATTCACACCAGCGCTGCACTAATCTCAAAAGCGACTAGCTCAACATGACGGTACCCAGCGGCATCTATCAATCCATTTCTTTGGGAGAGGGGGACGGAATACAATAGATGTTTAGTCCTCTGGTGTATATATTACTGATCGACACTGCTCTCTTTCGGAATCGACGTTCGCCTTGGGCGGCCGTGGTTGCCCTTCTTGCCCTTCACCGGTCGAGAGGCAGACACGCGTCACCCAAAAGCAAACAGAAGTTCGAAACGATCTCCAGGCATACATGAGAACAGGCAGCAAAAACGCTGAAGGCATCATCGGCAACTACTTCGCGATGTCCCAAGAGGAAGAGGACGAGGCTGACGTTTCTCGCTGCTCTTCACCTTCCAACACGTATTCTCACAAATAGCTATAGTTGAACAGCTGTAGTGGAATACCTGTGTTTAAACAGCCATGGTTGAACGGTTAAAAAGCTGTTTCTGAAGCGCCATGAGTAGCTGTCTTTTAGTATCTCGGACGGCATATGACGTGGTGGAGAGGCTGCCAAATTATAGAGACCAACCAATCGTAGGCGTTTAGACTACAGGATCGAGGACAATATTGTCGATCAGCCGTACAGGTATCTGTCCCCCTCCCACGCCCAACTCTTCGCCTTCGCGAGGACTCTCAATGGGCAACATCTTGACAGCCCCGCTCAAGATAGCACCACGGGTATCATCAACTTCTTCCAGCTCCTCCATTGTATCAGGGTCTGCGAGACTGATGTAGTCTACTTCGAAGCGTGCTCGTTTGTCAAGGTCCATGGCGTCCTGCTTGAGGAGAATCCTGTCTGCATGCGCATTGGCAGGCCACAGTATATCGCCCCTCTTCCTCTTCCCTTGTTTATAATGTGCTTCAGCTTTCCGTAAAGCTTGATTGAGCACGATACCCACACTGCGACGACGTGCACCGAGGTATACGTTCCGCGACGAGAGGGCGAGCCCATCTTCCTCCCTTTGTGTTTGGCCAATCTTGACCTCCATCTTTAGATGGAAGTCCTTGACCAATCGCTTGATGACCACGGTCTGTTGTATGTCCTTTTGGCCAAAGTATACGCGGTCGGGGGCGCAGATGTTGAACAGCTTCATGCAGACCGTCGCCACGCCACGGAAGAAGACCGGTCGCGAGGCGCCCTCCAGCAGCTGTCCCAACGGACGCATTTCAATGAATGAGCCTACGCCTGGTATACTGCTGTCCGGGGGCAGGGTTGGGTACATGGTCTGTGTGTTTGGGGCGAACACAGCAGATACCCTCCCCGCTCCTAGACTCGCCAATTCCCTGTCTAACGCATGTAGCTGTTTCATATCGCTCTCCCACGTCTTGGGATATGATGCCAGGTCTTCGTTCAGTCCGAACTGTGTGGGATTTACATAGACGGTGACGAAGACGTCTGTGTTCTCGGCGGCAGCTTGCCGGACGAGGGAGATGTGGCCTTCGTGCAGAGCGCCCATTGTCGGGACCAGACCAACCGTGCGTTGCTTAAGCAAGAGATCTTTTCGGTACTCGCGGAGAGGTGGGACATCGTGGAAAATGAGGGTTTCGCCTGCGAAGGGTGTGCGGAGGCATGGGGAGCTGGAGAAGCTGCGCAGCACATTATGGGCGACGTGACGGCTGCCCGGGGACAAAACTCGTGTACGAGCGTGCCTAAGACTCTTATGTACTGCTTCATGTTAGCCTGGGGGGCCAATGGCTGCAGATGCGGCTGCATACTGGCAAAGAGTCGGTATGGTTGAGCCATGGTGTTGAGGGGCGCGTAACGAGCTCCGAAAGCCTAGCTTGGCTTTCAGGGAGATGGATTCTGATGGAAGTTGGGATGGAAGAGACCGGAGTGCCTGCTCAAGACGAGTGAGCTGAAGGAGTGATCGAGGTCAGCCATCGCGAGGAATTGGGTCGTGCGAAGGAACCATAGACTGCTATCTGCGCTGAAGATGTAGGTACGGTCACGTGCGGTGGGCCGCGGTTCGTGCTGAACGAGCACGGGCCATTACTCCACCAAAAAGTTTCTGGGTCCCGCGAACTCGAACATTTCGACGAGCCGGAAAATCACGTCTTCACTACGCCCAACTCACGAGCAGCCATGGCCGATGATGGCATGCTTCTCAACTTCTCCATTCCAGACGCCGGTATCTTGAACAAGCCCAAATTCAAAGGCGGAACATGGAGGGATCGACTGACGGCGAAGAAGGCCGCAGAACATTGGCACAACAAGGCTACCGGGCAAGGGCCTGTGGACAAGACTTCTACCAATCCAAATCGAACTGAACTGGGCCAGAGAAATGTGCCCGCTTCAAAGAGTGTGGAACAGGAAGAGGCTGCCGAGCGACCTGCGAAAAGAGCGCGCGTGGGCGGGGCGTTCAAACCCACGGCGAAGCCCAGCACAGATGCTGCAAACTTTCGACCGCATACAGACTCGAATATCACGAAAAAGCCAGGACAGAGGTCAGAAGCGCCCAAAGGTGGAAAGCAGATCGTTTCTTCGCTCTTCTCGTACAACCCCACGTCGACAACGAAGCCCAGCACGAAGATCGTTTTCGACGATGATGCCCCCGTCGAGCCCTCCAACGCGCCCCTTAGCAGCGAACTTGATACTTTCACATCGCTAGGCCTGTCACCTGCACTCGCAACACATCTGCTCAATAAGATGGAACTGAAAGCGCCAACGGCTATCCAAAAGGCAGCCATAATTCAGTTGGTCAAGGATAACTCGGATGCTTTTATACAAGCAGAGACGGGGTCTGGAAAGACTTTGGCATACCTGCTGCCTATTGTGCAGAAGCTCATGGATCTATCGGCGAACATGAAGAAGCGGAAAGCGGAAGAGATGGTCCAGAGGGCCTCGGGTCTATTCGCCATCGTTCTCGCTCCAACGCGAGAGCTGAGCAAGCAGATCGAGCTTGTATTGGAGAATCTGTTGCGCAGCGCGCATTGGCTAGTGGCTGGTACTGTCATCGGAGGAGAGAAGAAGAAGTCAGAAAAGGCTCGGTTACGAAAAGGACTGAACATCCTTGTGGCAACACCTGGTCGTTTGGTCGACCATCTTGAGCACACAGAAGCCCTGGATGTCAGCAATGTGCGATGGTTGGTCCTGGATGAGGGCGACCGCCTGGTGGAACTGGGCTTTGAGCAAGACATTCAAAAGATCCTTGGCAACCTCAATCTGCGGATGCGAGCGAAGAAGGACGACAACGCTTCGATACCTGGTTTACCTGCGAAGAGACAGACCATTCTTTGCTCTGCTACCATGAAGATGGACGTCGAGCGCCTTGGTCAGATCAGTCTGAAGGATGCTATACACATTCGTGCAGATCCAACTGAGAACGACGACGGAACGAATGAGAAAGCCGACGACCAGGTCTTTCTTGCGCCAGCACAGCTAAAGCAGTCATATGCTGTTGTGGCACCAAAGCTACGCCTCGTGTCTCTAATGAGTTTTCTGAAGAGGTCTTTCTTTCGGAAAGGGGCGATCATGAAGGTCATCGTCTTTATCTCATGTGCAGACTCGGTTGACTTCCACTTTGACATTTTAACAAGCGAACTTGAAGGATTCGAAAAGAAGGACGCCGACCCACACCAGGAGAGCAAGGGATCGGAGGAACCGGCCCAAAAGGCTACGAAAGCAATGGCAGCATTACAGTCGGATCCAACCAAGCTTACGGTCACATACGCCAAATCGCACGTACTCTCACCCAAGACACACGATGTGACTGCATATCGATTACATGGTTCTCTTCAACAGTCGCTCCGAACATCGACTCTTGCTCACTTTGCCAAGAACAACGAGCCGTCGGTTTTACTCGCTACTGATGTTGCCTCGCGTGGTTTAGATCTCCCCAATGTCGATCTCGTCATTGAATTTGATCCTGCCTTCGCTCGTGAAGATCATCTACACCGCATCGGTCGTACAGCTCGTGCTGGTCGCGATGGACGTGCGTGTATTTTCTTAATGCCAGGCTGCGAAGAAGGGTACGTGGAGATTTTGAAGAGCGACCGCAGAGATGGAGAGACTGGTGTGCATATAGGTCGTCAAGATGCAGATGAAATCTTGAAGAAAGGCCTCATCACGTCTGGCGTGACCAAAGACAAGAATGCGTATATGGACAAGGCCACAGACATACAGCTGGCTGTCGAGCGATGGGCACTTGCTTCACCAGCTCGTCTGGAAAGCGCGAGAAGAGCGTATCAGAGTCATGTCCGCGCATACGCAACGCACGTAGCTGCTGAGCGTTGCTACTTTGACATCAAGGAACTTCACCTTGGTCATCTTGCGAAAGCATTTGCACTACGAGAACGACCCAGTGGCATGAAGGTTCCTGGCCTCCGGACAGGCGCTGGTAGGAACACCAAAGGTGCCCCTGCAAAGATCAAAGGCTCTGGCGACAATAAGAAACCAAGCAGCGGAAACGCAGCAACGGATCCTGATAGCAATGCCGTGGAGGAGGAAGCTGCCAAGATGAGAAAGGCAGTCAGGGCAAGAGAAAAGTTCATGAGGCACGCAGGCATGGCGGACGAATTCAACCTGGGATGAGGTCAGCTACCGAGGTGACAATTCATCAAATAGATGCATTGCAATATGATACCCATTTTGGTGTTCGATGTTTCCTGAAATCTATCGCCATGCATTTGATCTATCGACCTCAGCCAGTCTTACCGGTAGTACGATACCCGGCGTCGCCTTGTCTAGTCTTGAGCAATCAAGCTTTTCAAAGCTTCCTACATCCGGACACACAGCTCGAGTATAGAAGGCAGCCAGAAAAGACGGCGTTGGTGTTCACAGCTACCCAAGCCGGCTGGCTGCAGAAGCTTGGCGTGCATATGGTGCGTGCTGAAGAATGTGACGTTGATTGGTGATTTCTTTCCAGCCTCAACCCGAGTTCCCTGGCTCTTCTTCCATCACCCCCTTTGCATGATATCATAAGTCGTTCATCTCCGCCTTCTTTACGTGTCCTGCGCCTCGAAAAGAACGAATCACGGCTCTGCGAAGCATGCCATGAAGGTCTGATTGGCCGCTCCGCAACTTCCGCAGAAGGCACAGAGGACGGCAAGACGGCATTCTCCACCATCGAACAGTCTAGATATGGTATGTCGCAGGACTCTAGGAAGTTAAGTAGGAGAGGAAAGATACAAAAGCAAAGCAGATGGCGCGAGTCAATTGAAAGGAAAGAGGCTGCATTAGTCCGCGTTTCTCGATCGCCCTACTTCCTCATTGCAGTCGTTTTGAGCATCAGCATCATCGTCGCCATGTACTACAGGCTCTCATTGGGCTTTGCGACAGTTATTACGTTCAGTTCCGTCAATGTTCAGGGTGCCGCTACTCCAGAAGCGTTGAACAAGACATCAACCAATATCATACCGAATGGCGAAGGGCCAATTCTTTATTACAATGGTACAGGCGATGTCCCAGGATACGACTTGGTGTCGCCAGATCCTGAGCCTATTACACCCTTGAATAGGTGCGCTGCTGCTTGAGTTGGTCTTGGGGATGCTGACGAAACCAGCGCGTCTAACCTCGAGGATCACTTTTACAAAGACATCTTTGCTATTGCAAATAGCTCGGCTTTCGCGAGCGACAACTGCACGCAGTGCATTGCTGGAGCCCAGGCTATTCATTCCGCCGCGCTCACGTTGCCTGTTTCAAATTTCGTGAACCTTTTGATTAGGATGTAGGCAGCCTCTCCGTCCTTTGCTATAAAGGTCTAAAATGTTGTAGCTGCGAAGCTGTACCTGCCGCTCAAAAATCTATCAACTCCGCTACCTGCAGCGCCGAATTCGGTAGCAAAGCAAATGCATCGATTCCTTATTCTTCGGGTGGGGCTGGCCTTGGAGCCTATATGGCCCAAGCATTCTCCAAGATGAGCTTGGCGACTATGGACATGGAGACTTATTGCTACTATCGATGGGACGTCTGTCCGAGACCTCAGTCTGTGGGGATAGAGGAGTCTCTGTATTTTGATGATAAACCTGGAAGTGCGAACAAGGCACCACAGTCATCTAGTAAGTCATATTCGTGAAGCATCGCAGACGTCTTCGTGGCATTACTAAATATTGTCGAATAGGCTCTACCTTGAATGTGCTGCATCTAAGTGACTGGCATTTGGACCCTCGATATGATATTGGGAGCGAGGCAAATTGCACGAACCCAGTAAGTTACACAGCTAACATGATTTGCTGAAAAGTTCCATCGCATTCTTTCGTCTTTTTATTTTTAACAACGAAAATCCTGACGTAAGACAGATATGCTGTCGACCTTATTCTTTGAATGAAGACTTTGGCACCACATCGGTGAATCCGAGCTTACCCGCCTCTCGATTTGGTGTGTTCTGCTCCCGGCAAATCTTCCAGTTGACTCGCTAATGAATGTTTTCAAGGTGCCTACCTTTGCGATGCATCACCAGATCTCGTTCTAAGCTCGTTCCGCGATATGTCTAACTTCTTCGACCTCGATAGCCTATCTTTCACTATCTTCACTGGAGATGTTGGATCGCATGACCATGACGACCAGGTGCGTCAGTCACCCGCTCCCACATCATCAGCTGACGTCTCAGCTCTCCCGTGCGCTTATTGAATATGAAGAGCGCATCATGTTCGATACCTTTCAAGCCTGGCTTGGCAGCACGCCTGTCTACGCCACTTTGGGAAATCATGACTCCATCCCGCAAGCCTTCAATACACAGAATGATCTAAATCCATCTAATGGTTCCAACGCGATGGGCTGGAACTACGAGCTTGTGGCCGGTATGTGGCATGACAGCGGATACATCACTGAGGAAGAACGCCAATTCGCAGCGACACACTACGCTGCGTATGCTCACACCGCAAAGGAAGGTCTTCGCGTGATATCACTAAACACAGACTTGTGGTACCAGGCCAACGCCTTCAACTACTGGAACAGCACGAATCCAGATACATCAGGAATGCTAACTTGGCTCGCCGGAGAACTAGCAGCTTGCGAGAAACGCGGACAACGCGCCTGGATCATCGGCCATGTCCTCAGCGGTTACGATGGCAGCAACGCCCTCATAAACCCCAGTTCACTCTTCTACTCCATCGTCGTGCGCTTCTCACCGTCTACCATCGCCGGAATATTCTTCGGCCACACGCATCAAGACCAATTGCAGATCTTCTACGACTACCTGCCAAACAGCACCTACGCCGTCGACGGAACAACATACCGCAACACGACAATGGTCGATTATAACAAACCGCTCATGGTCGCGCACATCGGACCCAGCATCGTGCCGTTGACGAACTACAACGCCGGATACCAACTGCTGCAGATCGACGCGGAAACATTCGAGGTAGTGAATAAGCAGGTGTACATTGCGAACATCTCCGAGTCGCTGACGTGGACGACGCCCGTGTGGCAAATCGAGTACGATGCAAGAGACGTGTATGCGATGCATGCGTCCAACTCTGGCTCTGCGCCATGGCCGGAACACGCGCCGCTCAACGCGACGTTTTGGCATGCGGTTTCGGAGGCCATGTTGAGGAATCAGACGCTAGTGGAGGTGTATAATTTGTACGAGACGAAGAGCAGTGTTATGACGAAGGAGTGCAGTACGCAGGCGTGCGCGAGGCAGAAGGTGTGTTATATTAGGAGTGGGAGTGGGGCTTTGGGGAAGGCTTGTGGGACGGGGGCGGGACCGAGTTGATGGGAGGGAGTCTGCACTGGATTTGGGCAGCTTGCATGGGGTGACGAGAGAATGTTGGTGAGTGGCAAGCTCGTGGAATTATATGAGGTGTATCTACTTGCTGAACAGCAATATCCCCATCTTGAGTACTGCCGAGTTGCTTGATCGACCTCACATGGAAGCAAGGTTGACTGGGGCCATTAAATACCCCCTAGGATTGAAGGGACACTTCTCAATCAGGTTCATCGTCTCCAGACTCACGAGACCCACATATCTCGCTACTCAATCTTCTCCAACTCCTCCTTGAACCGCTTCAGCAGGTCCTTCAGCCGCTGCACTTGCTCCTTATCCTTGGCCTCACCGCGCTGTTCCAAAGTCCGAACAAGATCACCGGAAGTCTCGAGCGTTGCCGTTGCATTGGCTCGTGCTTGCTGCAAATCCTCTTGGGGAGTGTTGATAGTGTCGGCGTCTTTGATACCAGCGCCCTTGCCCACTTCTTTCACGCGGTCGATCTTCTTGGTGAGCTGCTTGACGCGTGCTTGTTCGGTCTCCAATTCTTGCTCAAGCTCTTTAAGAGAGTCGGTGGTCTTGGTATTATCAACCTTGGTCGTCTTCCCCAAGCGCAAGGCGTCTTCATTGAGCAGGGCAGAGCGCCGCTCGTTCTCCCGCTCTTTGTGCTGCACCTGCGAGATGATGAGCTGCATGTTTGCGCTGTTGTTCTCGGCGACGTTGCGGGCCTGAGTCAAGCGGTCGATCTCCTGCTTGAGCTGGGCGGAGTGGGCCTGCTCGCGCTGCAGTTCCTGCTTGGCTGAGTCGAGGTTGTTGGAGTTGGCTTCGGCGGCGGCTTCGCTGGCCTCGGTCAAGCGGTCGATCTCCTGTTTGAGCTGGGTGGTGCCGGCCTGTTCGCGCTGCAGCTCCTGTTTGAGTTGGACGTTGTCGGCCTGTTCGCTCCGCAGCATGTTCTCGCAGGTTCTACCATCCTCAATCAATTTGGCGTTCTGTTGTTGAAGCCCGTTATGGAGAGAGTTTGCCTGGTAAAGATGGTATGCCACGGCACTCATTTGTCCGATATGGGAAGAGTTTGCCTGCTGAAGATGTGCCGTGGCATTGTTTTGTCCGGTATGGGAAGAGTTTACCTGCTGAAGATGATGGGCCATGGCATTGTTTTGTCCGGGGGGAGCGGCAGCATTGGCGTGATTGAATGTAGCTGGTGGACCATGGGGCTGTTGGTTTTGGACTACGCCGTGGGAAGATGATGCGTTCTGCGCAAACCTGACGAGCTTCAATGTATTGGCAGCTGCTTTTCGACGGGTTCAGAGGGTATACGTACACTATGGCTAGGGTTAAGCCCGACCTGGGGGCCCAGCATTGGGGTGCTTGGCGGCTTCTTCGTCTTTCCCTCAGCATTATTGAGCTTGGGCTGCTTCGCTACAGGCCTGGAGTTGAGCTGAGTACCCTTTGAGGGTTTGCGCTTGTTCGTTGTGCTCGGCTCTGTGGGGACCGTCGATTCCGACTGCTGCGCGTGATGCTCATCATGTTCATCTGGCTCCATGGCAGCCTAGATCCGTTAGCGTTATGAAATGACTTTGTTAGTAGCACTTGTGAGTTGATCTATCTGATGGGAAATTTGGGGATATTGTCTAAGGTCGCGAAGGTGGTCGGCAGGTGTTGTTGGAAGCCTCGGGGTGCAAAGGTAGAAGGCGAGCCAATTCTGCGCAGAATTTACGACCAAATACATGTATGGCCGAGCCTCGCTGGTATGGCAGCGCCATTTCACTACGCCTTTCTGAGTGACCACTCTTTCCGGTGAAAGCCATTCACTGTGAAATAGCGAGCTCTGATTCGTGAGCACAGCCACCTTCAGTGAAAGGGCCAGAAGGGATCTTCTAAAAGCATCTTCATTTCTTTATGCTACGTGCTGGTGTTTAATAACATATGTCTGCACTCACTATGGGGCAAATTTAAATCAAAGACCTGGAGTTCATTTTGAAACCCGGCGGAACGTTGGTTGTCAAGGATAGAAAAGACGGTGCTGTGCAGGGCGCACTAGGCTTGTGGGCTCGAAAGCTCAAGGACCGAGACTATGAGATCCATTAGCGTGTTTGTCAGAACAGTGATGATATATATTAGAATCACGAGAATAGGAACCGCTCGAGAAAGCCTCCAAATGTTCCGTAGCATCTGTTGTCAGGTCACTGAATGGAATGAATAGGACCAAGTTTAGGATCTCCAACAAAGAATAGATATTGAAAAGTACAAAGAGGTGGATTATCATGCCTCTGCCCCCTTTCCCACTCGAGTGTTACCAGATAGCGACAAAATAAAGGAGCTCGTGACCAGCGGTAGAGAGCTCGATAGACTCAACAGCAGGCGTTGCAAGGGCGGGAGCTAGCTCCCAGCTCCCGCGGAGCTCCCTCAACAGTATGAGATCCCCGAGATCCCCGGGAGCTCAGGGAGCTGCAGGAGCTCGGCAGAAGCTAGATACCTTTCCTAATTGGGAAGTGTATAACCATGGATATCATCTCGCGTAGCTTCCCACCAGCGACAGGCCGAGGGGTCGCTGCCATACTAACCTGTATAAGAATAGCCCCCAGCTCCGTCAGCTCCCGAGCTAGCTCCGGAGCTCAAGGATCCAGATCCGCGGGAGCCAGCTCCCGCCCTTGCAACGCCTGCTCAACAGCGCGCTTTTTAAATTTTATGATGGCTCAGCTGCAACATCAACACTTCGTTTCTGCCTACTACAATATCATCAACTTCAGATGATGCTTGCGGACTTGTTGAGCAAGGTACGCATATTGCCAAAAAGCAGGTAAGTCACATCTAACGTTTCTGCACGGTACCGTTGGTTATTGTAAAGAAGACATCGAAGCGTGCTAGGTCCCACGACCTTTCGTATTAGCGTGGGCTTAATCGCACAATGTAGAAAGTAGACTTCATATGAACATCTCCTTTGTTTCCGCCTTAGTCCTATTATCTTCTACATTATTCACAATGTCTCGACCCCTTATGCAAGAATATATAAGCACGTTCAAACGGCGGGCACAGACTCCATCACATCTCTACAACATCTTAACAGAACATATACACCATGTTCACAACACTTTCCAGCGCTGAGAGAGCATTGCAAAAACAGGAAAGGGCAGAGATTGACAAAACTATCAGGAAGCAATTTCCGCGCATCCTATCTAAAGCTGAAATTGTCAAACGATTCCACGGACATGACATATCCGTCCGCGAGGCCAAAGACTGGAATTCAAAGGCATTGAGACGGGGCGCTAATATTCCGCCACCATTTGATCAATGGTCTAAGCTCCAACTTCCTTACAGGAACCCCGAAATTTCCAATATACCCACCGCCGCGGAAATTGACCTAGAACTGGAAAAGAGCACGTTGTACCGAGCCGATGTTAAACCATGCAACTACGTCTGCAAAATCGGAGAGAAATTTGTCTGCAAGCGAAGTGGAGGACGTACTCTCCTTCAAGAAGCCGAAAACATGATATTTCTCGCAGAGCACACCCGCGTTCGAGTGGCCAAGGTCTATGCAGTTTTCATAGACCATGTTGATAAGGCTGCTCACGAACAGGCAATCTACTTGGTCTCTGAATTCATACCTGGAGTCACTCTTTTTAGTGAATATGTTGCGGTCATGTCCGCCGAATCCAAGAAGCTTCTCTGCGCTAGTATTGCGGACCAATTTCGCCTACTCCGGTCTGTCCCGTCTCCGGACGGCTCTTTTGGTCGGATCTTCCATCAAGGCATAGAGCCATACGCGTCCTTTCTTCGTGGCCACTATAAAGAAATGAGTGGGCCTTTTGATACATATGATGAGCTCGTGTCAGCCATGTATGATACCATGGAGATGGATATGGTTATTTCACCCTTGCCTATTACGGAGGAATGGACCAGCATCCCCGACGTGGAATTTATGTCCGAGTTCAAGCCTATATTGAGTTCGATTCAAGACCGCAGGCCTGTGCTTACCCATTTAGATCTCAAGTGGGACAACATGATTGCCGAGCCCATCAAGGACAGCAGGGGAGAGATCATAGACTGGAAAGTCACATTGATTGATTGGGACATGCTCCTATGGTTGCCCGTGTGGGCGCAGCAAACCTCATTGAAAGACCGAATGTGCTCTGTTGCTTACCCAGATGCGCGAGGAAAGAAGTTTAAAGATTATCGAGATTACTTCAAAAATCCTGTACCTGTTTTTACCGAAGAGGCAAAGCAGACGCTTCTCGCGGGATTGGGAGACACCGAACCCTATTCCAAAGTCGTCAGTTTTTTATTTGGCTGGGATAATACCCCCGGCAAAAACATCTGGGAATTCTTTTAATCGCTAACATCTTGCTAGTTAAGATTGCTTCGGTGCCATTTTTATTTTGCCAGATACCCAGGCACTTATATTTATTCTATAATCTCGTCAAGTCTTGTACTCTTCTATTGAATTGATTCTATTATTCAGCCCCAATCCACTTCCGTAATGCATATTTTAAATCATTAGTAACGTTATATTATTTTTGAGATACAATTTTTGGAAGTCATGTTCGAACCTATGCATCCGTCAGATTGCAGTAGAGCTGAGTCTCCATCCCACGTATCACTCCAGTCCCATCAGGGTGGCGGGGGTCATCGCAGTCAGAGGAGTAAGCGAGCTCCCACCTTAGATAGAATCAGCCCGCCTGCCAAGGCGAAGAAAATGACTGCTAAAACTCACTGGCTGCAGGTATGATGCCATGAGCTCTTTGTTCACTAACGAAAGCTGGACATACGAATGCTACTTTCTAAAATCTGTTGGAAAGAGAGGCAGATAGCCAGGTTGGAACCGTCACCGAAGTGTAGGTAATATTGAGTTGACTGATTGATTGAATGAGAGATGGAATCGAGCAGCAGCTATATATACCCATCGCGAGGTCACGTGAGATATCCAACAAAATCTGAAAAGCCCGAGCGGTGGCCCTATTCGAGGATCAATCTTCTAATTCTTTTTCAAAGTTTGCACAGCAACTTGGAACTATAACTTGTGAGAGTCGCGTTCCTCGTCAGAAATTTGTCGGGCAACCTTCTCCTTTTCGATAATGTCTTGAAGGATTTTGATTTCCTGCGTGAAAGTTTTCTGTCCTCGAGCCAACTCCTCTTCAGCATTATTTCTATGCTTTCTCTCATTTTTAAGCTCGTGCCACAGAGCCAGTCGATGCTTTGACTCAACAACAAGCTCTTGCCGCAAAGTCTGAAGGTTCTGGTTGAAGGCGTTCTTGAGATTCGCTACTTTCTTGTTGAACTCGACTTTCAATTGAGACTCAGTTTTACGATCGCTTGTCTCTGCGATGAGAGCAGACTCGAGAACCGCGATACGGGACATGAGTTTTGGAACTTCGGCTTCGATATCGGAGGTCAGCGTAGCGCGCTCATTGCCCATGGGAAGGCCTTGAGACTATGCATTGTTAATCAAACAGCCTTGTTCTTGCATTGAAGACTTGCCGAGCCTATAATTCAACCGCTCGAATTTCAGTAGCAGTATCAAGACAAATACACGACGAACCAGACGGTATTTGATAACTGAACAGGTTTCTTGTGAATGAACACGATTTGAGGTAGGCGGTAGGCGGTTATATAGGTGAATTTATGAATGTTGTTGTAATACCAGATGTTTGTGGGTGTCATGAGTGAGGGAGCAAACTGGAAAATTCTATGCAGCGTGATGGTGCCGCGTTTTTCACCATGCGTATCGCGTGACGGCAACTCGTTGTCAAAACTTCTTGAAATACAGTTCGATGAGTACAACAGAGACTGCCAGGATTAAGCTCTATACAGCGGTCGTGCAGTGCTTTTGAGCACAGAGGTAGAGATGCCCATGCGAGAGGCTGGAAAGCTGTTACAACATGAAAGTGGGTTCTGCTGCGTAATGAAGGTGCGCAAAGGATTCTAAAGATTGCGATTTATACGTATGACCAGATCCCCCATCCATGGTTCATGTAGTTTCAGTTCTGGACATCCACTGCTCTGACATTGGCCCAACGCCAATGGCTGCGGGACGGAATCTTTCAACGTCCCAACATATTTCGAACGCAGCATGTCATTCTCACATTTCC
Organism: Polyplosphaeria fusca; assembly: GCA_010093805.1. Taxonomy (NCBI): domain Eukaryota; kingdom Fungi; phylum Ascomycota; class Dothideomycetes; order Pleosporales; family Tetraplosphaeriaceae; genus Polyplosphaeria; species Polyplosphaeria fusca. The sequence continues at coordinate 40,935 of ML996128.1, read as the reverse complement.
GATCGACCACCTCTATCATCTATAATCTTTTCATTACCACGCAAATAACACATTGCTCAGATGTATATTCCAGCACTTGTTCGCGATGCTGCCGCTCTTCTTTCTGTGGGCAAGTTGCCCTTGTAAACAACGGAACTCTGAGCAATGACTAACATTCCCGCGAAGTGGGTACTTCTTCTCGAGCTACCTCCGCGACGGCCACCTTCGCAAGCACTGCGATCACGCAGACAACACCAGACGCTACCACGGGAAGCGCAATCTATTCAATGAACTCTCCCGAATCGGCGATCACCAGACATGCTCATACTCTGACCGAGCTTCCGAAGAACGACCTTCGAATCAGACGCCCACTAGGCCCTTATATCAAGCCTCCTCCTTGGGAGCACTTCCCTCCTCCCGACACCAACCCTGACGGAAACTATAACCCACTACGATACCCCAATCAACCTCTTGAACATGGTGGAATATCCAGATTCGTAGGCGAGGAGGACTGGAACCCATGGACAACGTTCGCACTGGATGAGAGTATGGTGCCTAAGGAGTGGAGGACGTGGGACTCGACAGAGTGCGGCATCGGCGCGAAAGGGAGATTCAAATTTGCGTTGCCGTTGAGCATTGTTGTCGGTATCTTCTTCTTTACTCTTTTTTGGATTTTGGCCCTGAGCTTTTTTGGATCACTCGGGAATTTTCTGGATTCGTGGGAATTGGACCGGGTTGAGATTTGAAACTCGACGCGCGCGTCAAGATCTGCTTGAACTTATGGCCAGTTTGTCGTAACTACCGGTAGAGCTGATTGTGTTGTGTGGGGGGTTTGAAGATTTCGTTCCGTAACTCCAATACGGTTGATGACTGGCTCTATCAAGCATGCTTGCATACCACACCCATCGCACATCTTTCGTGACATGTAGATGATAATTGAGACGATGATCAGCAAATCATGCAACACAAGATTGACACCTTAAGCGAGACCAATAGTTACGATGGGTAACGGGGACTTCTCGAGGTTGTCGCCTTCGTCGTTGCCCTAATCATGGCCTGGGAGAGGACAAAAGCGTGAGCGTGCACTAAGGGCGTGCCGAAATGACAAAGAGCAGAACGATGGTCATCATAGCCCTTGTTGCGGTTATTGGTAAAACACCATCTGATATGTGTTTGGCTTGTGGCTGCAAACCGGAGGGCCCGCGCACCGACCCCAACCTTTTGGCGCCTCCGCTCCTGCACCCATTCATCTACAACTCACCCTCCCCCCCAGCCATGTCGCATCAACTGGCTTTACCAGCGAATCCCCAGACGCTCCCCTCGAATGTATGCGTTGATCTGTCGCGTCGAATCTCGGTCGTGGTCGTCGATCAATCTCCGAGCGCGATCGGATCCCTGTGGCTGATCACTTGAAACAACCGCCTATGCTCATGCGGGATGTGGGCAACACCCCAGGCGTCCTACGCAATTTCCTCAAGGGGCCTGACACTGGAGACACGAGAACATACAAGTACTTAGGTTTCCAATCATGACGCAGCCTGTTCTTCCAAACCTGTCACTCTTTTTGCTCGACGTTGAGCGTCCACTCATTCACTATCGTTATCTGCCCCAAAACTCTTTCAATTCGCGTTAATACTTATTCTTTTTCCTTGCTAGCTACCCTTTTATTCAAAATGTTCATCCTAAACATCGCGACCTTTTGCGCCCTAGTCCCGACCACTTTTGCTCTCCCAAGGAACGTCTTCAAACTGCCCGATCCAATCCAGCCCCAATCCCGCGGAGCCCTTCCCTTCAACAAAGTCGTCGCGTTTGGCGACGAACTCAGTGACAACGGAAATGGCTCCTTTGCGCACGGCATCACAGGCAATCCGGCAGCCGTGTACGGCTTCGGAACCTGGACGAACGGACCCGTCGCTGTATCCTACCTTTCCCATCTCCTCAACGCGCCTCTGACTGATTACGCCTTCGGCGGATGTTGCGGAGGCGGCGACTTTGGCGCGACCTTCGACAACGCGTACACGGCATCCGAAGCCGGTGCCGCTTCGCTGGTCGACCAGATCGCGAACTACAGCTCCACTGGGTATCGCGGCATCAAACAGAGCCTGGGCTTTGTTTGGGTCGGACAAAATGACTTGAGTTTGCACACCGATGCTTTCTGGGAAGGGGACCCGAAGAATCTGCAGTTCGCGACTGCGGCGGCGGAAAAGACTGCTGCTGCAGTGAAGCAGCTGCTCGGCGCTGGCATGCCGTACGTTCTTGTTGCGAACATCTACCCGAAGCATCGCGCGCCTGTTACGGCAGAGTATCTTTGCGGCCCTTCTACTTCTTGCAAGGATACTTGGGGCAAGGTCATTTCGGCTGCCAATTCTGCGGTCCAGTCTTCGCTTTCGCAATTCGGCAACAAGGTGATATACTACGATGCTTTTGGGTATATCAGTAGGGTGCTTGACAATCCGAAAAAGAGTGGCTTCACGGCGCCACTGACGGACTTTTGCGATGGCATGGGAGATGCAACCTGGGATGACTGCATGGTGAAGGGCAACGCGGGGAAGTATTTTTGGATGAATTTTGTTCAGCCTACTACCAGAGCACATGAGCTAATTGCTAAGAACATGAAGATGGTGGTGGACAAGCACTTTGGTCTCTAGGTGAGATTCTCTTCGGGATACTCTACCACTGAGGGCGCAGGGTCACTATGATTGCACCTGCATAGTAATGTCTCATCACATTCTCACTCGGAATTATTGGTCTGCTGAAGTTCAGGTAATCTATATATTCATCTCGCTAAAATGTCTCCAACTTTTGACAGATTCCCTCGCTGGCCAGTTTGACGACATTGCAGAATTTTGAATGACATAAAGGCTTGGTACAGAACGACGTAGCCATGCATCCGTGACGCATTTTGTGTAGTCGTATAGGGATCTCATGAAGAATTCGACCCTGTGCTTATATGATGCTGATAGTCTGAACTTGGCCGTGACTGAAAAACTTACTCCAAGTGCTTGCCTCCAACACTCCGATTCGTTCGAATTGTGACCGTGACCTAGGAGAGCGCCTCAAAGCAAGACCAACATGTTCACCGCGAGATAAACCCAGGTAAAGAGAATATACATACTCCCCATTACGCATGGATCCGACGCCGTCTACCCATAAATTGAAATCTGGAAATAGTCTTGATCGTTCTTTCTCAGTTTCAAACGCTTTGAATGGGTTCAACATAGTAGTAAGCTGGTAGTACTTGGATGGAAGAACCAAAGTACGAAATTCTCCCAACCTGGTTTCTCCGTGAATCATAACGCCCAGTCCAATCGTTCCACGGACAGTGAGTTCTTCCAAGTTGATGCCCGACTGAGACTTGTCTATCCTGAGCACGGAAAAATCGCGGTCTTTCTCGAAGTCTTTGAAAAGCCATGGCCCATACGTGATTCGTTCACAAGTACCCATAGTCAGTGACGCCCAGGACCATGTGGGAGCTTTTAGAGGTATGGACCGACGGGATTGTAATGAACCGCGGGGAGACTCCTCGTATACACGCCAAGAAAGCTGCCGTGCAAAGTCGAATTGCTCTCCCAACCACATACCTGCCACATATCTCGACCCCGATCTTGTTTGGAAGCGAGCGGCAAGACCAGCGAATGCAGGTAGGCGATCGGACTCTTTAGACAGCTTCAATTTCGTGTATTCCATCACAGCCCACTGCCAGAATGATTCCAAAGGTTCTTTTATATCATTTCCTAGTTCGGCCACTGAACAAATCTTCTTTAGGGTCCTAGCGTAATGCGATTGCGGCAGGAGATTGTCCAGTCCTGTACACTCGCAACGCATTGTGCTATTGCACTCCCAAATCATCTCCGAAGCGTGTATATGTAGCATTCTTGGCGCTAGAACCCGTTCCTGAAAGACCCATGCACGGGTCAACAAGGGTGCGCACGCAAATGCGTTTGAGTATGCGAAAATGGTTCCAGCGATAGTATCGTTAAGTGTTCCAGTGAATTTGTCGTGCGCAAACGCAAGCTTCTGCCGCACATGTATGATGTGATCCATACTATGCATGTGGGCTTCAATCTGGAAGGTCTTGGTCGGTAGTAGCTCTGAAGTGTCTGGACCGCATCTGCCAGAGCATTCGTACCAGCGCTTACCGAACGACTCAGTATGGCTATCTGGAGCCCTAGTAAGGCCAATGTTGAGGTAAGAGTTTGAATAGATGTCCGCCATGGTTCGCACGTGCTCCGTCCAGTCACTTTCATCGTCTTGAATGATGCACAGCGAATCAATCCAGATGAAGGAAATGTTCTGTTCCATAGCAATCAAGATGGCTTCTTGGAAAGATTTTGGAAGCTCAGAAAGCGGAATTCCGCTCTTTCTTACGTCCAATGTCGCTTTTGTCGTAGTCAGTGGAACGCTCTCGCCCCAACAATGACTGACTGTTGCATAACGTCCGATCTCTCCTTTGGCCTCATTCAGCTGAATGACTCCTTGCAGGACGTCACGAAGATCGAGATATCTTTTAGGAAGTTCGGTATATGCGGGGAGAGAGCAGTTGCTGTGTTGTTGGGTACAAGCTTGAAGCCAAGCATAGACTATGTGACGGCGTGATTGGGCATCAAGCGTTGGAGGGACTATCCAGCCGGGTCCAAATGCCTTCCATGGTGTGGTATTTACTTGCAAATCATTAGTAGCCAGAATACGAGGCCAAGAGTCTCTTACTAAGCTCAGTGAAGAGTTCAGCATCAATGCGATATGTTTTGTCCATCTGTTTCGAGTCTTGAAGATGGCAATAAGCAGACATGGTCAAAGGCGCATCTTTTGTATACGTTAAATAGATCCAATATGGCCGTGAGAGATCCAGACGTGTCCTAGAGTGGGCCTGAAAATGCGACAGAACTCTGTTCAGTCCTTCGACCAAGATAGAGCACGTGATGCACTCAAGGCGCGCACTCTTTTCCAAATCATGAGATCTGACTCGGGCCCATGCTCGACGATAGCGCTTATCGATTGGAAAACTGTCCCGGTTTAGGTCGAGGCAGGCGCTGCACTTGGGCGTCGACCTGCTCAACTTGGCTTCCTCTGCCTTCTGGATCTGTTGAACGCCCCATGATTGCCGCAGCGGCATTCTGGCTGTAGATGGATGTAGTGCGACGCAGAAAAAGCGTGGTAGAGTAGGTAAAGAAGATTCAAGATGGAAAGATGCTAAGGTTGTTGCAACGGGAAGCCGTGTGTGAGTGAGGCTGAGGTCACAACCTTGGCATTGGTAGGTGCCTGCTGGGAGGCCAAAGGACAATCATGGTTCAGAGCCTCGATGAACATAGCCGAAGTTGTGGCTCGATTATAATGTCGTTCGTCGCAATGGGTAAACCACGTCCAGTGGTCGATGATATGCAAGTCGTGCTGTCCGAAACAAGCTTAGCGTAATCCGGGGAATCCCGTCATACTCCAAACAGCTGCCGCATCAGCACGACGAACGTCTCTCTCGAGTCTCTCGAGCATCTGGGCAAGGCGCCTATCCTACGATTCTTCACGACTCTTCCAATGCGGCCGCCTTGATAATCCTCCCGGCTTCGGCTCATCCAGAGCCACCATGCCCTCGTCCCCGCGCTCTCCCGAACCCATTCGCAAGCCCCACGAGTCCAGCTCCCACAGCACCGATGATGCGTCAACACGCCTCACGCCCTCGGACGACGACTCTGACGATGATATACCGATGATTGGGGGCTCGAACGCTTACGAGCTTCAACCCATATCCTCCAATGGCAAGAAAAAGCGGCAGACGCTCCACCCTCCGGAGAGCCAACTGGATGGGGCAGATGCCAGCTTGCTACCTTCTCCAAGCCGCTTCTCGGAGCGCAGGCTGTCCATGGACTCGGTACAGAGTTATGAGCTGTATACACCGGACGAAGAGAGGGTTGTGCTCAAGAAGCTCGACAGGCGACTGGTGCTGTTCATGGCGCTGTTGTATATGCTGAGTTTCTTGGACAGGAGTAATATTGGAAATGCTAGAATTGCGGGGTTAGATACCGACTTGAGACTTAGCGGGAAGCAATATGAGTGGCTGCTTTGGGCATTCTACATTACCTATATTGCCTTCGAGTGGATGACGTTGATGTGAGTCAAGACAAGACAACTGGCCGAGGCACCAACACTGACTGTGACAGGTATCGTCTTGTGCCCCCACACATCTATATTTCGCTTTGCATACTTTCATGGGGTCTGGTCGCATCTTTACAGGCCCTCACTACATCGTTCTCTGCCCTCCTCTTCCTACGCGCTCTACTCGGCATCGGCGAAGCAGCCTTCGGACCAGGCGTCCCATTCTACCTCTCTTTCTTCTTCCGGCGACATGAATTAGCTTTCAGGACCGGACTCTTCATATCAGCGAGCCCGCTATCAGCGTCATTTGCAGGAGCCCTGGCATGGCTCATCACTAAACTTGGAGAACACAGCCCATTGGCACCATGGCGGCTCCTGTTTCTGATCGAAGGCTTTCCAAGCGTACTCGTGGCAGTTTGGGCTTGGGAGTTTGTGCCAGACTCGCCGGGAACAGCGAAATGGTTCACGCCCCGCCAACGCGAAGTTGCCATCCTACGGCTCCGGCAGGAGAAGGAGGACGAGGAGGAAGAACGGCTGCAGGAGAAATATAGCACTGGCGCTCGACCGCGCCGAGGCATAAATGTTCGCGAGATCTGGCAGGCACTCAAAGACCCCAAGTGCTATCTGACCGCTGTACGCTGCGCTCCTTGCTTGCCTTCTCTCCAACCCTAACACTGACGCACGCAGTTCATGTTCTTCTCTTGCAACGTCGCCTTCAGCAGTATGCCTGTCTTCCTCCCCACCATTCTCCGCGACATGGGCCTCACATCGCTCACGGCCCAAGCTCTCTCCGCCCCTCCCTACCTCTTCGCCTTCGCCATCGTCCTGCTAACAGCCTACCTCTCCGACAAGTACCAGACACGCAGCACACCCATCATAATCCACAGCCTCCTAGCCTCGTCCTCGTACTCGCTCATCGCGATCCTCAACTCCACACCCAACCCCAGCGCCTACACTGCACTGCGCTACCTCGCCCTCTACCCCGCCATCGCAGGCTTCTTCAGCGCAATCACAATCATCATCACTTGGACCATCAACAACCAGGAAAGCGACACGAGAAAGGGGACGGGCATGGCTGTGCTCAACATCATCGGGCAATGCGGACCGTTGGTGGGAACGAGCATCTTCCCAGAAACAGACGCGCCGGGCTACGTGCGAGGAATGGGGATATGCGCCTTCTTCATGCTGCTCGTCGGCATCCTAGCACTCGTCCTGCGCCTCGTACTGAAGCGGCAGAACGCACGAGCAAAAGACGGAAGCCGGGGAGGGGGAGGAGAATACGCAGGGATCCCGCTGCGCGAGGGAGGTGTTGCCAGCGCGGAGCGCAAACCGTTTGAGTTTATGATATAGCGAATGCCAAACCATTACGCTTATGCTTGAAATCGAGTCCTACGCCAACCTTTGCCGTGACCAAAGTATCTCATCGCCCTCCCCCCTCCATCCACTCCGGATCCACCTTACTCTGCTTGAAAAAGCTCTTCCCCTTCAACCACTGCCGATACGCCTTGTATCTCTTCTTCGGCAAATCTTCGTCTAGCACATCGAGCGGGTTTTCCGTGACCTGTTCCACGTTAACACACACACACCCTCCTCTCCCCTTCAATTCAAAACATACCTTTAAAAACTCGGCAAATTCATCCACATCCTCCTCACTGGTTTGGAACTTGGCGCTTTGCTCCATCACTGCGACCGCAGGCCCGGCATGCAGACTCGAGGAGAAGGGGATGTTGATGCTGAACCCCGCGGCGCTGGTCGGTCGACTGTCTGCGTAATCTGCTTCGGCGCCTAGGCCCGCGGTTGGTGGGCGCAGCAGACTCGCTGCATCGCTCGTGTCTTTTGCTTGCTGTTGTATCCCACCGTCGCTCATGCAGAGGTACTCGTAGAACTCGAGGGCGGACGGGTCGTCGGCCGACGGCGTCTCTGTGCTGACGACCAGCGGCAGTTTGAGCGGATGCTCGATGTAGCGGGTGTACTCGTCTTCCTCGGTGGCGGTGATGCTGGGGTTGAGGCTGTTTTCGTGGAATTGTTGGAGCGTCCATGTTGTTTGGAGCGTCTTGTCTGCTGGGGTGAAGTTGCGCTTCGAGCCCGAGGGGCCGCTGGTCGCGCCCGAGTTTGTGAGGGAGGGGAAGGTGCCGGTTGCTGCGGGCGCAGAGGCGGGGATCATGGTGTCGAAGGGAGAGTTGACGAGGATGCTTTGCTTGACGGGCGAGCCGGTGTCGGGGACGTGGAGGTGCAGCCTCTGCCGGTTGCGGTTGAAGCTGGGGTTGCGGGACTCGGTTTCGGAGGAGGGGTCGACGATGGTTACGCCTTTGCGGGAGGCTTTCTTGCCGGACTTGGAGGGGGATTCGTGGCTTTCTTTGTGCTTGCGGATGATGAAGGGCGATGGGTGGAAGTCGCGGGATGGAAAGGTTTTTTCTTGCGCGGAGCGACCAGGGGAGTTCAGACGGAAGGCGAAGATCTTGAGGAAGGAGGATATAGCGAGGGGGCGGTAGTACTCGAGCCAATAGTCATCATGAGCAGCTATCTCTTCAGGGGATGCCTGGACTTGATACTGAGGTGTCGTGACCGAATCGGGCAGAGTGCGAGGCTCGAGATGTTCTGGCGTGTACCAGTTGATGTAATCGCGGCGGGGCTTGTTGAGCCACGAGCGTGGATCTGCGTGATGAAGGTAGTAGTCGGTCGTGAGCTCCCACAACATGGGCTGTCCGTGAGAGAAAATGTAGTTTCCAAGGAACAGGTTATATGCCTCTTGACGCTGAGAGTCGAGAAACGAGTTGTGGTAGTATCGCTTGAAGCTCTCGACCATGTCTCGTGAGCTGCTTTGCCATTGGTTGATCTTACGATACGTAGCCATGGTGTTCACGAGATGTGATCCACCGTACTGCATAGCAATAGCATCTCCGTGGCTGTGGTACATGTTGGTGAACTGCTCCACACAGTCCGAGTCGTACTCCACCGTATTACCAGCGATGACGCCGAGCGCATGAAGTTGTCGACCCAAAGCCCGTTTTCCAACTACAAATTGGCAAGCGTTGGTTCGGTCCAAGCAATCGATGCAATTTGTCCTCGCGACGCCATTTTGAACTTGCGGGTTGTCGAATTGACTGTCGCCATTATGGAAGAAGCCGGTCGTGCGAAGGACCTTTTCCGCCAGATGTTCGAGCGTTCCTATCACATCTTGACCGCGTGTTTTAGAAGCCCTAGCCATATCGAACTCTTCGTAAAGAATTTGCTTTTCCGCAGGCAGAGATTGGTTGAGGTAGTTCTTCGCGTTGCGGTATTCCACGAGTAGTTTCGATTCTCTTGGCATTCGCTCTCGTGCCTTGATCAGGTTGAGGACGTATACCGGGGAACCGTATCGTTCAAAAAGATTGTCAAAATGCAGTGCAGAAGCGCTGTAGAAGGGGTCCACGAGGTTGAGGTCGATGTCAGGCTTGGGTGTGACGCCCGTGTTATCCTGTGTCCAGTACAATGGAATACTTCCCCGATGTTGGACATACGACGTATATGACGGACTAGCAAACAGTCGAGGGCCAGGCGCGTGGAATGACGTGGTGAGAGAATCAGACACAATCTGCTCGGTTTCGACATCGTTGGCAACATAGCCCAGATCGTTCGCACCACGCTTCAGAAATCGAGCTCCGGCAAAGAACCGCGAACGTCTCGCAATTACAGTCATGTACACTCTTCGACCGTATATGTCCATGGTAGACTGGTCGATGAAGCCGTGAATGATAGGGTGGCACCAGTCATAGACATTTTTGATGGCGACACGAGCGGGTTCGAGGAGGTAGTTGTTCCAGATGAACATGTCTTGAAAATCCTGTTTGGGCTTCCGTCCTTCCTGCAACGCTGTCCTTTCGCGGATCATGTTCTGCTGGAGGCTTCTCGTAATGTTATAAGAGTAGCTGAAGTAGAAGAATCTTGTCAGATCGAGATTGTTGAGACTGCTGAGAAATCGAGCTTCCTCTGGGTTCCTGTCTTTTTGGAATCGCGATGTCGCTCCCGTTGTGAGTGGTATCAGCTCGGTCCCGTCGACCTGGTAGATGTAGTGTCCGCCGATCATGGCAATCTGCGCTCTCTTGGTAATTAGAAGCATATAGTAGGCTTCTGTGAACCGAATAAAGCCCATCAAGCCCCAGGAAGAGTTCTTCTGTTTGATGCCACCAGTGGCCCGGTTGCCATCATCGATCGCATTGAGCAGCTGATTCATTTCGCGTCGATCATATACAATATCATCTTCGAAGATGTTCAAATGGCCGGGTGGCGCAGTTCGGTCGATCTTCAAAACCCTGTATTGCCTCTCCAGAACGTCTGCGCCAATCAAGTAAAAGCGGGTGCTTGTCTCGTACAGCGTGAACTTGTGCATTCGATTAATGCCATCTTCACCGACTTTCCCATACGCAGCGTTTTTGTTCTTCTGCATCGCCGATGGGCTGGTGGATCGTTGAAATGAGCCGGGGATGATGGACTCCTCATCCGCATCAAGCTTTATCGACACTGTCTCGCCGCGCGGCATCCCAGGCAATTTCTCCAAATCCGCCTCTGGCTTGAACTCGTTTGTCGGTGCTTCGGTATTGAGGGTTCTTTGGCTCTGTGACTCCAACGAAGAAGTCTCGGACATCTCTTCGGATTTCTCCTGATTGGTTTCCTGGGAATCCATGGCCCTGGATGCGGTTGAGCTGGGCAGCTCGCTCATCTCTGGAGCCGATGTTGGCTTTGAACTCTCCATTTTAAGGGACAGAGAAGACTCTGGGGGGATCTGGAGCTCGTGGTTGTTTGGATTTTGGTGTCATGAGGACGCTTTGCGTTGTCTCAGATCTGAGCTCATTGCGATGACGTGGTGAATCCCGGTGAGCTTCGCGCCTTGTTCTATGGCTACGGTTCGTAACGAGGCCAGAGAGGGGCCTGCATACACTTTCGTGACCAAATGAAGCCGCGTGAGGCGTCAAACGGCGTTCTTGGGTGGGCGTGCATCTGCGAGGTTCACGAGAGCTTTCCTGTTTCGGGCATGGAAGTCTTGGCAAACGTCAGCGCGCAACCTGCAGTCAACGCGCTAATTCAACCATCCTACTTAGTCATACCCCCAGAAAGTCTGCATTGGGTTTGCAAGTTTCATCCCTCGAAATAATTTGTATCAAACTGCACGGATCTTGTCCCGATCTAAATCAGCACCACACCTTCACCCTTAACAATCAATTCATGGAAAAGGAGAAGGCAATGAGAAAGAAGTCAGGTGTATGCTATGAACGAGGCGCACGCAGTTTGCTCGGACTTGATGCATGTGGTATCAAGAAAGAGCCGTTCTTATATCGTTCTACAAGCTTCGCTTTCTATTCCTTGAATGCAAGTTTACCGTTAAAAGCTACTCTAGCCTCTTATGCTAGCTCCAGCACCCCTCTCAATGCTTCCCCTCTACCCAATCAACCCACATCAACTTCCACCACCCCTACCTCCCATCTTCCTTTTCCCTTTCCAGCCCTCTCCTGACATTCCCCCTCCTCTCCTCCATTTCCGCCTCCAGCCTCGCCCTCGCCAAACTAGTCACAACCCTTTGCCCTTCGGACTCGCCACTCATCCTACCCACGCTCCCCCTCCCTTCCCCGTCACCCCACCAGACAAAACTGCCCCAAAACTCGCCGCTGCTCCCAGGAACATGCCGCCACGGCTTCTCCCGCCACCCAAACACGACGCAGTCCACGAATCCCATGAGGCAGATGCATATGACGTTGGCCAGGGACAGCCAGTATAAAGGATGCAGTGCCCATTTATCGGAATAATTCATGCAATGGTTGACGAAGGGTATTAGCCACATGCAGATGTAGACTAGCGGGTAGATGAAGAGGAGGCGGAGTTGGCGGTGGATGCGGTGGCGCTCGGCGTGGAGGTGACGCTGTGCGAGGGTCGTCGGGTACGACGAGAGCGGGGATGTGTTGCGCGAGTCTAGCGTTGCTGTTGGAGGGCCAGGGTAGATGGATTTTGACTGGGGAATGCTAGGGCGGGAGGGGAGCGGGAAGGTGCAGGGTTTGTTTGAGGATGGACTTGGGGGGAGCGAGTGCGAACGTGTGTGGTTCTCGAGTGTGCCAGGGATAGTGGCCATTGTGCGGATGAGAGAGGAACGGCGTGAGGCAACGATCTCGTGCATGACTGAGGAGGCTCTGCGATTTGGGAGCGCGGAGCCCTCGAGAACCGAGGAGGGATGGCGTGTAGGTACTGTGCCTTCGTTCGTGTCTAGTGTGGAGAGCATTGGGGTCGTAGTCGATATGGAATGCTTCATGCCCTGGCCCGTCTTACTGAAAGAGCGGAATTCAAAACCCACGTGCGCGTAGATTGCGATGGCCAGTCCCAGGATGATGATGGCGATGAGATAGCGCGGAATCCAGGTAAGGGCCAGACGGTACCACAATGGACGCAATGGAAGGGTGCAGAAAGCCCCTTGAGACATGTAGCCCCAGCGAGGATTAACAAATGCTAGGCTAGCCATGAGAGCTGGTACTAGCATTGCGCCCGCGTAGATCAAATGGCGGTAGGGAAAGAGTCCGTGGCCACGGGCTGACATGGACGGGCGAAAGACTTGGAGAGCGCTGTGGATGGCAATCACAAGAACAGCGAAATCTGAACGTGTTAATTTAGTCGTCTCTTCTCAAATATGTCTAATATCCTCACCACTCGTCTCGGTTCCGTACTGCACCAAGAAGCCACTGGCTTGACAGAAGGCCGAGTACGTCTGCACTGTGCCACGGGCTATCGCATAAACGGCAACGAGAAAAAGCCACGTCGCCTTCATCAAATCTCCAAAAATGAGGAACATGATCAATCTACAGTTATCAATATCGACATAAAATCGTCTTCACGAGGGACATACCGATGCCGGAACCGTTTCTCCATGCGGCAAAACCAATAGAAGACAACAAATGAAGCCGTCATACTGACGGCCGCGCACGCAGCCGCCGCAACTCGCACGTAGAATGTTCGGCGTTCGGCGTAGAGAATGGTCGGGGGAGGGCTGTCGTGATGACGAGGATGAATGCTCGGGCGCAATGCAGGTGAAGCAGCAGTCTGACGACAGCCGGCAAGAATACAAAGGAGAAGGAGCAGACGAAGGGTCCACTGTGGCAGGAACGCCATATCGCAGACAGCCCAGTGGCTTCGCATATCTCTTTTCCTCGCTCTGGACATCTAGATTATTTTGTATCCATTTGAGTGCTATGTACGCACGGCGACGAGGGCATATAACAAGCGTTGTAAGGAAGACTAGGAAAGAGTCGTGTGATTGCCGATGAGGGACAATGGAGATGAAGTCCTTCCCCACACATCGGCAGATCAACTTGCGTGCGGAACTAGTTTGATACCTGGTTATCAGCGTCAGTCTTCGTGGGAGTGACAAGACTGAGGGTTACGGCGCCGAAAACAGCCAAGACACAAAGGGATAGTACGTACTTAAGCAACCACTCACGAGATACCCGACCAATTGGTAGTATTCCCTAGTAAGACAAGTATCGGCATTTCTGCCACGAGGAGATCACAACAGGCTGAATAGGTGGATATTTTTGTAATGTTTGATGATCAACCTAAGTGGTGGCCTACCAGGCAAGTTACCTTCTTGGGTAGACTACCAGGTGGACAAGCATAACAGGTAGTAGCTGTTAGTTTCTGTACCCAAGCATTCGCCTCGCAAAATTCAAACATTCGATATCTCGTGATTTTGAGACCGCAGAATATTTTTGATGCTGCATACCTCTCAGACGATAGCGCACATTGAGACCGTCTGAGTCAAGTTTACCGGCTTGGCCGCGCGGTTGCCCGATTGCATCCAGCGGGTGCAGTTGTTTCCGACCCGGTCTCTCCTCCTCTTTGTCGTCACGCTATGGTACCTTGGAACAGACGCGCTGGAGTAGAAGAAAGGGCTGAGGATGTGTTGGGTTTTCAGTCGAGAGACGGAGACAGCACGATGAGACTGAAGCGCAGGTCACCGCCGCCAGCCTCTTGTTCGCGCTTCAGGAAACTCCGCACGCCAAGCTCCAGTGCCTGGTCGCTGAGAACATCATCCCCGGCAGCAAGCTCGCCGCGGTCGAGGGGGCCTTTGCGGCGGCCGTCCATCTCCCAGAGGTGGTTGTTCTCGGACTTGACGAAGCACACGTAGTGCAAGTCGACCTTGTCGTCAGCCGGCGGCGCAGCGGTGTCGCCGCCGGCAGCAGCGCTCTGGTGTGCGCTCTCAAGGGCTTCCGACTCGTAGAGAAGATCGGCGCGTTTGGCGGGTTTCAAGGGAATGGCATCGGTGAGCAGCTTGGCCAGGTTCGAGTTGGGCTCTGGAGCTGTGTTAGCGGGTTGGATGGGGCGGATGCGAATCTGAGGACGGACCAATGTGGGACCGAGCCTCGCCGTTGGAGACGCCGTGGAGCAGTCCGATCAAGCCGCAAGCATTGCCAATCGTCTGCTTGTACCACACCACGTCCTCGTCGGGTCCACATCCCGTGTACTCGACGCGGTCTTTGTCCTCCTGCACGCGGAACCGCTCGTACGTCTCGCTCACGGGGAAGATGAGCAGCAGGGCGAGGGCGGGCCGCGGGACAAAGGCCAGAAGCTCCGGCTCGTCGATGCTGAAAACATCGTGGAAGGCGAGTTTCTGGGACAGGCCGAGCTTGTGCACCAGCGACGACATGACTTCGGGGTTGTTTTCTGCGCCCAATGAGCTCGCGTCATGCATTCTTGGACGCATCGCACTACTTACCGAGAGGAACGAACCTCTTCCTGCTCGTGGGCACATCTGGTGACTCGTTCTCTGCCATGGTGGGCTGCTTTTGCGATGGAGGAGGGGGAAAGATGGTGGGGAAGCTGGACCTGACATAAGTTACGGTACTCGCTTCCGCAAGTGGCGTTGCCCTGCAGACTACGCGTTTAGCTGCCTAACGCCAGAGAATATCTATGTTACATCTGCAGAAAGGTATTTGTGAGGTCGGATGGTCTCAGAACTCACATGAAAAAGAAACACCCGTCTCAAGTCTCGCGAGAAAAAAGATACGAGGTGATAAGGTCTCGTTCTCGGAGCTCGTAGCCCAAAACTCCAATGGAATCTTCGATTATCATTCAAATCTGCTTGCAGTGTGCATAAAATGCCTATTCAACAGTCCATAATATCATCCGACTGTGACTCGGCCCATTTAATCTCGCGCATCCGTAATGTTGTAAGATCAGCCTTCCCATCTCAGGACGCGATGGGTCCTTCAGGAAGCCCGCCTTTTGCGCAAGGCTTGAACGCCCTCGGTTCGGTGGCACAATAAAACTAAGCTCAGCTAGGTCTCGTACAGATTGCTCTCTACTGCTGCTACGGGTATCCTCGTTGTCTTCGTCGTTCTGTTGTTGGTGATTTCTGCGCATATGAATTGAACCATTCGGGGCAGTTTTGGCATTGCAGATCTGGGTTTCGCTCAAACACGTGTTTGGCTTTCCGATGGCGTCTTTTACCCTTTGCCCAGTCTACAGTAAATCGGGTGCCGCAGCTTGGGCATTCGATGGTAGAAGGTCCCTTCTTCTGTCAGTGGGCTTAGCGTGAATCAACAACGGACGTACTTTTCCATTCGGCACAGGTGATGCTCCTAAATTTAAGCGCTGGTTGTGATATGCGGGTGGGATTGGGTTGATGCCCAGGATCGTAGAGTCGACAGAGCTTTCTATAAGGAATAACAGTCACTGGATAGGGATATTGGGATTCAGGTTGAGAAGAATTCGATGCAGGCATAGGTTGAGAAGAAGTTGATGTAGACATAGGTTGATAAGGAGTTGGTGTAGATAACATGGATGGATAAGACGTCTTTTCACCGCCATAGCTTTCGTCTTTCTCTTTTCCGCCTCCTTCCATAGGAGAAATCGTTCCATAAGCATAGCTGTTAGAGGAGCCTGACGTCCCCTGTATTGGCGGAAAGGTTTGCGGAGTTGTTATATAGGAAGTTGCTGTTGAAGCTTTAGTCTATGACCAAGACTTTGGAGTCAATGGTAAGCATACTTTGAGAGTTGGCGCTTGTCTCCGCCACTCGAGTCTCCACTTTCCCGTAGAGCGCATTATATTGCTCACCTGCAGCATCACCACGGCGCTGCTTATTGAAATTGTTGCATGGATTTCCATGGTGTTGGTCAAACACGGCCTTATCAATGATATCTTCTTTGCATGTACCGCAGTTCTTGACACAGTCAATTTATGGACGGTGGCCTCTTTCGAGATGCTTTCTGATGCCAGATATATTCTCTTGGGCTGTTCCGTTACAAGTGTGGGATAGTCCATGTTGAATTTCGGCTTTGAAGACTGGGCACGGATACTGGCGCTTGAGAGAGGTGACTAGAGCAGGAAGTGAATCAAACTGGAAAGTCGATGGGGGTAGAGGTGTTGGAACCTGAGTTACGTCAGCGAGAGGCGATAAGAGGTCTTCGAAAAGGTCTGATCGAAGTCATGTCTGGGAACAATCTAGGAATATCACTGTTCCAACATTGAGTGTTCGAATTTTCTCAGTGGTGGAGGCTATCTTAGGTGAAGCTAGCTTGTGGCCTATCGAAGTGTAGTGTATGTCTGTGTTGTAGTGGTGGGGGGGGGGGGGGGGGGGGGGGGGGGGGGGGGGGGGGGGGGGGGGGGGGGGGGGGGGGGGGGGAGGTTCGAGATGATGGTGGCGTGCCTGTGCAAGAGTGAGTGAGAGAGTGGCTCAGGGTTCGAAACGGAAGGAGCTCCGGCTCCATGGAGTTATTTGACGGAATTCCCGGAGCTGAACCAGCCTATCAGAATCGATTAGAGCTTATTCTAATTAGGATTATTGGTGTTGATAGACCATAGTTACGTACTAGTCACCCAATAATAGGTATTTCTTAACACACCACGATACCTAATTAGGATAAGCTCTCATCGATTTTAACAGGCTGGTTCAGCTCCCTAGAGCTCCATGGAGCTCCGGGAGTTCCCTAGGTTGTATGGGAACCTACGGAGCTCCATAAGTACGGAGCTCAGCTCCTTTCGTTTCAATCACTGGAGTGGCTGGACTCTGGGACCAGCATGCCAAGGCGGCGAGGGCGAAGGCGAGGTGTTCGGTCGACCGAGTTGTGGCAAAGAAAGTAACGGGGACAGCAAATAGTCGTCGCAGAAGGCTTGCAGCGGGCTATAGGCTCTAGCTGACACTTATAACACAGCCGATGTGGTTTCGGTCCTCTTAACGACCGCAATGTCCCGCAAGCGACGAACGAAACGAAACAGCTGGCAACCCGCAATCGAACACGAGCTCGCCGTACACGCTGAACACTAGGGAATTCAATGATAACCTAGCTTAAAGCTCGTTAGCACACGCTGGGTATTCGCAGCTAAACGCGACGAGCAAGGCATTGTCGTGTAAGGCTTCTCGCAACGACCTAACATCGATCTATACGTTATACCGGTAATCCTTGGCTGAGTTCCGGAACTCCCGGGAGTTCCGGGAGTCCCTCCCTGTAGTTCCAGTTCCTCCCATTTTGAGCCCTGGATGCAGAAAATGTCTCGATTGTAGGAGCATGGTTAGCAAGTGAGTACAGAAACAATTGAGAACACGTAGAGGTCATGATCGTTAAATAGCCACATGGATCGCTTGCTGTAACAAACTTTGAAGCGCAACGGATTTCCCTGCGTTCTTGCAAACACTCGTAGTTGTACATGTTGATTCCGACTAAAGTGGAGATGCCCTAGGTTGAAAGACCACTGCAGGAAACACTAAGTTATATAAAAAAAAGTCTAGAAATTTTCTTGAAAAGATTTATAACGTTATTAATTATTTTCTTAACCTTTAAGAGGTTTCTGGATGTTAGTCAAGTAAATTTCTGGATCTAATTAACCTGATCAAGCTACGCAGCTAATCGAGCAGGGCAATCTAATCGATCTGACCAAGCTAAGCAGGCTGATCTGTGCGTGAAGTTTACGTATTAAGGTAAGTTCTTTTTCTACCACCCACAAGCAACCTGTCTAATTATTTCCTCTAGATCTTATACTCTCCCTTGATACGACTCTATCTCTTCATGAAGCCCCGAGGCGGCAGGCCTCAACCATCTCCTTATGAAATTAGCCCCTCCTTCCGTAAAGGTGTACTAGGACTTTATTGCTAAGAACGTCGACGAAAGACTTAAAATAGGAGAAAATTGACGAGAAGAGCGGCAAATAAACCCATCGGGACGATATGTTTTCTTACCTTATTAATATTAGAGATGAGGAGACTAGAAAACCAGCCTACGATATAACCGAACTTTGCGAAGAAGCCAACATGCTCACCGCCGCGGGAGCCAATACGACCTCTGTAGTGATTGCGGCTATGTTCTTCTACCTCATCCACGACTCAGAGATCCGCGAAAAGCTCACCACGGAGATCTGCACAACATTTACGTCCGTCGACGAACATCAAATCTGGAAAGCAGCTCCAATCCTATCTATACCTGTGGGCCTCAATCGACAAAGCTCTACGCATGGAACCCGCACGGCGGCTCCGAATCGCGCCGTCAAGTACTGCCTAGTGGAATCCGCATTAAAGACGAGCTCCATCATCAGCGGCGACGTGTACACGATCCACCACAACCCCGAGATCTTCCCGGACCCCTTTCGATTCCAGCCGGAACGCTGGATTGTGGGCAATGGCGTGACTGCTGAAGATGTTGGGGCACGCGAGGGAGCCGTTTTCGTGAGTCCCTTTGACGTTTTGAGGGAACAAAGACCACTTCGTTGTCCCCTTCAAGCACGGCACTACTCTCTCGCTCCTTCTTCACCCTAGCTTCCTGCTTCGCTTTTTGTGTTTGAGACGCCTGATCTTGAGTTGGCTCTGCGACGGTTTTGGGCTTGATCGACCCCAACAATTTTCGCTCCTTCGCTTCTCCCTTACCACGACCCTCGTCTTTCCGCATCAATGAGCATCATGGCGATACTCCCGACTTGCCCCGATCTGAGGGTCGAGATTATTGACAGTCTACCGCTAGGTTCCCCTCCACCCAAGACCCTCGCCACCTATGTCGAGGTCTCCTCAGGAACCAACTTTGGAATACGCCATTTCATTGTCCCGCCGTTTCCCAACGACCGCGCAGTATCAAAGGTGGCGACTGACGGCAATGAAATCGACGAATCCATGCACCATGCTCGCCTTAATAATGGGGCGGCTTCATGCAATAGCGAGAGATAGTATCAACAAGACTTCGCCTTCGCAGCATTGGACATTGGCACCTTGTGCCCCACGCCACCATTCTGCATATTACTGATTAGAAACAGAAGAGGGAAACCCTGACCCTGTCAGCTCTCAGAGAAAGCGGTGAAGGGCGAATTGCTGTCTAATCAGACGTGGTAAGTCTCATAAGACTAAGACGATACCGAAAACACGTCATCACCGACCAAACTCCAGCCTCCAGCCTCCTAAACACATTCCGAACATACGCCAACAAAGACCCCTTTGCCACATTCGTCTTCAGGTACCGAAGCTTACGTGCGTCGTTCCCACCACAGCCCGCAGCAGCGCCCGAGCCCACTCACCTGGACAGACTCGCCAATCTCTTTCCCCAGACCGCCGCGGGAGACGTCGAAGCTAGCGGCTCACACCCTCCCGGAATCGAGAGCCGGGTCGTTGGCTCATTACCCGCAGTCCACAAAGTTCACGCAGACCGGCGAGATCGACTTTGCCTCCCGCTGCCGCGAGGTGATCAGGCCAGTCACGGGGCCGATTCTCCGGGCCCCTGGGGGTATCGGAGGGCCTCTCCAAGCCTGGCGCCCCAGCGACGCACGCCCACCCCACCCCCCCCCCCCCCCCCCCCCCCCCCCCCCCAATCCAACGCTCCCCCGGCTCGACCCTCCGCCGCAGAGTCCGCCGACTGCAGGGCAAGGCCGCGGTTTCCAACCAGGTCCAGGGGCGAGCGACGAGCCCACGTCGAGCAATTCAAGACTGCGGAGGCGAGTGAAGAGATGATCGAACTGGGCTGGTTCGATGTAGGGGCCAGGCGAGGTGTACGGGGCCCTTGGGCTGGGTTCGCCACGTCCATCGTGAACAGGGGCGAAGCCACTCATAGAAGACCGTCTTATGTCATCTGCGTTAAGCGCCTTACTTTGAATAGCACGGAGAGCAAACTAGGCATAGGCAGCAAAAGGGAACTATCCTGCATTATGACAGGCGAATTTGATCATCGCGTCGACACGCCCTCACATGCGTATAGAAGTTATGACTCTATGAAACTTTTGCGCACTCCACACTCTACTTACTTCTTGAGCGCATCTACGAAAGCTTTTGGCGGATCTTGAAAGTACCCCTCGGGGTTGTTCTCGGTCCACCTCCACAGATCAGCACAGGCGTCTTCCAGAGTCAGCGTCGTCTGCCACTTCAGCTCGCTGTTGGCCAGCGTGGGGTTGGCCGTCAGATCGAGCACATCACCCTGGCGGCGCCCGACGACCTGGTAGGGAAGATCGCGGCCAACCACTTTACTAAAGGCCTTGACCATGTCGAAGACGGTAGAACCCTTGCCCGTCCCGAGATTCCAAGCTTTCACGCCAGGGTGGTGCTCGCGGAGGTAGTTGAGAGCAACCAAGTGGCCCTGAGCGAGGTCGAGAACGTGAATGTAGTCACGAATCGCAGTACCGTCCTTTGATTTATAGTCTGGTATACGTTAGCGACTGAGCCTGATCTGCAAGCGCAACCTGTCCCTACCGTCGCCAAACACAAGCAATTTCTCACGCTTTCCAATCGCCACCTGTGCGAGGAGCGGGAGGAGATTGTGTGGGACTCCCAGCGGGTTCTCGCCCATGATGCCACTCGGATGAGCACCTGCCGGGTTGAAGTACCTCAAAAGTGCGGCATTCCACTGCTCTCCCGGCTTGCCTTCCTTTTCGGCCTTGTTTCGCTGGGCCTTGATCTGGTCGGTGATGACGGATTCTATCGTCGACTTGGTGCGGCCGTAGGTGTTGTTGGGATCAATTGGGCAGTGTTCCGGGATGGGAATCATGTTGGGGAAACGTGTAGCGTCGCCGTATACTGTGGCCGATGACGAGAAGACGACATTGGTGACATTGTGCTTTTCCATGGCGCGAAGAAGCGAGATGCTGCCGCCAACGTTGACTCGGTAGTACTCCAATGGGATCTCGCCAGACTCGCCAACGGCCTAGATGATTGGTCAGCCCACGTATAAGTATGGTAGCACGTGCAAGGCGCACCTTTAGTGCCGCAAAGTGGATCACATTGTCGATGTCTGGATGGTCGCTGAATACTTTCTCGAGCGCAGCCTCGTCGGTGATGTCGGCCTCGTAAAATTCTGGACGCTTCCCGCAGACGAGTTCTATGCGGTTGATGACTTCTTTTGACGAGTTGTACAGGTTGTCGATTATGACGACCTTGTAGTCGGCCTCGAGCAGGGCGAGGGCGGTAAAGGAACCAATGTAGCCCGTTCCACTATTTCCATGAGTAATCTGTCATGGCACGCCAGGGACGATACCATACCCGGTGACCAGGACGGAGCCGACAACCATTTCGACGGCGGGGCAGGATGTGGCGACTGAAAAGAAGCGGGGGATATAGGTCAATGGCACTGTCGTGGAAGAGGAGTTCTGGTGAAGGTTCGCATGCACGAGGACAGACAAGCATATATATAAACGATCGTGTCCACAGCAGCAGCGGCTGTGCAACGCTCGATCGGGCGGTGTGTGGATGACCTCGGGAAGCGGGCGGCCCGCTTACTGTGACGAGACTAGCGCGCATCGAGCCACTTCATGCTGACGTCTGGGCGACGTGCGAGCCTCAACACCTCTGGAATGTGGATGCGAGAGTTGGAGGTCAAGAGGACGTTTAATCATCCGGTGAGTCCATCCTGCTCAATGCCACCCTGCCATACCACAGTCGTTAGCTCATGAGTTTGCAGGCCCAGAGAGCCCCGCCATGCCCCGCAGTCTGCTGTGCTCTAGAGGCAGAGACCAAGAAGAGCTTGCACGTCACTGCTCGCTGCACACACCTTCCACACGCCGTGGAATAATGTGCGTGGGAAGCATGGGACGACGAGGGGCAATTGATGCATTGCGTCCAATTAAGCTCAAACTGCAGGGTGCTACTGGGGGTGGCGCGACACTGCAGGCAGGTGGAGCTGTCGGACGTTGGGCACCATCACAGAGCTTGCGCTAAACACCTGGTGCATCCTGGCTCATGCAAGTACTCCGTAGTAGAACTCGAGCAGGTGCGTTGGAATTCCACTCGATTGCACGCTTCCAGCCTCCTTCAGCCATGTCCAGCGGTCGTGGCCCACGCTCGCTAAGATGCCTGCTTTGGGCCGCCTAGCCGGGAGCGCCTGCAGAACGCCACGCCTTCGGACGCGCTCGACTTTCACATCACCATCCCGTCGACCATCATCCCAACTGCCTGGCTGCGGAAAATGACCGTTGACCTTGAGTCAAGGCTTCGAGGGCTTGCTTGCGAATCCATAGACACCCCTTAGCGTCGACCGCGGCCGCTTTGCGACGCGTCGAGTTCGTGTAGGACGGGTCCACGTGTTTCCCAGCCGGTTCAACACCATCACCATTTGCAACTCGAGCCTACCTGAGCAGATCGGTTTCAATACTTGCATCTGTAGGGAGACGGTGGCAAAGGAAGAGTTCTGGGCCGAAGACTAGTGGTAAGCTGCAACACTTTCCTCCACCCCTGTCGCGTGCCCAGAAGTGAATGGTCGCCTCGCAACGCTCCCACTTTCACTTGTATTGTCCCCTTCACTTGCGCCTGACAATAACTTCTGCCGCCGGCCGGAGTTTAATTGTTCCGTGGCGCGCCTACTATTTACTTTCGCCCACTGCTCCCTCCATCTTTTTTCTCTCGCAACCTCCAGCGTTCCTGCAGCCTCCACAAGCCCAGTCGTATTCCGACTCACAAGTTCTTCCTGCAGCCTCCGCTGGATCTCTTGCGACTCAAGCTTTCTTCTCTACACATTTCCAAGCCCCACCGCAAGGCACTGCTGTCTCGGTCGTCCTTCGACTCAGAAGCGCTCTCGTCACTTTCAGCCCACGAAGCTTTCTCGATATCCTCAGCTTACGAGGCTTTCTCGACCTCAGAAGCGCTCTCGTCACCTTCAGCCCACGAAGCTTTCTCGACCTCCTCAGCTTACGAGGCTTTCTCGACCCCAGAAGCGCTTTCGTCACCTTCAACTTACGAAGCTTTCTCTTCTCGCCTTCCTCAGCTCACGAAGCTCTCTCGTCGCCATCAGCTCAACAAAGCTTTCTTCTCTCGACCTCCTCAGCTCAAGAAGCTCACGAAGCTCACGAAGCTCACGAAGCTCACGAAGCTC
>ML996128.1:0-17576 GCA_010093805.1 Polyplosphaeria fusca | reverse complement strand
GAAGCTCACGAAGCTCACGAAGCTCACGAAGCTCACGAAGCTCTCTCGTCACCCTCAGCTCTCTCAATATCCTCAGCTCATAGAAGCTCTCTCGTCACATCAGCTCAAAGAAGCCTTCTCGATACCATCAGCTCTCGAAGCTTTCTCGTATCACGAGTACAACCACCCAAGACCCTCTCGACTAGACTCAGCTCACGGGTCTTCTCACCTCTCACCTCTCGTCGCGAAGCTCACGAAGCTCGCCAGCTCATTCGCAAGTCGACCAAAGAGCTGCCCACAACTTTCAGACCTACTCTCTCATCTCACCAACATCTCTTCGTTCTGAACTCGACTCACGAGCTCATCTGCAGACCCACATCTGCTCCATTGTCTCACGTACTGCACCACCGCGGTACTCTTTCGACTTCTTTCGTATCCCAAACTTGCACGATTTTCAAAAACGAACTTTGCGATGGCTGGTTCGCGTGCTCGCTCCCAGACTGGCGGTGCCACCCCGCGCCGCTCTGCCCGTCTTGCTTCCGATGCTGGCACGTCCGATCGTCCTGCTGAGACGGGCGAGGGTCAAGCCGGTCCGAATAAAGCAACTATTGGAAAAGTCAAATCTCGCAAATCGAACGCCTATGGATCTTCTGGTCGTATCGGAGATGCCGAGGACATGACAGCCACGCCTGCTGGTTTCATGCAAGCCTTCCAATCCTCTCGAGAGGAAGCCGTCATCCGTGGCAACGAGCGCCCCAGCCAGTTCCGCCCGAGTCTGAGCCCAGTCCGGTCTAATGAAGAAGAAGAAGAAGAAGAAGACTATCAAGAGGAGAGCGTTCGCGGTAACATGGCGACCGGTTCCCAGGCCAATAACGATTCCTCGCACAACATCTCCAAGTCATTCGGCGACGATCATGAAGGCGGCATACTCGGAGCCCCGGTGGCTGGTACCTCGAACATGAACAAAGCCTCCAATGCTAGGAAGAGTGGCCTTGCTTCTAGTGTCCAGAAAACCGGCATCTCCAACCTGAAGAGGGGCACCATGTCCCGCCTCAACAAGCAGGACACGCCCTTGAATGCTCGCACTCGTGGAGAGGACGATTCTGACGATGAGCTTGGCGCGTTCTTCACACACACGCCAGCTCCAGGCACTACCTATCTTCGCCGAAACCCAGTTCCTCGTCCGCACGTGCCCGCCATCTTCACTCAGGCTCCGACCAGCAAGTACGACAAGGCAACTGGCCGTCTGCTTTACAATGACGCAATTCCGCCCTATGATCGGTATCGCATCCCTCCTCAGGACGCTCAAGAGCCGTCTCGCGACCCGCCTGCTCCAGCCGAGGCCCCCGCAGCTCCAAAGAAGTCTCGCTATAGCTGGCTCGCTCTACTTGGGATTCTGGCAGTTTTCTTGATTACGACGATGGTGGCTGGGATGATGGCCCGTAGCGGTTCAGGTCTGAGCATGCCCGGCACCTGGCAACCGTCACCGTCACCGTCACCATCACCGTCTCCTCTCCCCCATTCATTGGACGACGAATGCGAAGGGGACCGCGTCTGGCGCGTCGTCTTCAGGCGACTCTTCTGGCTGGACCGCAACCAGACGGCAATTCAGACAAACGTCAAGGAAATCGAGACAAAGGTCAAGGACATCGAGAGTTCCGTTCAGACGAAGGTCAACGATATGGAGAGTTCCGTCCAATCACTCTACGACGCACTTCCCAAGAACCTCGCCGTGGTTCAGAACCCCGATGGATCCGTCACGATCCCAGATGAATTCTGGCGAGCGCTTCTCTCAAAACTAAACAGCGAAGGATTCGCATCGCGAAAAAACACTCGCGATGCCGAGTGGATCGCGTTCCTGGGCAAGAACGGCGACAAGATAGACGATCTTGTCGCCCGCTGGCGAGAGGGCCAGGACAGCGGCCCAAACAGTCTCGTCAGCCGGGACGAGTTCATGGAACTCATGGCGACGGAATACGTCAAAATCCGCGGGGACGTCGACAACCAGATCGCGGCGGCGCTCAAAGCCGCCAAAAAGGAGCTCGCCGCTGCCGCAAGGGCAGATGCGACTGCCGCGTTTCTGGACCAACTCCGACTCGAGTCTCTCGCCCTGTCGAATCTCGTTGCTAACCAACAATTGACACTCTCGACGGTCAATTGGTTTGCGGTTGGCAACGGCGCAATCATCAACCCGTATCGGACCTCACCGACCTACCACGGCCAGGGCTCGCGGCTCTGGCGATGGGCCCGATACATGATGGCGTTGCAACGCGCCCCGAACCCTCCCGTCACCGCGCTCGAGCATTGGAATGATGCCGGGGACTGCTGGTGCACGGCCATGGCTCCCTCTCCCGGAGGCGACGGTGGAGCTCAGCTCGCCGTCGACCTCCAGCGCCCGGTCTACCCCAAGCGGGTGACCGTGGAGCACCTCCCCAAGGCGGCGAGCATCGAAATTCGCTCGGCGCCAAGGGAGATGGAGCTGTGGGTGAGGGTTTCGGGGGCGTCGCAAGATTCGACGCCACACGCATCCACCTGCGGTGCCGGACCCCGTGGCTGGACCTGCCTTGGTAGGTTCAGTTACAACGTTCATGCCTCCAACCATGTCCAGACGTTCAACCTGGACGTGGACCTGGAGAGCATGGGCGTGGGTCCGGCCACCAATTACATGGTGCGCGTGGACTCCAACTGGGGCCTGCCCCACACCTGCTTATACCGCCTGCGCCTGCATGGAGATGCAGCATAGGTTGGTGCGGGTGGGGGGGGCCCTGGGAGGAGAGGGGCGAAGGAGGAAATCGGAGATGGGTCGACGGTCCCTGCGGATGAGGAGGAGGAGTGAGGGGGGAGGGGGGAAGGGGGAGAGTTTTATACCCCGGAGGCGTTGGGCGTCAAAAGAAATTTGTACTTTAGTTCTGCATTTAAAGATTTCCCATCCATGATTGAAGCTTGCTGCTTGATATGTGATAGTACGTGAGACGATGCTCGATGAGGCTGTGCACGCGCCACTCGGTCTGGCTGCCCCTCAGCGAATTTTGGCCGACATGCATTGAGTCACGGTAGGGCTGCCCTGCATGCATGTCCACCCTTCTACCTTCTGGCGAGCCGCACAGCTCCAATTCCCACGTCCACTACATCTCCTACACTTTGCTACTGCCAGTCCATCGCGCCACTACTCAGCCTGCCAGGCGACAACAACAGCTCCAGCGAACAAGCTCCACACGCACTTCTTCACCCCACTTCGACCTCTATTGACCAATTTCTTCCGCCCCTCACCTGCCACCATGGCGAGCTCAACGCTGGACGAGAGCGTCATCAACTTCCTAAAGTCGCACGCCCCCAACGACGCCTTCGCCGAGACGGATCCTATCAAAGCCTCGCAGGCTCTCTTTCCCACTGCCACCTACACAGACGCCGAAAAGACCGAGATCAGCCAATGGGTCATAACCTCTTCGCACCTGGCCTCCGCCAGCGAGGACGCTGCAAAGTCGGCTGAGAGGCTCTCGACGCTTAATACCCATCTCTCGAGCCGCACCACTCTGCTCGGCGGGAAGCCGTCGGTGGCAGACGTTGCTCTCTACCAGAAAATAGCGCCAATGGTCTCAAAGTGGAGTGCTGAGGAGAAGACGGGAGAGCAGGGATACCATCACATCGTTCGACACGTCGACTTCGTTCAGAACTCGCCCATCTTCGGCCTCAAGCTAGACAACAAGGTCCCTGTCGAGCTGGACAAGGTTGTCTTCAAGATCAAGCCCATCGACGCCAAAGCCGAGAAGGAGCGCAAGAAGAAGGAGAAGGAGGCTGCCGCAGCAAACGCCGCCGCAACCGGAGCTGCAACACCCACGACCCTCTCCAACGACCAGCCCCCGGAAGGCGGCAAGAAGAGCAAGAAAGAGAAGGTCAAAGACGCAGCCCAGGCAGCCGGCGAAGCCATCGCCTCCACAGCAACCGGCAAAGCCAGCGGCCCCCCGGACGGCGCCCCGACCAAGAAGAAGGAAAAGAAGGAGAAGCAGCCCAAAGCGCCCAAAGCCGCGCCCGTCGAGAAGCCGCTCTCGCCCGCCCTCATCGACCTGCGCGTCGGCCACATCCTCAAAGCAACCACGCACCCCAACGCCGACTCGCTCTACGTCAGCACCATCGCATGCGGCGACCCGCCAGGCACAGACAACACATCCGAGTACGAAGGCCAGGTCGTACGCACCGTGTGCTCCGGGCTCAACGGCCTGATCCCGCTGGCCGAAATGCAGAACCGCAAGATCGTCGCCGTCTGCAACCTCAAGCCCGTGACGATGCGCGGCATCAAGTCGTGCGCCATGGTGCTCGCAGCGTCTCCGCGCATCGCCGAAGGCGACGACCCTCACAAGGGGCCCGTAGAACTTGTGGATCCGCCGCAGGATGCGCCGGCTGGGGCGCGCGTGTTTTTTGAGGGCTGGGAGGGCGAGCCGGAGGCCGTGCTGAATCCGAAGAAGAAGGTGTGGGAGATGATTCAGCCGGGGTTCTTGACGACGGAGGGGCTGGAGGCGGGGTTCGATGTTGGGGCTGTGCCGCAGTTGGCGGAGGGGGGGAAGAGTGGGGTTGCGAAGTTGAAGACGGAGGGGGGGGTTTGTTTGGTGAAGAGTTTGAAGGGGGGTACGATTCGGTAGGGAGGTGGAGGAGAAGGGAGGAGGAGTGGGCAGATGTGCTATCATGATCATGGGTCGATGTCACTGCAAAGGGCGGGTAACGAGAGGGAAAGGCTGGCTTACTTGCTTGCCCGTCCAACAACATTTGGAGAAAAAGCATCAACCATATGCGGAATTGTGTAGACAGCTTAAAACTCAAAAATCAAAAGCATCAAAGTCAAAACTCTCACCTACGCACGCGTCCTAAGACCTCACGGCATGGGGGTCCCTCATAAAGGTGCACTTTGCATAAGTAGGTATTTCTCAAATTTCACCAAAGACATACTACAGCTACCAGGCCAGTAGAAAAACTAAAGGTGGGTTTGGTTTGGGGTATCGGGGTATCAGTTGACAAAAAGAAAACTCCCTTTCCTCCTCCTCTCCCAGATCGCGCATAACAAGCCCCAATTCTTCACCCGGATCCCACCACGACCTCGCAGTTTGGTATCCCTCCCTCTCCTCTCCCAAAGCGCTTCACCCGGTTCCCACTACGACCTCGCAGTTTGGGTTCCCGCTCTCCCTGCCCGTCCTTTCGCGTGACGCTGCGAAGCACAAAGGACAAAAACGAAGAAGAAGAGAAGATAGCATTACTCGTGATCAAAAGGGGGGGGTATTCGTGTGGGGGTATTCGATTCTCCAAAAAAGCACAACCATACGCATTAAAACGCCCTTCCATTCCCATGTACGCGTTAGATCGCGTAAATCTCGCAGCTGCGCAGTGCCAGCCCTCCTCTTTCCGCATCCTTCTTTTACGCTAGACTCGAGATGGAGATCAAGCGTCGGGATCACTATCCGGATCCAGGACAAAGTTTGGCAGGAACTCTTGGAGCTGAATCATGCGGTTGCGGCAGTGGATGCAGAAGATGGCGATGGCGAGCGCGTTCCACACGTCGTAGCCTTCTTGGCTGAAATCGAAGAGGGCGACGGTGCGCAGAAAGGGCTTGGGAGCTACGGGTTCGTAGCACACGAATGCCATGACGGTGTGAGAGGTCACGATGCCGTAGAGAGTTGGGACATCGGGCGTTGTAGGTTCTGAGGAGAGAGACGAGCGGCGAGAGCTGGAGGCGTTGGCTGAGGCCTGGAGGGCGAAGGCTTCGGACCATTGGGAGGCGCGGTGGGAGAGCTTTTGCAGGATCCTCGTCTCGAGTTTTTTGGGGGAGACGCCTTTTCCGCCGTGCACAATGTCGAAGAGGGAGAGGTCGGGGAAGGGGAAGGCGAGCTCGCCGTCGCGCTCGGCCCAGGCGTTGTAACGTAGCACGAAGCGGCGGATCCAGAGCTCGGGGGTGCGGAGGGGGGCGTCGGTGAGAACGGCATCGCGGGCTCGAGCGCCGAGGCCAAGGAGGTCATCTAGAGCTTTCTGAGCTGGACATTGTTAGCTGAAGAGTAAGATACACGGCGGAGTGAACACGCACCTCTCCAATCGTCGGTAATTGGCTTGATATACGCCTTGTCCTGGTTGCGAGTGAACATATCCAAGGGCATCGTGTTGAAGTCGTCTAGCCAGTTGAAAGGGAACAGCGGTTCGTGTCCGCGCAAGGCCAGCTTGGTGTAGAGGAAGATGGCATCTTCTGGCCAACCCTGGCTTCTAAGCTCTTTTGCCTTGACCGACTGTCGCGCGCGTTCTCTCTCCTTGTTCCTGGCCTTGCGCTCCTCAATGTATCGGTCTTCGTCGACAACCAGAGTCTCCTCGTTCGCGTCATAGACATCGTATGCATCGACCTCTTTGCTGTTCAGTGTTTCCACCATTTCGTCAATCATGGTATCGCCCTCAAAGTCGGTATACGGTCTCTCTAGTGATTGGGGAGGCGATGGTGGCAGCAGCGTGTCGTCGCCATCCTCGAAGTCGCCAGATGGAGGTGTCTTGACATCCCAATGCTGCACCTTGGCCTGCGCGCTGGGTGTTGCGCTGGCCGCGCTGGGATGCTGTGGCAAGGGCGGGACTTTGAATGGCTTGTCGCGACGCTGCACAGTCTTCCGTGGCGAGACATAGTTCCAGAAGGAGTCGGTGACTCGGCGGAGGTAACTCATGTTTGCTGCTGGGTGGCCTCCTCGAGCCTCAAAGGAGCAGCGACCCACGGGAGAATTGCAGGAGTGCGGCGAGCTTTGAAAGCCGAGTTGTTGCGCGAGTGGAAGAATGAATCGCAGGTTGCAGGTGGTCGTGTCGAGTGTGAAGTGAAGTTGGACGACGGATGGAGGTGCGAGAGCTCTCCGAGTTGGGCAGGCGCTAGTGAAGCCGGATGCGGGAGGCTGGGGCCGGGTGGCTGGAGGAAACGCTGTCACGTGATGCCTCAATCTTATCAGATCATCTCGCATGGAGGGGATCGCGCCCCTCCAGATTTTTTCGCGTTCAAGGCGAGTTGCATGCTCGATCGACAAGACTGCCATCATGGTCGCCACAGATTCTCCAGCGCAAGATCCTCAAGTGTCCACCTTGCGCACAATTCTCACTTCAGAGTCTGAGCCCCTCGCGCGACGGTTTCGAGCTCTGTTCTCACTCAAATATCTCGCTTCATTGAAGCCTGCGTCCGAGCAGACCGTCCCGGCCATCGAGGCCATCGCAGCCGCATTCGTCTCGCCCTCGGCCCTCCTGAAGCATGAGCTAGCGTACTGCTTAGGGCAATCGCGAAATGATGCCGCCGTAGCTCATCTGAGACATGTGTTGGAGGACAAGGAGGAAGACGCAATGTGCAGACACGAGGCTGCAGAGGCACTGGCGGCACTAGGGAATAAAGACAGCTTGGACTTGCTAAAGGAGTTGCGAGATGATAAGCAGGAGCCTGACGTGGTCAGGGAAACGTGCGAGATTGCTGTGGATAGGATTGAGTGGGAGCACGGCTTAGGGAGCAAACAGGAGCAGTTGAAGCAGAGGTACCAGACACCATGCATTCGCCCTTGTTCTTCTGACGGCTGACATTGGGACAGCGACTTTGCTTCCA
Source organism: Polyplosphaeria fusca (assembly GCA_010093805.1). Classification (NCBI taxonomy): domain Eukaryota; kingdom Fungi; phylum Ascomycota; class Dothideomycetes; order Pleosporales; family Tetraplosphaeriaceae; genus Polyplosphaeria; species Polyplosphaeria fusca. The sequence goes on along the minus strand of ML996128.1, from coordinate 10,006 downwards.
TCGACCCAGCACCACCGCTCCCCCAATCTACGCAAAAACCCTCAATACCAGAGCTAGAGAAGACCCTACTCGACACGTCGCTCCCATTGTTCCAGCGATATCGCGCCATGTTTGCTCTCCGCGACCTCTCCTCTCCACCCGACCTACCCACTGCTGTTCCTGCCGTTCAATCTCTAGCCCGCGGCTTCGGCGATCCTTCGGCGCTCTTTCGCCACGAAATTGCATTTGTCTTCGGTCAGCTGTCGCATCCCGCATCTATCCCCAGTCTCGTGTCCACTCTCAGTGACACAAAAGAAGCCAGCATGGTTCGACACGAGGCCGCCGAGGCACTTGGGTCCTTGGGTGATGAAGAAGGTGTGGAGGATGTCCTGCGAAAGTTTCTGGATGATCCCGTACAGGTGGTGCGGGAGAGCGTGATTGTGGCGCTCGATATGGCAGAATTCGAGAAGAGCGGACAGGCCGAGTACGCAATCGTGCCAAATGGGGGGAATCCTATCGAGGTTTGAGAGACGTAGGCACGCCTCAATGCATCTTACGGCGTTGATTACGTATAGGTAGACGGTAAAAGGCCGATCACTCCAATATCCACGAATGCTTTCTGCTTCGGGCGCAAAGCTAATATTCCTCGTGGCAAAGGCAGCACATTACAGTGAAGAAGCATTCCACATTACTTTAGTCTCAGTTGTTCTCGTTCCATCTGGTCCTCGTGAGCAAGATCATTAACAGGGTAATAGCAGTACCCAACGTACTTGTGGCCGCACTCGCACTCGTAAAATACGGTGGTTCCCTCGTCTGCACTCCGCAGTTGCTGCGTGTAGTATCGCACCTCTTCCCGGCCGCACTTGTCGCACGTCTGAGAGGTGATGGCATGGGTCTGCATGTCGGCTTCGGTGATGGTCTGCACCTGAGACCTCTTCGCGCGCAATGCCGAGGGGAAGGCCGTCTCTTTGGAATGGGTGACGATGGTTTTGGAGGAGGTATCTAAGAGAAGGTGATCAGGACATGGTTGCATCTACGCGCACCGTGAGGGACACACCTTTATTTTCCACTCCGCACACGCCGCACTTGAGAATCGCATTCTGCTTTCCAGCGCTACCGTCGAGCAGATTTCCGCAGTCAGTGCAGAATACAAGAGAGCCTATGGCAGACATGATGTGGTTTTAACTATCCAAGAATGGGCGAGAGAAAGAGTTGGGACGAATCGATCTCAATATCTCAGCGCCGTGAGAGACTTTTCTGTGACTTGCGGGGGAGAGAGGCCGACATGCACGCCAAGGCGCTAGTCGCGCAGGGGAGGCACGACCGGCGGCGCGTGAAGATAGTCCGTGCGAGACACTTTCACGACTCCATCATCATCGGCATCTGGGGTGGGCTTCGGAACGGCGCATAGGTGCCCGGGTGTGCATGCGCTGCTCTGAGCTGAACTCCCTTAACATGACCCACACCGCCACCCATAGCGCTGCCTCTTGAAGCGCATCTGTCCCCAGTAGAGCTGCTGCTCTTTGTCTGGCGTCCGCGTAAACTCCGCCTTCAAGCTCGCTCTCCTCAACTGGCCTTTCATCATGTATTCTACAGCAGGAAGTTGGCCTACTGCCAATGGCGCATCTCAGCCTGTGCGCCCGCCAACGGTGGATGAAGCTCTACCATATTCGCCCTTTACCTCCATACTCCCATTTTCACCGGGTAAGAGACCTTTTTGCCTTGCACCGTCACGACAGTGCAGTTCTGAATCTCACAAGTGGAAATTCTAACTCGAAATTTGCCAGATATCATACCGTATCCATCCGCCGAACCTCCTACTCCCCCCACGACTCTCACATCCGACCAACAAGAGAGCTCGAGAAAAGCGTATGCAATTCTGAACGCTGAGCTTCGCGGGCCGCTTGATACAGCGCAACTCGCGGTGAAGACTCTGGACCAGCTGCACATCCTGATTAATTCGGATGAGCCAACGTACTTGTAAGGCAGGCTATCGTGCCGTGGATTAGTGGCCAAGACTGATGGTGAAATAGTGAATTCAAATCCCCGAGCCAGCTCCTCACACCGCCGCCCGAAAGCCCTCACACAGTTACTATTGCGAATGGAAACCCTTCTGTAAAACCGTCACTCAGCCCCTTCGCAACCATGTTGATGAAGGGGGCCAACATACACTACAAACAGCCTGGTGTTCAACCCTCCAAGCCGCAGAAGTCTCAAGCCACGCCAAAGAAACCAACCGGAGACATACTCCAATCGGCAACGCCGCCTTTGCCTTTGACTGTCGTCAACAAGGACGCCCAGAGTCAGAACGCTGGTATCCAATACGCTAGTACCCATCTACCAGCAACTCCCAGTGGAACTCCCAGCCGAGCTGGCCCAGCAGCCGTCATCGGTCAGTCCAGCGATCGGCGAGAGGAGTTCCGCGGGTATGGTGTTCTCCCAGGCGGAGATGGTATCTCAAACAAAAAACGCCATGTTCAAACTACCGACGAAGGATCGACACTGACGCGTCAACAACGAGAGATTGCCCAGCGCAATATCTTCGATCTCACTTCTCTCGTTGATGATCTCTTGGAAGCCAAGGAAGATGTTGACGATTGGAAAAGATACTTTGTGCGGGTCGCGTGCGACGGGTCGGAACTAACCACCCTTCGACATGCCTCCTTGGAAAACCTAGAAGCGGCTATGCGAAAAGTCATGAATATCGGTAGCCTGGGCAGCGTCTCCCGAGAGGTCATCTTGAATATTCAAGCACTTTGTGAGCCTTCCATCTCCGTCACAGGAGACTTTCAATTAGACCCCTTGGGACCTGCTGCGAGTGGCTCGAGTTCCTCAGAAGCACAAGACTGGGCCGATGACTTGATTAAAGCACAGGATGGATTGCTGGCTTGCCGAATCGTGCTGCAAACCATGACGAGCGGAAGTGAAGATCGGCAGACTTGCTCGGAAGATACCATCAGCCTTGTCGTCAAAGCTTTAAAGAACGTGCAAGGATCCTGCTTGCTGGAAATCATGCTGTCCCGTCCGAATAGCGAATCTCCCGAGGTTTTTAGGCTCGCCAAGGACTATAAAGACATTCTCTCAAGAGTCCTTAGCTTTTGCGGTCGCATCCTTCGACTGCTTGCAGACCTGGTTGGCAACGTCAAGTTAACTGAGCTCGCCCTCAGCCCCGTCGAAGACCTAGCTCGCAAGACCATTTTTATACAGAGTGGCGAGACTGAGAAAGACTCCGCGTTCGGGGTTCACGCGACTGAATTGCTTCGACAGAAAGCCGGCGACGTCCTCGTTCAAGTCTTTGCCTCCCACGACACGACCGCGCGAACGCAGTTGCTGGATGACCTACTGACTGAGATTCCGAAACTGTCAGACAAGGCTAGCGCAAGACAGTTCAAGTCGCCACATGGAGCAAACATCATGCCCATGTCTGCTTTGCTGATGCGGCTTGTCCAAGCGGCTGCCAGTCGAACACGCTCACAGAGGACGTCCTCTACCATTGGTAACTCTAGACGCGTTGAGCAGACCGCGGAGGAGGACAGCGACGATGATCAAAGCCAAACGATGCCGCGCAGGAATCATCTCACAAATCGCAGCCCTGAACAGACGGCCGCGCTCCTCTCTAAGAGTGCGTTGAGCGTTGCGTCTCGTATTATCCAGACCATCGTTAACAAGGCTCTGGACTCTGCCAAAGGCGAGAACAAGGCCGAAAACAAGCCGCTACGGAACCTGTTAGACATGTTCATTCATGATTTCGGAAGCTCCCTCGGACAACCTGAGTGGCCTGGGGCGACACTGCTTCTTGATCGAGTCCTGGGAGCTATGGCGAACATTCTCAATGACAAGGATCGACTCGTGAACGATCGATACCTGGCTCTAAACTCGATGAGTACAATGGCGTGTGACCTTGTCGACTTCTTGAATGGCCTCAACAGACAATCGCGGGGGCTCGACATCTCTCAATCTGAGCTGTCGAACAAGCTGGTGCATCTCGCCGAAGATGCCCATCGCGATAGCGTCAGTAGCGTCGACCTACTGGCGTTTGATGGACCCTATCGAATTGTGCTCGAATCGCTTCCCGGAATCATGAACGTCGGACAGGATGATCCGTATCTCGAGTCAGTTACTGGGTGTCATGTCACCTTATGGGCACAGGCTTTCCAATTGGAATCCGCACAAGCCAAAGACGGCGAAATCGCTCGCCAAGATTTCCTCGTGAACCTGAAGCCCGAGCTCATGAGGATGGTCGACGAGCCTAACTGGCTATCTAGAGAATACGGACCTCGAAAAATCTCGGAGCCGCAAAGCATAATCGCAGCAAGCATTCTAGTCTCGCAAAGCCAATTTTGCAAATGCCTCCCAGGTCTTGTTAATGTCTTCCTGAATAACACTCGGAACTCGTCGGCAAATTTACAATCAAAGGCAATGAGCGCTCTTACCGCAATCCACGACAAGGACCCTAAAGTCTTCAACGAGAAGACGTTCGTAAGTTTGTCCGGGCTGCTCAAGGATAACTCGGCAAAAGTTCGAGAGAATACGTTGCAATTAATCGCGAAATGCTTGGAAGCGAATCCGGAACTCGAGAAGCACTGTCTGGATGGCATTCTGGAACGGGTCTCAGACCCCTCTCTCGCCCCTCGGAAACGTGCGCTCCGACTCCTTAAAGACATCTATCTCAAAAGCACGTCGAGGGAGAAGCAGCTCAAGATTGCTGCTGAACTTCTCATTCCCGTGCAGGACCACGAGACTACTGTCGCAGAGCTGGCATGTCAGATTCTGGAAGAGATGTGGCTCCCTCTTTCAATCGTCACCTCCAAGGGAGACGACAGTCGCCTAAAGCTAGAGCGTTCCAATCGTGCCGCGTTATTGGTTGATATCGTACGGACAATCGAGAAAGATCCCTCCCGTTTGGACGCGTTCGAGAAGTTCTTCACTGATGCCTTGTCCAGCAAGGCAAAGAACACCGCTCTAGCGTTTGAGCTTTGCAAAGGTCTCGTCAACGATATGCTTGATAGCGCCATTGACAATGCGAATTCGAGGCAAGCTCGAATACTCCATACGCTGAGTATCTTCGCAAAGGCTAAACCGGCGTTGTTCACGGCGAACCAGATGCAATTACTCACCGCATACATTAACAAGCCAAAGAGTGCAGAAGACCTGGCGTTGCTTCGACCAACGGCGACCATATTCCGACATGTGTTTCCTTCGCTCCCTACGATTCAAGTCACCTTTGCGGAAGAGGTTTACTTCACACTAAACGAGAACATCTCGTCCCTCGCGCAGTGGGTCGCTCAAGGCCAACCTTATTGCAAAGAAACGCTCCTTGACGTTATTCACTGTCTTTACACTATTCGACCGTTGGTCAAAGGCGGCGGGCAACCTCCCGTCCGCCACCAATCCGGTATTCAGAGAGCCAGCCTTCAACTTAGTTCCACTCTCGTTCAGCTTGTCCAAATTCAAGATCCCAAGGATCCCAAACAAGGTCGCAAAGCGCGGATTCTGCTCTGCATTCTTGGGGCATATGCAAAGGTCTGGAGCCTCGATAGCCAACTCGACGAATTCAAGCAAACGCTCAAATTCATGGCCCAGAAGGCAGTCGACGGCAAGCCAGCTCAGGCAGGGACCGTCAAAGCCCTTCTGCAGTGGAAAGGACCATCCGTGTCCGAACTCTTCATAACCTACATCATGCGTTTTGTCAAAGATGAATGGGACGTGGGAGTTCGGAAACAAGCCCTATGCTCGATCGGAGAGGTGTGTCAGAGTGCCCCGGAAAACTTCCAGCGCAATGGTGTCGAGCAAAGCTTCCATTCAGTCTTTGAGGCTGCCGACAGTGTGGAGGCTAATCAGCTGAAACAAGCCATATTGGAAAACTTCCGCGACTTCTTCTCCATCACAGAGCGCAAATCCGAAAGTGGTGCCGACATCGCTGTTGGAGAAGGCGCAAAGCGTGGCGCCGAACGGCTGACCACCTCTCTGGTGGGCAGTAATGCAGAGGGTGCGCCACTCCATCTGGCTCGGACCTTTTTACCCAAGATTGTCGATGTTGCCACCACTCGAAATGACAGCCTGGCGCTACTAGCCACGAAGGTGATCATTAGCATCAGTCATCAAGGTCTCGTCCACCCGAAGGAATGTGGTCCGGCGCTTGTTGTACTGGGCACTTCACCAACACCGCAGATATCCACCATAGCCAGCTCTGAACTCCACGGTCTGCATCTTAAACATGAGAGCATGATGGAGAAGGAGTATGTTGCAGCCGTGTTCCAGGCTTTCACCTTCCAGCAAAAGGTTTTCCGAGATACGCGCGGTTTGATTGACAAATCATACAAACCAAAGTTGAGCGCTTTCTTCCATAGCCTGAACGAAGGAAAGAAAGGCACCGGCAAGAGGTTCGTCGCAAATCTACTCAAGCGGATTAACTTCGAGCTCCCTAAGCTTGATAGCTCCGGTAGCTCGGACAGCATGCCCGAGACTGCTCTATTCGCAGGGTTCTGCTTGGAAAGTCTAGGCTTGTTTGATTTCCGCAGTACCGACGAGATCTATCACGTCAAGGTTGAGCTGGAGAAGATCGTTCTCAAGCAGACGGGCCCGACAGTAGCACTTGCACTTGAAGTGGAGCTTCCCAAAGATGTGGCTGAGCCAGAATTGCAACAACAAGACGTCTCGGGTGAGAACGAAGCTGTCGTAGAGCCGCTTGACCCTAATGCAAACCCCCAAGCGCAAGCGCAAGAGTCAATAACGGAAGAGCGTCTACGACATCTTGCTACAGCATCAATGATCTTGCGAATGATGTGGGCGACACGGGACTTCATTCTCAAGGCCTGGAGCTTCCCCGTGAAGCCCGCCCAAGCAGATCTTAAGAAGACTTACAACCGCACCAACTTTGTCACAGGCAAAGAGATTTACGACAAGTTTTCGTCAATTCTGACCGGGCTCGACAGCAGGCCCGCCATGATCCACCAATGCCGCGAACTGACCGAGATCATCAACGTCGACAAGGATCACGGGGTCGAAGACGAGGATCTGGCCGCAGAGGAAGACGGCATGGTCGCCGAAGACGGCTACGAAACGCCGACCGAGGGCCGCAGGAGTTCGACGCCCGGACCGACCAGCGGACGCGGAAGAAAGAGGAAGACCAACGTCCCGCTGGGAAACACGCCCAAGAAGATGCGCGTCAGACCCAAGGGCGCCGTGAACAAGAAGAGGACGTCCAAGACCCCCGAGGACGGCGAGCAAGGGTGGGACTGGCATTGAGTGTGGGGAACATAACATCGGATTTTCGGGTTTTGCGCGAATCGCGCGGTGCGAGAAGATATTTGTCGCAATCGGCGATAACGTAACTTCGCACCAGTGTGCGCATGTATCAGCGTATTTTTTGGGCACACGGAAAAAAGTGAAGGCGTTACTACTGGGTCTTTTGGAGATACCCGAATCATCCTCATTGAAGGCATGGTTTATCTTTTTCGGCGCGCGATGCGGGGAGGAATGGGGATGGGAGTAGCTATTCACACATGCATCTCACGGGAACATGGCTTAGCTCGTTATTGAGAATAGTATGTATGAGATGTGCAAAATTAAAGGTGTGCCAATCGTGATCGTCTCTGCACCGTTTCTGCTGCTTGTTGCATATACATATTACGCTCATCATGTCGGATTTCTCGCGATTTGTCGCCAGACAAAGTTCGCGACTTAGAGAGTTGCAGGTGCCCCCGGAGAGCCTGCCATCTCTGCTAGAGGAGTCATCTCCTATTCATATGCCCCCGGATTAGTCGCCTAGACTATATCCTGATTCACAGTTGCAGGTTGCGAGGACTTCCTTCAGTATGCCAGATAGTTAGTCATGGACATGAAGCATTTAGAAGTCGCAGCGGAGGTCAATCTCCCTGCCAAATCGCTACCAAAGCCCACCAAACTCAGACGCCTTCACGATCAGCGCCGTCGAAAACACCTTGCAAAGTTCCCCTGGCATACGAGTACGTCGCGGCGTTGAGATTAATTACTGTACTTTGATTGAGATGTACTGTAGGTGCGTAGTGAATTATGATAATTAATCGTAGGCCTCATGCTCCATCATACGCAATCATACTCCATCCTATGTGTATAGGGCATACTAGGTGAAGGAGATGTACAGGTGCGCAGGTGCGCAGGTGCGTATGCGCCCTGGCAGGCGCTGAATCGTTCAAATCTGCAATAAAAATCGATTTCAAAAAAGTGTACAATTGCCTGATTGGGAAGCGCAACTTCTCCACCTTAAACAACCTACTAGTACGCTCTGTACGCGTTGTGCACTCCTGCGCAGGTGTGTACACTTAGGGGCAGCGACCTGATGTTCAGATGTGAACCATGGTACGTTCACTGTTTATGCCTAATTAGGTAAAGCCTCCACCCCTGGGTGCACCGGTGCACCTGAAGGGTGCAGCACCGCACCTACAGGTCACTGACGGCACTCGGAGTGAATTTTGGGTGAAACCAAAAGGGAGAACCCGAACAGGAATACGGCCAGAATAGCAATTGAATTTTATTAAGTTTACCCTGCAAGTCACGGTTTCCCTTTTACTCTATTAAATGACCGTGAATCCGTGATTCAGAGTGCGGGTTTTGCACCATATCCACCTTTAATCCATCTCTGGATCTATATTCCGCAATGTTTGTCTGAATAGTTGGAAATTAAGTCGCCAGACTGATAAGGCATTGTTCCGCTGCAAATGCTGTAATTGTCACTGTTTAGTTTCATCCATTGGTTTGGAGAATGTCTAAGACATGTTGATAGGGTTGGCAAGACAAAATAGATGGTCAAACTTCGATGACTCTCATGGAGACAAGTCTTCGCTCTATAAATGACACGTGTCACCCTATAAAGAGTAGTGTTGTATTCACCATCAAAGGCTTCCCACTGAAAAAGCACGACATGAGTTTTGATGAAATCGTCACTGTACTGACGCTGCGCAATAAATTGTACATTTTTAAACGGAACCGCATCGACCGACGACTGAATAGAGCGGGAATTCGAGTACCTCTTCATAAAATTTCCCTAGCAATCATGACCCCAACGTACGGCGTATCCCCTTCACGCCCCAAGCACATGGTATACCTAGGTTACGACGACATCAAAGAGTTGAGGCTTTACATCCAAACGGACGGGGACACGAAAGGCGCCCACATAACCAACTGGTACTCTATCAATGACTACACAAACAAATTGAAGATACAGGAAAGCAAACCGTCCCCCCGGCACATGGTTCAGGAATTGGGCTGGTTTTACAGCCCTGAGTCGTTCAGCTCGATATGTAATGATCTGGATAATGATTTGCCTCTGAGGCCGCTTGCAAGGCTTGGATCAGCCACAAGCGTTAAGAGTATGGGTTCAGGAGCTTGTGCGAATTTTGGATGAGACATGTGCTGATATGTGGGCTCGTAACAATGGAAATGTCCTGTAAACCCGAGCGATGGGGCTACAAGTTTGGTTACCTAACGGGGTAAAGGGTGTTGGAAAAGAGGCAGATAGCCGGTTTGGAACCGTCAAGGAAACTGGCGGGTAATATTGAGTTGACTGATTGATTGAATGAGAGATGGAATTGAGCAGCAGCTATATATACCCATCGGGAGGTCACGTGAGATATCCAACAAAGGGCGAACTAGGATTTGGAGGTTCAAATGTTGTTCGCATGTAGGGGGAGTTGTCTAGGGACTATGTACTACTGGTAACTCCAAATATTTGAAGGTGTAGTAAAATACCCGTGTATCTTTAGCTTGAACGTGGTTGTTATATGTTGGATGCTCATGTGACTTGCTAGCCTAGATAAAATAGCCTTACTTAGTAACCATCTCTCCGTCAATCAATCAACTCACTTTGCAACCCTTATATCACTCATCTATCATTTGTGTGTGTGGACTTCCGACATTATAAGTGAACAATACATTGTGATATATTGGAGGAACTCCAGAGAGGGGGTCAATCTCCCATCTTCTATTTATTCGTGGTAACATAATAAGCAACTTTTTGAGCTGGGCAAACTAATTGGGAGGCGTATTA
>ML996127.1:0-238682 GCA_010093805.1 Polyplosphaeria fusca | reverse complement strand
GAGAGGCTAGGGTCTTGACTGTAGATGAAGCTCTGAAGAAGCAGCATGAGCGAGAGGCTCGTGAACGGGAGCAATTAGCTGCAAAAGAAAGGGCTGCTGCCCTTCGCGGTAAAGTAGGCTTTGCAAAGCTAGCTTGGAAGGAGCTCCCAATGAGTTTTGATGTATTTACTTTGTAAATATGAAGCAATTCATCTCTAAGAAGCCCGTATTAGCCCCTGCAAGCCTCCTTCCATTTTAAGCGAAAGGGGTGGCCCGACCGGGGGGCTGGCCCGATCGGGTGTCGGTTACGTTACCTACTGATACACAATCGCTATCAGGGCGGCGCGCTGTGCCACAGACCACTACCGGTAGCCACAGCCTTGGCTTGCTCGCTGCTGAGCCTTATCTTACACTGTAATTATTATGTGAGCGTGCAGGTCGCGACTCGGCGGCCTGGTCGCTTGGGCTAAGAGGTACCGATCGCCGTGGCGACCCTGCATGAACCATCCCTACATTGCCGCCACGGGGCTAGCCTGAAGCTGGAATACCGTTGAATAATGATTGTTTGAAGCTCTAAAGGCCTGGCGCTGAAGCCGCAGCGGGGGTGCCCTGACGTGTCGCAAAATCAGGCACCCTCGTTCCAGGCGCGACGTCGACGACAAGGCAGGTATTTTTTTTAGAGAGCAATAGCTAGGATATAGAGGAATACTTAGAGCATCTAGCGCACGTATAGTTATACAAAATAGTTGACGTAGGAAGATTTTACTATCTTTCGAAGTCAAGGTACCTATGAATTTTCTCGCTACGGCGTGGTTCTCGCTACGCAGTGGGGGATGTTAGACTGTCGATGTGTTTCAAGTTTGGCAAAAAGGGGCGAAGCACCATCACCGCGTCAAAGACCACACGCTCAGATTTTGAATATGTGCGATTCCATAGACATATATGCCCCTCCCTCCCTACGTCCGGCACCCACCTCCTCATTCCCACCTTCCCAGCCCCCCAAGACCCGCACCGCCCCGGCCCGCGCCACACTACATAAACACTCCCCAGCGCTCCCTCCGCACCACAAACGCCATATTTTCCCCCACTCGCGGTGTGAAGATTCCCAGCTCAAGAACGCCCATCCCAGAGATCCCCGAGTCTATTTGTACATACGCCAGGCTACAGCATGTGCGAGAAAATACGGGATATGTCGTATTCGGGGAGCAAAGCATGTTTCGAGGAGAAGAGAGAGAGAGGAAAGCAAGACAGACAGACAGAAGGCGAGCAGTAGCAGCTCAGCAAAGCGAAATGTGTGCAATGCCCAGGCGCGATGGGAGGTATCATAAAGGTTCAAGAGCGGTCAGAGAACAAGAAAAAAAATTCGCAATGCAAAGACACAAATGAAAACTTTTTGGGGAGGGTGAAATAGGGATTCGAGAATTTGTCAGGCTTCAACGGCTTGGGATCTGGGCCCGTCGAGCTTGACGTGCTCGGTGCCGGAATCGTTTCCTTGGCTCGTCGGTCGTTCGGACATGGGAAAGTCCTTGGTCGACGACTCTTCTTCGATCTCGCTCATCTCGGACATTTCGGATTCGTCATCAGTGTCAGCAGCACGGCCATTGGGGGACTCGCGAAAGTTTGCTGGCGTAATGGTTTGAGAAGACACGTGGCGCTGCTTCTTCGCCTCGTTTGAAGAAGGTCGAGGCGTGGTCGCTTCAGGGTCGTTGGTGGTTGGAGTGCTGAGGACAGTGGCAGTTTCGTCGCTCACGATAGAGCGCGCTTGGTCATCGGTTGCGGATCCGGCTTCTTCCAAAGCTTCTTGGGCTTGCTTTCGTGCCTTTAGTCTTTCCTCTGCAGGCATGTTTTGCCATTCCGAGCCGAAAGTGATGACTGAGGCCTTTTTGCCGTGAACAGTGAAGCTGCCTTTAGCTCGGGTCAATCCCTCACTTTCCTGCGTGTCATCACTAACAACAGTCGAGATAGAATCTCGAGTCTTGTAGCTCCGACGGTGGGAGGATGGGCCACTATGTGAATCGCGGAGCGTGCGATGAAGGCTTCGTCGCACCTTAGATCGAGACTCTGGAGAGCCTGTAAGTGCGGCAGGTAGTCGGTCGGGTTCCGACTCAGAGTCATGATCGAGACGTAGACCGTCGCTAGACCGCAATTCGGGCGTTCTTGGTAGCTCCGACTTCTCAGCATCCCCAGGGGGCGGGGTGGTATATTGCTCGTCATCATCGGAATCAACTTCTGCGTCCGAGGTCAAGGACGCATCCCCAGTAGATGCCAATGAAGGACGATGATCGTTCGGACCAAGATTGGGCGACTGAGGAGCTGAGCTCACGAGAGATGCTCTGTGGTTCGATGACTGTGGACTGAATGATAGCGCGGGAAAGCCATCAGTGGGTTGATTGGGGCTCGATTGTCGAGAGGTTTCTGGGGGCGTTTTATACGTATCCTCCCCGCCGAAATCAGTATCGCGCGACGATTTCGTTCCCGGACGGACAGAGGATTGGGCAGGAGAATGCGGAGGCTTGTGATGGTTGGAAATCGAGCTTGCTTTAGAACTGAGGCGCGCGAGACCGCTGATCTTGGACGCTCTGTGAGATTGCTGGGGTGACAACTGGGGCTGTGATGGCTGAGAAGTGGCCGCGATCCGGTCCATCCGAATCTGGCGCTCATTCGTGCTTTGCCTTTCTTCTTCGAGCTCCTGTGCCAAGATATCTCGATGACACTTCATTTTCCAAATCTGTATCCGCGACCACTTGAGTTTCGCCGACAGGCGACCAGCGGCGTGAATAACAAGCTCACGAGACTTTGGTTGGACCGGAGCCAAGATTTGGAGATGTCGTGCATCCCTGAGGCGGCCCTCGAGTTCTTTGATCGAGTTTGTCAACTTTTCTTCCGCCTCGGCTATGGATATCCTCATGCGTTCTCTGCGCGCAGCCATCATCTCCTGTTGGAATTTACTGTCGATTTTCCCACTTTGGATAGTGACCTCTCCAGTGGCGGTTGACACGGATGTACTGGAATGCGAGGACTCCAGCCTTCGAATGCCCCGTTGTCTCTGCCCTTCGTATAGGCCTCCCACCATTCCACGGGGCCTGACCCCCATGGTCTCAAATGCAGCGGAGTAGTTGAGCAACCCCAGCCAATCGTTCAGGGCTTTCTCGTTGTCGGCCAGGAAAGTCTCTTCCCCGATCTTCGAAGACATGAGGAATGCGTTCTTGTGCTTCTTGTACGTGTTGTCAACCAATGCGACTGCTTGATCCATGGGGATGACGTGGTCCGGTTTGAAGTCGTGCAGAGGCGGGTGGAAAACAACGGGGCCGGAAAGGCCTTGCTTCTGATGCTGATCGTGCTGGTGCATCAGGCTCTTAGTCCAACCAGAATTACGAAACAGTGACATTCCAGATCGAGTGAGGACTGCACCCCACTCTTGCCACGGAGATCGCGCCTTCTTCTTCTTGGCGTCCTTTCTCCACAACACGCCAATCTTGGTCACCGGCATCTCGACAATGCCAACCGATGTTTCCAGAGGGTTGTCCTGTGCCGCTTGGGACATGAAAGCTTCGGGTCGCGAGCGAGACGACACAATCTGAATGACGCCGTATCTAGAGAAAGACTTGTAGAGGTTCTTTGTATCTAGAGTAGGGGAGGAGCCCAGGTAACTGTAGGGGTCATCGAGATTCATGACGTCCTTGATTGTAGGGCGGAGAACGTCGAGTTTGCCTTCGAAGATGAGAGTGTAGGGATCAATAGGCTCTCGGATGCCTTTCTTCGCATTGTCATTCATCGAGTTCATGGAAGCCTTGAGCATCGTTGACTTCTTGGTCCGTCGCGACGCAATGCCTTTGAGGTCGACCTCATCTTCAACATGGATGAAGGGGGTGTAGATGATGTTGTCATAGACGCATCCAAGAACATCGTCTGATACTCCTTCACAGGAGGAATTTTTGATGTAATCCGCCCTCGACATCTTCCTCTTGTTGTTCTTGTTGAAAAAGTCGGTATGCAAGATGACGATGGAGAAGGAGATGAAGTAGGCTTTGTCTAGCGGGAGGTCAGTAGCCTGTATAGGGTAAAGCAGAATTACATACCTGGGCTGATGTAGATTCCCGGGTTGCACTCATGATATCGATCCGAAAAACCCTGCAGCACTCGGTCGATCTGTTGCGTTTCTTTTGGGAGCTCCACTTGCATAAGCAATTTTCGAATTGCCATGTCAATTGGATCCCCAAAGAAGGCGAAGCGCCGCATGTAGCTACGTAAGACGGCAAGCATGAACGCATCGTCTGTCTTGGTGAGATAGCTGGGGATGGTGCTCTTCTCCACCTGGCATTCTTCCATCTTTTCCAGATAATGACCCGCCGTCTCCCCTTCTTCGCGTTCTGGTAGCACCAATGCCTCGCGGCTGATGTTGAGCGAGTTCTGATGAGACGACAGACCCGATCCTATAAACCCGTGAGCAGGTGAGCCATGTCTAGGAGAATGTGGCTCAGAGTTCTGACGAAATCTAGCACTCAGCCCGAACAAGTTGCTCAAACTGCTCCTTCCTGCAGTAGAAGTAGAGTTTCGTCCGCTGGCTGCATAGGGAGGAGTAGGTGGAGGAGCATCGTCGGAGCGACCACCTAGCGAGCCCATGGTAGACGAGCGGCCACGCAAGCCCAAGCGCATGGGGGCCGCATTCGGAGACGAGCGAGCGGAGTGAATGGACTTTGTGGAATCATTTCTAAAAAGTGAACCTGACCGCGGTGAGGCTAGATTAATGGAAGCAGCAGCGAGAGCCACTTGCGATGGAGACGGTATCGGAGGCGTCCTGGCTCCGTCATCCCTATCTTGCATGCGCGAGTGGTTGATGGCGGTCAAGGGAGGGCTTTCTCCGCCTGGGGAGTGATGGGGCGAGCCAGAGCTGACGCCGCTCGTCGAGGCACGTGGGGTGGCGGGCGCAGTGTCGGGGAACTCGGGGGGAGTGATTTTCATAGGTAGAGGGAATAATGATGCACGTTGCTTGTTCCGTCGTCCAAATCCAAAGCGGCCAGATCCGTTTCTAGGGGTAGGTTTGGGAGTCTTTTCGAAGGAGACGTGGCCAGTCGAGCTTCCGTCTGAGCGCGACGACTCTGAGGCCCTGGGAACTGGCAGGGACAGTGTGGACGTGACTTCCTGGTTGGGCTCCTGGGTGGACTCGGCAAGTGTTTCCGGCCGCGCCCTCGTCGTCGACAACCTCCCTGGCTCTTCCACCAACACATTGTTCTGGCTCTTCTTGAACGAAAAGGGACTCCGCTTGATGTCCATGCTCGACTTCTTGTCCATCGACTTGCGCAGGCCTGGCCGCTCGGCCGTGGTGGGATCGAAGGAGCGTCTCCGCAGGCTGAACTGCTGCATCCTCCCGCGTCTCTTCGGGACTGGTGCGTCGCCCTGCTCCACGACAGTGGGCGCGGTGGTGATTATGGCTGGAGCTGTGAGGTCATGCGTCAGTGCTGATCTCAATCAGGCATTGCGGGAAAAGCATACTGTTGATAGGCACAGCGGGCACGGGCGGTGCGTCGTCGGCCGCCTGCTCCTTCGCCCTGGTGGATAGCTGCGAGTCGGAGGCATGGCGAAAGCGCATCATGCTAAACCGACGCGTATTGGGCGTGTGCTCCTGGATGGGCGGCGAGGGTGGGACATCAGCATTGCTCTCAGCGAACGATGGCCGCGGGGCGTCGCTGGAGTCTGGACGGCCGCCATCCTGAGACACAGCACCGCGGGTGGGCGTCAGAAGGTCGGTGGACTTGTTTTTGTCACCACGCTTGAACAGGCCGGCGGGATCGAGGGTGCTGCGGCGCTTGAGGTCTCGTTCGCTACGGTTCGGACGGAGGCCCCTCAGAGGCATTGCGCTGGGGTGGGCTGTCGACTCATCTACGCAGACATGCGTCGCACAGCGCGGGACATGGCACGATCGGGCTCAACGGTATTGGGGTGGATGGACGCGGACAGGGCGGGTCGGGGCGGTTGTAAGGCTGAGGACGTCGGCCGGGGCGGCAGCTGGGCGGGGAGGGGGTGGCTAGAGGTGCGCGGGACCTCGAAGCTGGCGAGGGTGCGAGTGTGTGCGAGGGGGGCGAGGGGGGAGGGCAGCGGGAGGTAGAGGGAGGACTTGGGTTGTCAGAGTGGGAGCCGGGAGCATTGGAAGCCGTCCAACGGTGCGCGCGCGGTCGCTGGGTTGGGTGGTCGAATGCGCTGGTCTGCGCGCTTGAGCTGAGTGGGCTACGGGGCTCTGGGCTGCCTGTGGGCTGCTGGGGCTTGCGGGCTGCGGGCTGCTGGCTGCTGGCTGCTGGCTGGCCTGCCCTGCGCTCACTTGCACGGCCACGCAGCCCGCCCCGAGTGAGTGGCCAGGGCTGCCGATAGATGACCTAACCCACCAGCCAGGCACCATCTTTTGTGTGTCCGTCGCTCGTCGCCATCTTCGCCGTCCTCCCTCACGCATACACAGCTCAGTGCTCGCACTCGTCCGCTTGCCCACTTCACTGCATGCTCTTCTCGCGCCAATGCGCCGGGCCACGTATGCCGTCCTGAGCTTACTGCTCCTCGGGCCCTCGCTGCTAATCGCCGCCCCGCACCCTCACACCGACCCCCCTCGCACGCCCGCGCCCTGGCGCAGATTCTCAGATGCCATAATACGGAAGATATGGCGCCTGTCGGACGAGCAGAAGAATCTGCCCCCCCAGACTGACGCCCCGGATTGGCTGGGTGGCGGCCATGGCAACATGTTAGCACGCTATGGGGAGGACATTGTTATGCGCTTCAACATCAGCACCTCTCAGGAAGCGTCAGCGCTGGCAGACGCCGCCGACATCCTCTTTCTAGACGTGTGGGAGTTCAATGAGGACTGGGTCGACCTGCGCATAGCAAAGGATGTGGTAAGTCGGCACGCGACTCGCTTCCAAACTTCGCTTCCAGATGCACCGTGGTTGTAATTCCCAGCATCTGGCGTGCACACTGCAGCCCTACTTGTAGACAACAAGAACAACCACTGACCTTGCCCAGGTTCCTTCACTGCTGGGGCTGCTTCCCGCCTCTCTCCAAACCGCTCACGTGCCGCTCATGCAGGACCTGGACCTCGCGCAAGCTATTGTCGACTCGTATCCGTCGCCGTCCGGCACGCAATCGCACGACCATGGCCGCTCCTTCTCACTCGACCTGAAGCCTTCTACGCATTCCAAGGACCCATTCTTCCAGGACTACCAGCCATTGTCAGTCATCACTCCCTGGATGAATCTAATGGCGTCCATGTTTAGCACGCATACACTCCGAATCAACGTTGGAGTGAGCTACGAGGGGCGCGATATCCCAGGATTACGCGTCGGAGTGCACCCAACCAATGACGAGCAACCTTCAGTGCCGCGCAAGACGGTCCTGGTCACGGGTGGCTCTCACGCGCGGGAGTGGATCTCCACCAGCACCGTAAACTATCTCGCATGGAGTCTCATCAGTTCGTATGGAAAGAACCCCGTCATTACAAAACTACTAGAGGCTTTTGATTTCATATTCGTCCCGACGCTGAACCCCGATGGCTATGTCTACTCTTGGGAAACCGACCGACTCTGGCGCAAGAATCGTCAGCCAACCAGTCTGAGGTTCTGTCGCGGTGTCGATCTTGACCGCAGTTACCCCTATCAATGGGATGGAGACAATTCTCGATCAAACCCTTGCAGTGAATCGTTCGCTGGGGATGGCCCCTTTGATGGCGTCGAAGCACGGCGATTCGCAGAATGGGCGAAAAACGAGACCGATAACAACAACGTTGAATTCGTAGGCTTCATAGACTTGCACTCTTACTCACAGCAGGTCCTGTATCCTTATTCTTACTCCTGCCACGAGGATCCGCCTACGCTGGAAGACCTCGAAGAGCTCGCCATGGGCCTGGCCAAGGCCATTCGCGTGTCCTCCAAAGGCCATCCCTACAAAGTCAGTCCTGCCTGCCAGGGCAACGTGGCTGCGTCGACGGACCCAAAAGACAAGAATGGCAAGCTCATACTACCCCGGATCGAGTCCAGCGGAGGCAGCGCGCTTGACTTTTTCTATCACGAGATGAAAGTCAAGTACTCTTATCAAATAAAGCTCCGAGACACAGGCAGCTACGGGTTCCTACTACCGAGAGACAACATTATTCCCACTGGCAAAGAGCTCCTAGACGCTCTGCTATATCTTGGTCGCTTCATGTTGGGGGAGGTAGGGTTCGACGTGGAAGAACCAATGTTTTCAAAGCCATCGGATCTGCCCAAATACGACGCGAACGAGGAGGAAGAGCTTGAAGTAATGGAGCTTCGACGTCGAAGGCGGTGAAAAGATTGAAATGCTCTCTTTGCATCTCTAATTGCATGGTGATTGGAGTAACGGGCGTATGTTGTAGGAATTCAATGACTGCATTAAAAGGATGTTGATTGCTGGGGGGTCCAGAAGACGTGTCAGCTGAGCGGGTCTAAGGCAAGACGCGGGTGCTCAAATTGTCCGCGATACTCTCTAGGCTGTTTCTGTAAAACTATCAGTAGCCAAACTCTATGGGAACACGGACATCCAGGCGATGTGAGGTCGAGGCAGCGATGGCATCCCGGTCAATCCTCGTCTCGGCCAGATCCGGAAGCGGCGCCCCGCATTCTGTGCCTGCAGGTCCTGTTAGCCGAGCAGGAGCGACCAACGTCATTCTTTCACAAGCCAGCACTACCACGTCCAGCCGCATTCACATGGCCGCGTGAGCCCCTCGTCAACGCCGTGTCAAAACTTTCCAGGTTGTCTCCACCCGCAGCCAATGCCTCGTGTACCAAGAGGATGAGCATGGCAGCGATATGGCCTCTCCCTCTTGGGTTTCGGAAAAAGCTTCCTTAGCCAGCCGATCACAAGCCGACGAGGTCTAACTTCCGCTCGCCCACAACGCGGGTCTGGGGTCACGTTTGGCGAGTGGCACCTAAGCCACCGAGAATGGAATCAGGAGGGACGCGTGCCTCGTTGTAGTTCTGGGCCAACGCAAGGCCGAGGCTCCGGCAGCCACTAGACGCCGTCCTCACACCCGCGGATGGCTCCTGGCTTCGAAAATATGACTGACACTTTCCTCTCCCACAGAATTCTCTGCCTGTTTCGCTTCTCCTTCTCTCGAGTCTTTCAACCTTTGGTCTGTGGCCTGTAGTCTGCTGTCTGGTGCTACTTTTACTTTTCCGTATCCGTCCCTGGTATACTTCTTTGTTTACAAAGGGTAGCCGAGAGAGCTCTGCAGCTTGAGTCGGCCTGCTGGAGCTTCAATTCCACTTTTTCTTGACTCGACGGATCTACATTTATACACATATTAACCTGTTGCACCCGCGCATCTTCCTCCCCGCTTGAATATTCAATAATTGTCGACTACGGCGCAAAGCGCACAATCACACGACCATGTCGGCGAAGTCAACACAAGGCCCTGGCGGGAAAAAGCCCGCGTCGGCGGCCACAAACCTGATCGGTATGCGATACCAGTAGCGTTGGATGGTCGTTCTTGTATAATATCAGTGACTAACTGCTACCCACCAGCTGGCGGAGGTGCTGGCATGATGGAAGCGCTCGCGTGCCATCCTTTAGGTATGCACACTCCCCAGAAGGGACTAATTGGCATCGAAGAAGTTCTAACGCGGACTCTAGACACTATCAAAGTCCGAATGCAGCTGTCGAGAAGAGCGCGCGCACCAGGGGTACGTCTCATACCCGATCGCAGTTCTAGGACTAGCCATTTAATGTGTTTGCGCACAAAAAACGCGAACAATTCGAGATGAGAGACTGATAAACTCGACAGGCTCCTAAACGCGGCTTTCTTCGAACAGGTACCGAGATTGTAAAACGAGAGACTCCATTAGGACTGTACAAGGGTCTCGGCGCAGTGCTCACGGGAATCATTCCGAAGATGGCGATACGATTTACGAGTTATGAATGGTACAAGCAGCTCCTCGCGGATCAGGAGGGAACCGTGACTTCACAAGCAACATTTCTGGGTTAGTATGATTGGCTGTCGTGCTCGTCGATGTAAAGAATAGCACATTTCGAACAAGATTCACTAACGTCTTTCAGCTGGACTGGCCGCTGGTGTTACCGAAGCTGTTGCCGTTGTCACACCCATGGAGGTTGTCAAGATCCGATTGCAGGCGCAGCACCACAGTATGGCAGACCCCCTGGATATACCGAAATACCGCAACGCCGCGCACGCCATGTATACTGTTATCAAGGAGGAAGGATTCGGAGCCTTGTATCGGGGCGTGTCTCTCACTGCTCTGCGACAAGGTTCCAATCAAGCCGTGAATTTCACGGCGTATTCCGAATTCAGGGCGCGACTACAACAGTACCATGGAACAAATGACTTGCCAGGTTATGAGACCATGTTTATCGGACTGGTATCTGGGGCTATGGGGCCGCTTTCTAACGCGCCCATCGATACAATCAAGACGCGCTTGCAGAAGACACCAGCAGAACCAGGCCAGACTGCAATTGGCAGGATCATGGCGATCTCGAAGTGAGTTTTCAATATCAACTCGAAATACACGAACAGCAGGGCTGATGAGGATAGGGATATGTGGAAACAAGAAGGCAGTCGCAGCTTCTACAAGGGCATCACCCCGCGTATTATGCGTGTCGCCCCAGGTCAAGCCGTGACTTTTACTGTCTACGAGTACTTGAAGGGTGTATTAGAAAAGGGACGCGAGATGATGGAGGGTGGAAAGTACGAAGAGTAAGCATTTGGATGAGACGGTGTGCTGGAAAAGGTCTGTCGGGCTGGATTAAGGGAGCTTTGAGCTGTAAATATTTGGATATCCATGACACGATGAACAAATGAAGGAGGCACCTAGCATTCTTTCGATTGTATTTTCTCCAACAGATGTCTTCAGTTGAAACAAAAGCCTGGGCATAATTACCCCGCCAAGCACGAGTTATGCGCGTTGCGAGTGCCCCACCGCGCTTCCAACGTCAACCTAAACACCGCCGCAGTGCTCCATCAATCAACCTCAAATTTCCCCCTTAAGCACCACCGAGTTGAGGCAGCTTCATATCCTTCCCAAAATGCAGTCCGGAATATCAGGTACGAATCCATGCTTAGAAAACACCACAGCCCCGCTAATAGCCAATTCCAGCCTCAGCAGAGCTCCAATCCGCGTTCCAAACCCTCGCAACCAGCACCACGCAACGCGGCCTCCTCGCGACAATAGACAAAGAATCCATCGTCCCCGGCGCCACCATCCCCTCCACCTCGACCTTCCTCTCCGACCTCTCCCAACTGACCCCGCACCTCACCCCCACCGCCGCCCTCTACATCCTCCTCCGCCGCGCCGACACCCTCTCCTCCCCCGACCGCACCCTAATCGCCATCTCCTACATCCCTTCCACCGCGCCCGTGCGCCAAAAAATGCTCTTCGCCAGCACACGCCTCACCCTCGTGCGCGAGCTCGGCAGCGACCACTTCTCCGAATCCGTCTTCTGCACCGCCGCAGACGAGCTGTCGGCTGCCGGGTGGGAGAAGCATGTCAAGCACACGCAAACAGACAACCCGCTTACGCAGGAGGAGCAGGATCTCGTGGTTATTAGGCAGGCTGAGGCGCTGGAGAGTCGGGGGACGCGTGGGCAGGGGCTGGTGCAGGGTGGGGGGTTGGAAATTAGGGCGGATGAGGAGATTAGGGAGGCGTTGAGGGGGTTGGGGGACGGGGAGGAGAATTTTGTGCAGCTGAGGATGGATGTGGGGAGTGAGACGTTGAGGCTTGTGGGGAGGGAGAGGGTGGGGTTGGGGGAGCTGGCGGGGGTGATTGATGGGGTGGAGCCGAGGTTTGGGTTTTATAGACTTGGGGATGCGGAGCGGAGTGTGGTGTTTATTTCGACGTGTCCGAGTGCGGCTAAGATTAAGGCGAGGATGCTGTATGCTGCGAGTCGGGGGAATGTGGTGAGTTTGGCGCAGGGGGAGGGGGTTAAGGTGGCGAAGAGGTTGGAGTTTACGAATCCGGATGAGGTTACGGAGGAGGCGGTGTTGGAGGAGTTTAGGGAGGCGGAGGTCGAGGAGAAGAAGGGGTTTGCGAAGCCGAAGAGGCCGGGTAGGAGGTAGATGGTATTGCTGATGGTGCACGATTGTATGTGGATTGGGCTACCTGTGTGCATTTCTCATATCGCGAATAAGCACGCGGTGTGGTTTTCAATCTTGATGAAGGCTAATTGACAACCATAATTACAGAGAAGTCTCGATTGCACCCCTGCTGCGTAGCAGCTCCACCACGTCCCGCCGTCCCCGGGCGGAAGCCGCCTTCATTGCGCTGCCAAAATATCCACCTTGGAAGCTGATATCCGCATTATTGTTGAGCAGCAACCTTACAACCTCAATATAGCCTTTAAATGAGGCTGCTTGGAGTGCGTTGCCATACTCTCCGCCCTGCGCATTGACATCCACATTATGGTCAGGCAGTAAACTCACTGCCCACCTAAGGTTTTTAGCTGCAGTAGCTTGGAGTGTGCTGCTATAGTATCCGCCTTGGGTGTTGACGTTGGCCCCCTGGTCGAGTAGTAACCGTACAATTTTCTCTTTCTCCTCTGCTATAGCCGCCTGGAGTGCGTTACCATAGTATCCACCTTGGGCGTTGATGTCAGCACTCTTAGCCAATAGCAGCTCTACCGTCTGCTCATGGCCTTTCTCAGCCGCGTAATACAGTGGTGTTCCTCCTTCCCTGTCTCTTGCATTGATATCGGCATTAGTCTTAAGTAGCAGCTTTACCGCCTGCTTTTGCTCTATCTCCGCTAGGTAATGTAGCACCGTCCTTTCTCTTCTATCTTTCGTATTGATGTCGGCACCATTTTAAGAAGTAGTTTTCCCACCTGCACATGGCCTTTCTCAGCTATATAATACAGCGGCGTCCATGCGTTCTTGTCTCTCGCATCGGCATCGGCATTATTTTCAAGCAGTAGCTCGACCACCTGATCGTGGCCTTTGTTAGCTGCAAAATGCAGCGGTGTCCACCGTTTTATTTTGTCTTTTGCATTGACGTTGGCGCTCTCTCTTTCCAAACAAAATGCAACCAGTGTACTACTCCCAAACTCTGCTAGATAGGAAAGTATGCCCCTTGCTTTGGAGAATTCAAAATTGACCCCAAAAATCCGGGTTTCCTGATTTCTTTTCTTACACCAGGTAAAGACTTCTTGGGGGTGACTTGTTGCAAGGTGACCTCTAGAAAAAACTTCTAGGAATGCTTGGACAGCGTTGTCATTCCCACCCGACATGGCCGCAAAGAGAGGAGAGCCTCGGCGAGTGTGCTCTGATTAGGTTTGGCATGTTACGCTCTCCAAGTACATACATCAAACTCATGTTTCTGTATGCCTGCGATCTGGAATCCGCTGAAACATGTCGTCCATTTTGATCCACTGACGCAGTGGAAAGTTCTTCAAAACCCACTCTGAGCCACACCTCTTTCTTCTGCCGTATCTGAATGATGCAGCACGTTGTGCACGGCGTACTTCAGGAATGAAAATTTTTTATGAGCTAATTTTCGAATATCTGGTGCAAACAGCGAGAAAGCGATTAGACGATCATCCTAAATCGCCAGGGGAGCAATGACATCCATACTCATATAGGTAAGACAGCACTGCTTTAGCCGATCGTGGCTTTGGCCCTAGAGATTGATTTTGTATTCGGGCCAGATGTCACTAAAACCGTCCTCTTTCAGCAAAATATCTCGCACGGATTCATGGATGAACTGGACTTTCTGAGGTTTGGCCACGGTTATATCAGTGAGTCCCTTGGAGGAGTCGAGAATGAAGCGTTGGATCACTTTTTTTAGTGATCTCGGTAGGATCCCATTCCGATACTGCGTCAGGCTCGACGCCAGAAAGTATGGCAAAATACAGCTGCTCTGGACTTAGCGGCTCCTTTGCAAAAAGCACCCATTGGATACACAACACTAGGTCTGCCGAATTACGGGAGTCGCGTAGTAAAACACTGCGAAGTAATTTGTGCAGGTCGCTAGGGATTTCCTGGAGTCTTCGCCGAATAGTATGGATCAGGCCACGGTCGTGTTCTTCGTTTAAGATGCCCACGACTAGAACAACCCACATGAAGACTCCAGAAGCCTTCTCTTGAACTTCAGCTCGAATCTGCTTTGCAATCTTACTATTGCCAATCTTCAACATGCTCTCTAGGCAGTTGGTAATATCCTGACTGTGCCCTTCTTGCCCTTCTAGCACCAGATCTAGTCCTTTATTAATCGTGATGTGGGGGTAATGCCTACTCGAAAAGCAGACTCGGAATTGCTTGCCAGATGACACCGAAAGGTCCCCAACATCTTCAAAGAACGAGACCATATCTCGGACCTGCTGCTCATCACATTCATCGAGCGCGTCAATAAAGCAAATAACAGACCGGCGCTCGATGCCTTGTATGGCCTGATTTAATAGCATCTTGAGCGATTCGACGGTCCATTGGTAGTATTCGCTGACGCTCGACGGTGATAAATAAAGCGACTCAAAAACGCTTTGGAGAGCTGGTAGCCGTTCAAGGAGTCGTAGCATAAGCGATCTATACGTCCCGATTGTACTCTTCTCCAAGTTTTCGCCTCGTGCGTTGAAGAAGAAGGAGATAACAGTTGTGCTCTTCCTTGTTTGGCGGACATTGGCCAGAGCGAACTTCATCAATGTAGACTTGCCGGTTCCCGGGTTACCCTTGATCCATAAGAAACCGTGATGCTCATTCAGGTTTTCCGAGATGAGTCAGTCCAGATATATAGGACTCTCTGGCAACCACTTGCATGTTTCGGCGTGGGCATTCTCGATTGTCATGTGTCGCGCATCAATCTGATCGAATCGTAGCGAGTCTAGCAGCATACGAGTTTGCTTTTAGGTCAATGGCGAGAAAGTCTCGCCCCAAGTTTCCTTGATCTCTTTTTGAAGCCGCTTGAAGGCTTTGTCTGTGCCTTCGCCATAGATGGCTCCCATACTGACATCAAAAATACCAAGCAGTGAGTACGCCTTATCCTCTTCAAGTGTCGTCCGCCGATTTCCTATCCATGTCATGCGCTCTTTAATACTAAATTCACGGAGAGGAGCATTCTGAAGAGCAAGGATGGGAATACGCGTAATCTCGTGGATTATTTGCTCTAGGCTCGATTTGTCGCCCAAGTACTGGCCTTCCTTGGAGTAGAATTTGACTCGGCGTGGAGAGATGAGTTCTTGAAGAGTCCAGCCTCTTGAAAACCATCTGCTTGCTCGGAAAGCCTGCTCCCAGGTGCGACTGGATATGTCGTAGTCCGCTTCTCGTTTCTCCGTTGACACATCCGTCAAGTAGACATAGCACTGGGCTGAGTCGCAATACTAACGAAACATGGATGTAATTGATTCAGAGAGCTCTGCACTGCTTGTCTTGTCGATGCAGCAGGTGTCCACCCAGAAGAATTGTATGCCGTACGTCTTCCCTTGCTTGCTGTCCGCAGAAGCGAAGCTTGTGGTAGCCAGCTTTCGTGTTGTCTTTGCCTGTACCGCTGACGATGTCTTGGAGTAGGACCTCGTCATTGCTGGATCCCCAGGTATGTGAGAGAACTGCGTAGGGTGGGATATCGCTGCCTGTGCGCGTAACAAGGCTGAAGGTGCCATCATTTTGAAGTTGCAAAAAGCGCATCGCAAAGTCTCCGAAGGGGGCGGCAGTGATTTGCGTCGTAGACTTATATTTAAAAGGCACGTACAAGTCACACGGCTGAAGGGGCTAGTGTTGACTGCGGTGGACGTGGTGGTGACAGCTAAGGATGGTGATGGTGATCTGTGCACCACGCTATCGACAAGCTTGCTGCAGGCTCAGACCACGTGAGTGCCGCTCTAATAGATGGATGTGGCTGGCTGACCAAACTTCAGCCTAATTGCATCGCCTCGCGAACTCAATATCCATCACAAGACGCTACAACTTGTCTTTTGCAGCAGATCAATAACCAGCACATCCGACAAAGATATCCGGCCCTTGATTCGAAATCAGAGATAGACTGAAGGCCTCGCTACGACCAGCTGCACGGGAATGAACCTCTGCTTTAAGGAAATAAGGTATGATTCGTTCTTACAGGTGTATAGAAGCAATGAGTTCAACCTAACTAGATTCCCTGTAGTGATCTACTCAATCTACCATGTCGATCACTCGAAGCTCTTCACTCTCTTCGGCGTCTTCGCATTCTCATACTTCTAACTCAGCGCCTTCCCCTAATAGTCTCAATCGCAACACTGCTTCAAGAACAAACTTTAGAGATATAAAACGCAAAAGTCGGAGAGCAAATCTTCACCTTACCGATTTGGGATCTATGACACCTAGGAAAGCACGTTCCATCACCAATAGTCGTCTCTGCGACCTGTGCAGCAAAATCCGGTTTGATCGTATAATGAATACTTCTATAGAAGTCCTTCAGTCTGGTAGAAGCCGCAAAGATGGAGTTCCGATCGCCAGCCTAAGGACTCGTCACCACCAAAAACCGAACAACGATTGTCCTCTTTGCCATCTTCTTTACACCTATGTTGAGCGCTCAGGACCTAAACAAGCCACCTATCAACTGTGCGCATTCTCTTACTTGAGGGTGTCCAAGACGATTAATTATGCTGCATCCAACAAGAAAGTTCGACGCGCTGATATTCTTTGCCTCATGGTTCCACACACAAAAATGCAAGACTACATCTTCTGTCGCAAGAAATCGATTTGCGATAACCCTGCCGTCACGCCTGCTATACTCGAATCGAAAGCCAGTATGAGCATCTGCAAAGAATGGCTTACATGTTGCCGGGAAAATCATAGGGCATGCGATCACGTTGGAAACCTGCCGAAAAATTTGCGCGTCATTGATTGTCATTTGCTTGAAATCATTGCTGCGCCACCGAAGGCAGCATACATCGCTCTCAGCTATGTATGGGGATCTGTTCGTCCAAACCATGCGAGTGAATTCACTCGAACGGTCAGGGATGCGATTGCAGTCGCCAAAAGCCTTGGGTATCGGTACCTTTGGGTCGATAAACACTGCATAGATCAAGAAAATGACGATGACAAACATGATCAAATCCACCAAATGGACCTTGTATACCAAGCAGCCGATCTCACCATCATTGCTGCGGCAGGTAGCAATGCAGATGCCGGTCTTCCAGGAGTCTTGGATACGCCGCGGAATCAGCAACCAGTTGTTGAGGTCGGAGATGTCGAAATCATTAACAGCATGCCCCATCCTCACAATACCATCCTTAGATCGAGGTGGTCAACGCGTGCCTGGACCTTGCAAGAAGCTGTTCTCTCGAGACGAAGGCTCGTGTTCACTCAAGACCAAACGTATTTCGAGTGTGGGTTAATGAACTGCTGCGAGAGTCTTCAAGAGAATCGGCAACTGCTTCATACAAAATCCAAAGATAGGGCACTTTCTTACTTGCACTCCGGAATCTTCTCAGGCAGAACCGGAGATCCCTTTCGCTCGCTCGATCCCAAGTACACATCTATGGATATCTCCTCACTAACAGCTCTCATCGAGCAATACACTGCACGGAATTTATCCTACGAGCAAGACTCCCTCAATGCCTTCGAAGGCATCCTCAGGCGCTTTTGTAGGCCCTCCTTTAGTTGGGGTTACGGCGAGAGGATTTATCACCACATGTGGGGTTTGCCCCTTGATGTTAAGAGGTTTTTGGGGGGTATCGGCGACACTAAAATCAACTTCTTTTGGCGGCATGAACAAAAAGATGGTTCAGTTCCCACTCGACGCAAGGCATTCCCATCCTGGTCGTGGGCTGGATGGAGTGGCGCAGTCACCTTCACCAATCCAGATCCGCTTTTTGCTCAATTAGAGCAGAAGATCTGGCTGGAATTGAACAATGGCACACGAGTCGGTTTGGAGCACGCTTTGCTGACTTCTCAACCATCTGACTGGTTGGAGTTGTCGCGGCCGCGTGCCTTGCATATCAAATGCAGATTGGTGGATACATCTGAAATGCTCGTCAAACCCTCTCCGCGATGCCAAACTTTTGACCTTGGTCATTTGAAAGGCACGTTTCACTGGTCTGTGCCGCAAAACAGCGCCGCGGAACTGGCGGCTCAGTTCGCGAATCACGACTACGAAATACTATACATTCAGACGGAAAATGCTTATAGAAACATTCGTTATCATCCCTTTTTTGTCGTAGAATGGCATCTTGATCGTTACACTCGCGTCGGTGTAGCAGAGTTTTCTGAGGAGCCGCCTCATGGGAATGAGCGATTTGTGCGATTGATGTAAACCTTTTGTACACCTTTTGTTTATTCAAGTTAAATTGAAGAAATTGGTTTTGTTTGAACGAAGGATTGATCAAGCTAAAGCAAAACTACTAAGAGTTCAATGTTCATAGAAAGCGAGGCCATAATGTGTCCCCATATGTTGTGTTGAACGCAACATTCATCACTTCGCAAACGCAATAGTAAAGATTAACGTAGGCTATGTAAATAAAGAACACACTCAAGATGTCAGTATGATTAAGCTGGAGCATTACATAATGGCTACTCAGACCTGTTCTCATTATATCTGAACGCTTTCATCCCATAAATGACATGTTAAATGTATAAAATTGGTATCAAAACTTCTAGCTTAGATTCGCAGCGCTTTACTGTGCATATACCGTCCAGAAAGCACATTTCGCACGATTCTGCCCGCCGAATTTCCAGAATTTGTCTCCACTGGGGTTCTCGAAAGGTGCGCACCCATCCACAACTTCCATAAAAGTGGCGACACAATCATCCACGCTCATCGTGCCAAAATTGACTTCTGTAGGCGAATTCATGTCTTCGCAGCCGCTCAGTGCCCAGTTAGGGTTCATGATAAGATCAGCACCGTCTTCGGCAATGTCCTTGCCCGTTCTCCAAAACTCGATACCGTCAGGTGGAAGTGAGTCGCCATCCTGCGAGATGACAACCTTCTTATCGTGCATCTGCTGACAGGTAGTCTTGGCCAGATCAAGGGCAGCGTCGCGGCTGAATTTCTTGTATCCATCGGCAGTGTAGCACTTCTTCTCGGGCTTAGGAGGCTCGGTGGGTTTCGGCTTCGGCGGAGTGACAATGTAGGAGAAGGTTCCACAGCCGGCATCGAGCTCGGCTTCCATGGCCATCTGGACACCTTCGACGGTGATTGGGGTGCCTTCAACCTCGTGGGCACCTGATTTGCCGCAGGTTTCGGATAGTGCGCTGTATGCGGCCGTGCATTCGGTGTTGCATTCGTTGCTGCGCTTGTTTGGAACCCAGAAGAATTCGATTGATGTTTTTCCGTTGTCGATCTTGGCATCATCCAGACCGTCGACTTCTTTCTTCAAGACCATGTTGACGGACCTGTCTTCATTGGGATCGTTGTATTGTTTGCAGAATTCTTCAGAGATTGAGGCAAAGTCTTTGGCCAATATTCCACTTGCATCTGAAAATTTTATCAGTGAATAGGTTCTCAGATCTGGCATGAGAATTCTTACCTTCGTTTTTGCACGTGCCGCCGGTCTTTCCTTCACCACCGCTTGGCTGGGGCAGAAGACACTGGTCTCCCGGGTACATTATGGAGGGGCCCAAGTCCTGGTTGTTATCCCGTGCGTTTTTACTGGCCATATAGTAGCCAATCAAATCTGCGATGATGTTGTGCACGATTGGTGTGGGATGGAAGATGCGGCCATACCCATCTGGAATGAAGGTCGAGCGCTTTTGAATGCCCCCCTCGCCTGCATTGCCATCATCTCTGTACTGGACACCCATCTCAAAGGCAGCGCCTGCGAAGCCGTTCATCAAAGCCTCGAACGATCCTGGAACAAGATCTTCGACCGATCGTCGGAAAGGGCTTGTTCCCATGGGGTCGTTGATGTTCCACTCATAAAAGGCTGCATTCCAGCGCTTGGTGTCTGGTTCTTGGACTTCCTTTCTGCAGAAGTGCCCTCCGATACCACCCGAATAATCGTCCCAGTCAACGAAGCTTACGTCGTCACCGGAAGCTAGAACTGCATCGAAGATCTTATTGTTTACTGCCTCGACGAATTCATTCATCTTCGTCCGGTGGTCTGCGGTCAGGGCAACGGGCGATTGCCAGTCCGCAACGTTGAATGTTTTCTTTCACAATCAGTAAGGGCAGTATAAGCAAGAAGGGAGTACTGACAGAGAGGAAAACCGACCAAGTGTGCTTTGGATCAGCGCACCAGTCATCATCGGTCGCATCAGGCGACCAGAATCGTGCATAAGAAGTGTAGTAGATCCGACCACCAGGTGCGAGCTTTTCTTTCGCCTTCTTGATGAGGTCAGAAATACCGTTGGAAAACTCTTCAGACTCGATCATCTTCTTCGAGTTCTCCAACTCCTCTTCACACGTCCTCGCGTATTTCAGCAGGTCAATATCGGGCAGAGGAACGTCCACACCATCCAGTCCAACTCTCGTCGCAGCCTTTGCAAGCCATTCTTTCAAAGCAGCACGGTCGTAAGCAATCTCTCCTAATCCGCCGAGGATCTTCGTGGGAGAGAAGAACTGGTAGACGCATTGGTTAATAATGTCCGCAAATCCGACATCGTTGCCACCGGAGCTGATCAAGATGACATCTTGTCCCGAGTCCATTCGGCTGATCTGGGAATCGATGACTTCTTTGGTCTGTGCGCCAGAGCATGACAGAAATTGGAACTTTCCACCCTGGCTGTTGAGGTCGCCGAGCCCTTTGTTGAGCAAATAGGGATAGCTATGATCGTAACGCGAGCCTATCGGACTATTAGCGGTGGTACCTTAGAAAGAGGGCAAAGTTACGTACACCACCAATCTGTGTAATGGTTTGCGACGTTGTTAACATCTAATGCTTGCCCCAGACGATTACCCGCGCCGATGCCGGCGCTGTATGAATCTCCGATTGCAGCCATCTTTTTTATTTTGCTAAAGTCATACTCGTCAAAGTCCCCATCTTGTCGCCCAAAGAGTGTTGAATGTGGCATATATCCGAAGGGGACGGCAGACGTTACGCCAGAGAGTAGCCATCCGGCCAACAGCCCTCTATGGTGCATCGTGAACTGGCAATTGAGAATGAACGATTGACAAGGGAAGAAAAGAACGGTGGCTCTAAGAGACAAACGAGCGTGAAGAGATTGTCCGACCCGATGTCTCGAGGATTAAGATCGGTCTCAAGGTTATAAAAGAGTGCTAAAGAAATGGTATGGCACTTGCTCTAGGAAGGGCCGACCTGTCAGTAGCCAAGAGACGAGGCTCAAACTCAGCCTCATCCTTCTTCTGCACAACATCACACGATGAGATCTTAGCTCGTGCCAAGCCTGAACACGAGATTTACGTTTCAAGTTGGGGCCGTGATGGGGCGGAACACCAAGGGCTCTCCGCCCTCATCGTCCGAAGCGCCGCGACTCTTCTTGGCAGGCCCACCCACCTCAGCCTTCGCCAACATTTCGGCCAAATCTCTCGAGCACCCGGCCCAGGAGATGGCGGAGTCGCAACGCTGGCCTCTCCTAGCTCCAACATCCTTCATGTTGGTTGATCCACAAAAGGTTTATTTCTGGGATCGTCGCCGAAGCAGCACTTGAGGTCGCCGAATATAGGTCGCCGAGTACAGATTCTTTTCGAAGGTCTCACTTTAGATCTCTACCGCTAGGATCTTGGAAATTGTAAGCGCCAGTCGGGACCATGCCATGTGCGCCTTGGGCAGAGGTGGCGTAGTCATGCTCGAGAGCCGACATCCTGGCCATGGCGTGCAGCTCGACTGATCCCCCGTTTATTATCTATAAGGCTGGAGGGCTTCGCGTTCATATCGATATTGCTCGGCGACGCTTCTGAGGGCAGTTCATTCTTTTCACCATGTTTACACTCGTTAAATTCCTCTTCGCTCTCTTCTGCGTCGTCGCTTTTACTCTCGCCGCTGATCTGGGAGTCAAGTATGACAAGCTCGACAGTGAGTTACCCATCTATTCACTCCCTAAAAATACCGCTTCGCACCCTCGCGGCAGGCGAAGGGTGATGAAGAATAATTTTCGGTGTGCCATTTCCTATAGACGAGCGCCTCGCTGACTTGTACCTCGATTACAGGCACCAAGTTCCCTGATGCGAAGAAACGTTACTATTTTGGATCTCGACTTACTTTCAACAATGTGCAGGATGTGTTTAAAGATGTGTTGGGCAGCGACAGAGGGCAGCTCGCCCAAATTGCCAAAGATGCTTATATCGCCATGACCGAAACGGACGAATACAAGGCTTTCAAGAAACGAAGAGATGCCCCATATGTCATGACTGCTCTTGCTGTCGACAACAAGCTTTACCTAGGGACATCAATGAAAGGCGGTGGCTTCCTGTACGCTTCGCACGAGTTTGATAATTTGTAAGTCTTTGGACGTGGGCTGCTGAATAGCTAATTACCGTTAACTAACCTCATCGTTACAGAGTCTATCAGGCCCTCTTCCGTTGTGGTAGGGATATGCCGAGTGGTGTATCTGACCAACACAAAAACGACGCTTCATGCGGAGAGATTACAACCATGCTGGGATACATGAAAGACACGTCGAGCAAAGGGACAGGGCTCAATGGCGCCAAGATCGTTACAGTTCGCAGTTCTACCCCCAGCGATGGCCCAGTCTACCCTGTCGACCCGAATTCAATTGAGGTCTTCGACCCTTGCGGCTGGGACCAAGACCCGGAACACCCCGATAACAAGGGCCGCGCGGACTTTGTACCGGGAGCTTTCGGATGCTATCAGACTACCAAACAACTCGGTGTGGATCCATATTTGACCAATCAGTTCAGGCCATACAAGATTGGAGTGAGGAATGGTGCGCAGAAGCCAGATGACCCGGAACTGTATGACATAGGGTATCCGCAATTGTTCTGTTAGTAGAGGCGTGCGGCGAGAGGGTGGGTCGTAGAAGCAACGTTAAAGATACTCAACATTTAAATGTTAGAGTCCAAAATAATTTTCCTTTGGAATGTCCTGTTCGTATTATATTTGCTTTCCTAGCATTGTGTGTTAAAGAATATGTGCCCGAGTTGACTAGTAAATGGGCTCGCGCCTAAGTTGAAATGTGCATTCTACATTACGTGAAATATTGTTGTGGAGGAAGGGTGAGCATGTGAGTAGTATGCAGACTTCATTCAGCAGTCTGATTGAATCATCAAAGTACGAACAGTCATGATCCATGGCTATGGCCCAGTCATGTTCCAT
The DNA here is from genome assembly GCA_010093805.1 of Polyplosphaeria fusca. Lineage (NCBI taxonomy): Eukaryota > Fungi > Ascomycota > Dothideomycetes > Pleosporales > Tetraplosphaeriaceae > Polyplosphaeria > Polyplosphaeria fusca. The sequence continues at coordinate 215,564 of ML996127.1, read as the reverse complement.
GCTCCTAAAATTAAATCACAGTCTATAGGAGCAAACTCCGCCCGACTTAACGGATGGTGGAGGACTTTGGTAGTAGCTTGGCAAAGGGCTGTGCTTCACGCTAGCTCCCCAAAATTTCCGGAGCGGGAAGACAACTCGTCGCGCCACGAACGATCCTTTTCAACCGCAGTCCCACTGCGGATCATCGAAAATTGGCAACGTGTCGATCTAATTCATTCTAACAGCCTGGTCCTGGTTCTGCCAGATATCGAGGATTCCACTACAATCAGAGCCTTGACACGATTTTCGAAGATGTCGTCTCTCACAACATTTCCTACGGAGCTCCAAGATTCCATCATCCTGTATCTTGGGCCTAAAGATACACTTCGCCTTGCGAAAACATGCAAAGCTCTCGCGAAGGTCACACTCCCTCACCTCTATCATACCATCCACTTGACGTGGAAAGCTACCCACAGCCCGCCCAAGCAGCCACGGATCGCCTCACTCCTCCGTAGTATAGCCACTCATCCAGAGCTCGCAGCCGCGGTGAAAGTGCTTAAATTTGAGGCCACCGGTTTCACAGCGCGCAAAGAAGGCCGCCTCTCGTTCCCAAAGAAAGCCTTCCATGTCACAGGAGAGGATTCCAGCGCGGCCTTACGAGTGCTGAGCTCAGTGAAACTGCCGGATCGCAAGAAATGGGAGGATGGGACAAAAGAGAAAGATCTCGATGCCATCGTTGCCTTACTCATTAGCCAGTGCAGTAATATGCAAAGGCTATCGCTGGGCGCATACTTTCTGAATTCAAACTCATTCCTGCCTATTGCGCTGCAGCATCTCGCACAAACGTCTAAGCTTCAGAAACTCGAGCACGCAAGCCTCGGGGCGGATATGCAAGAGTATCAGTCTGACGTGGGCTTTCTGAAGATCAACGCAGAATCTGTTCTACCGATCTTCCAGCTACCAAACCTGCGCAGCGCGCACGTGTTACTCGCCAATACATCGTCAAAGCTGGATTCGCTACCGAAGTCGACGGCACTGACTGAGTTGCGACTGCAGCGCAGTCGAGTATCTGGATCAATGCTGCCCGGCCTTTTATCGTCGACTACAAACCTTGTCGCATTTGAATACGATTACCGGTCCAAGACTGGCGAAAAGATTGACTGTCAAGCGCTCATGGACGGGTTGAAGCTATTGCAATCGACACTCAAGCATTTGCGCATCTGCGTCCTACCCTTCTCCACTGATACCCTATTACCGTTCGAGTTTAGCGTTGACGAGTACGTCGACGGGTCAATCGGGTCTTCTCTCAAAAATTTCACAACGCTGGAGACTCTAGAAGTATCTCTCTCGGTGCTTCTGGGCCGATTTGTGTCCACTGCAGCACCACTGTCTTCTGTTCTTCCCCCGAATCTGCAAGTTCTTACTATAAGGGATGATCTTTGGGACTACGAAGACTGGGAGTGGGCTGATATGGAGTACATCAAGTTATTCTACGCGTTTTTGAAGCATGAGAGGTGGAGAGAGGTGTGCCCGAAATTGCGTACCATCAATTTGAGACTTGACCAGACCATGGACGATGACTGGGGCGAGGATAAAAGAGACAAGTTCATGAAGATGTGTAATGTGAAGGGAGTGAAGTGCGGTATCTACAAGTTAAAGGTAGACGAGGACGAAGGCGTCAATGGGGCGCACAAGGACAAAGATAAGCGAGGCGAGGTGTTTGATGCTTACTTTGGGTAGTCTCTTGAACATTGTTGTCCGTAGTGTCCGCTAGTATCGCTACACGAACTCCAACTTCTGCCAATCGGCATTTTGCGCTGCCTCCCCGTCCATGATACCGTCCACATATGCCTCGCTAACGATTCGGTATTTTCCGTTCCTGTGGTGCCGAAGAATGAAAGGAACCTGAGCTCCGTGAATCAAAGCGACGATGTCCCCTGGTTTGGCATGCCATGAACTTAGGCCGAGGTGTCCTTTCTCCGTGACAAACGGTGCTCTTTTTGCACTGGCCTTGATATAATTCAAGACCAGATCTAATGGTTTGTCCGCCATTTTCCGGAGTCGTTTTGTTGTCTTCTGAACGGCGAAGTACTGCTTGAGCTCGGATCTTATATGCTGTTGCTCGATTTTGTGAATATTCTGTTGCAGATTGCTTTGAGCCTCAAGGCAACGAGCATCAAGCAAATCGTCCTTAATCCGCCTTGGGGCTCCGAATCCAACAGTAATACCCCCGCAAGAAGTTCTTACTACTGCAAGGAGGCGTTGATGAAAGTCGGCAAAGGTGTCGGTACTTTTGTATGTGAGGCGAAGGATCTCATAAATCCAATCGACGTCGACGAAACATGTCTCTGATTCTGGAACCCTGGGAACCTCTCCGATCTCTTGGATCTTGTCATACACATAGCAATCAATCGATAACCCCTCAATAGTATCGCCTTGTCTTATAATCGTGATATTTCTCTGGGAGTTTACTGATCCGGATGCGTCAAACTTGGGAATGGGAGTCGTATAATCTGACTCCACATTCTGTAGGGTATCCGGCAAAGGTTGGGACCAATCTGGAACCCACGATGGCAAGTCTTGAGGAGTTTCGGGAGTGCAACAACAAGACAGTGTCCAGATATGACCCTGTTCAAGTAATGCCGCAGTAACTAATGTGAATATAACGTCTTTCGATTTGCCGTAATCCGGAAAAATTCCACATTCCTCAAAGTGATCTCGATCCCTGGCCAGACCTAGTAGAGCGAATATTTTATCTCGCGGATCAGTCGACAGTAGATGCTGATAGCTGTCGTATCCAAAATGGTCTATTACAATACCACCAATACATGTTGCTCGTAGTAAACCTGCTAGGGAAAACCCTGTAAGCATGTGGGTCTTCCACGCCGACAACATTAGTTTCGGTCGGTGTGAGAAAAAGCAGACAACCTCCAATTGATAGTCAGTCAGATCTTTCCTGTTGCTTGATTCAAAAGACACGACTTCCCACAAGGCGTATAAAGCGTCGAAAGCCGTGCAAAATCGACTTCGGGAGATGCGCTTCGTTCCGCACATAAAGTCGGCATACGTTGGAAGGGTGACTTCCTGTAATACCCATATTCTTTCCCACCAAGATCGGCCAAAGAGACGTTTGATGCCACCCATCGGCAGCAATGCATCTTGTTCGTGCCATCCATCAATGCTATACAAGAGATCTCGGATCGCATATTTGGAGACCATTTTTCGAAGAAATGGCATAGGAGAAACGTCCAAGGATTCGGGAAGTTTCTGGAAAGCTAAAGGGTCTGATGTTATCGTTTGCCATATCTCCATGCTTCGCTTGCAGCCCATTGATAAGCCGCAGGCATGGGCCCGCTCCCCAAGCGTGATCAAGTAATCTATCACTGCATCACTACTGCCGTCGGCTGGTCCCAACCAAGCAATGACCTTTTGCGCCTGCTGATAGATATCGCTCATAAGTCCGACCTGCCAACTCTTTTCATTGGTGTCGGATTGATTGATACAAAGAGAGTCAATCCAGATTATGCTGGGTTCTTTGAGGGGTCTGAGTGCCATGATTGCATTGAACAGGTTGCTGGTCACCCTGACAGAGCAGTTTCCTAGGAGGATTATCCTCTTATCGCTGGCATCTCCCCAGGCATACGACAGGGCCTCGAATCCCGGAGCTGCTTGAAGGCTGGTGTGGAAAATCTCGCAAGATGGGATATTTTTAAGCGTGTGGTTGCCGTTGCTCGGAAGGAGTCTCAGAAGCCGAATGTCGCTCGTGGATTGGCATAGCGGTTGGTACTCGTATCGTTTCGCCATGCCCTAGAAATCATGGATGAGTGTCGTGGAACAGCTTCTTCAGCTGAAGTTTGGGCCGAGCTAGGCAGCAGAAATGAAGGTCAAGCCACATGCAGGCTAGAGGGGCAAGCGATCGTAATCAGTTAAGCGCGACTCGCAGCGGTTCAGACGGAGAATAGGGGCCGCTTCGCACAGAAATTCGGAGAGAATGTGGGGGGTTGTGGGCGCGAGAGGCTACTTGGGCTGTAGGGCGTTGAACACGAGCGAGGAATATGGACCGCGGAGGGATGGATGCAGGTTGCACTAGATGTTTGGTCATGGAGACATCAATATACACTTTACACATCTAATTTTGGCTCAGAGCTTGGGGCTGCAACGATATTGACGTCATGGTATAGGTGTGTTCTGATATCCGAGTTGTCGCGAAGCTGGCGCGCCGAACGAGCCCTGGAGAAGAGTGCGACACGTGACCATCCTGAGCCAGCGAGCCAGACCATACAGAACGGTACCAGTGGACTCCGTAGTCGCTGTCGCTACCCTATTCAATGAGGAAAAAGCATGTGCAAACCCGATCAAATCCGAAGAGAGATGGGTTCCACCGCCGATGTGTTATCGCTTGCACTTGCCCGTTATCCTATCAGAGGAAGGTTCTACCGGCCCACTCTCTCATCTCAACACTCCTCGACGAAATCAACATCTTTGTCATGCTCTAACTTTGCCATCGAGTTCTGTTTGCTATATTGGAATACTTGGACTGCCTTATACATCTCATGTTTGGACGGGAATGCGTCTTCGCCTTTTTCTCAACATGTGAACCTCGCCGCCGTTCACTCCGCAACATGTCGAAAGTCTCACGCCTTATAATATGCAGCTGAGGCCTTTATTGCTCTACGATATCTACATGCAGACATTGCAGGGAAACCTTTGCATCCCAAATCGACATCTGTATCATTGGAACGGGAGTCAATAACCGGGTTGCTTGTGCATCGCAATGATTTAATGAGGCCTTCATTGACCAGCGTGAAGGGCTGGGTATCTTGCATTGAGTCAATCCAATGATTATCGGGGCCACGTCGTTCAAAGGCGCTGTTATTGCTATTAGTCCAGCCTGATACCTTTCTTCAGAACGCCTTTCAAATTCCTTCTGTCTTTCAGCCCGACGAAACTCAGCTCCACAATGGCAATAGAAGCGCTGCCGGCTTGTGAAAAGTGTGAAGAGCTTCCAGGAGTTTTCAAATGCTCCTGTGGTGCTCGATACTGCAACAAGTGCTTTACGACAAAGCACTTGGTACGAAACCCGAAACACAAACGTGGAGGAACCAATACGACCGATAAGGTTTGGGCTTGGATCTCAGGAACAATGACCAATTTGAATGAGACTTTCTCAATAGTCTCTCACTTTGAGGAGGACCAGAACACGAAGTGGTTTGGACTTCACGTCCAGAAGGTAAATGCGGATGACCATGTGACAAGATTAGTAGAGACATCTCAATTTACCAGCTTGGCCGAAGCTTCGATGCATCACAATAAAAACAGTCCTCGTCGGCAGTTTCCAAGCATTGTCTCCTTTGTCGGTGAGACTGGCGCCGGAAAATCGACTCTAAGTATGCTGCTTTTCTTCCTCATCACTATATCCAGTACCATACAAATTTCCGCACATGATTCCACTGCTGACAGTAGCCAGTTCGCTCCCTCATCCAACGCTATAGCCAAGTCGAAGCCACCAAGAACTTGGAAGCACCAGTCCCTGGCATAAGTTCCGGCATAGAAGCTTGTTTACCTACGACTGGAGAAGTCAATCTCTACCTTGATCCCAATACCTTCGGTACGAGACATCCGCAGTTTCTCGCAGACTGCGAGTGAATGTTGGGAGGGGAGCCTGTTGCTGCCCGGCACCAAAAAAAACTGGTTCAAAGATGGGAGGAAATATCTTCTAGAGTCGAAAGACGGGAGGTTCTCAGGTTGATGGATCGCAAATCTGCCGTTTTAACCATCTATCCCGGTTACTCTACGGTTTCAGCGACGTCATCTGCATGGTGACGAGAAACCAGAAGGCTTGGGCTGATTTGGCTATCAAGTTGCTGGAATGGAGTCAGGTTGGTGCTAATCAGTGATTACACTGTCAATCAGCATGCGCTACCAGCCCTGATTATCGTTCTCAACGGCCCCATCTTTGAAAACGAAGCATGGGTGTCAGATGACTAGGAAGCTGCAACAGTAGATTTTTTTGTTGCGATCGAAAGAGAAATCAACGAGAATGCTACACTGAGGGCAATGGCTAGTAAGGTAAGATGAAACCTACGAATACACATTTCCCGGGCTGATATCCAATATGTAGCATGGAGATAAGAGCATGAAAGACCTGTTGCTACGCAAATTCTCCAGTGTATATGTACACTACATTCCTTTGGACGGTTTCCAGAGCCTCGGCAATTCCGGTACGATCATACCGCAAATGAATCGCCTTGGCCATAAGGTTGAACAAAAGGCCAAACAAACAAGTTCAAGATCCAAGAGCCAATGCGTGTGCCTTGTTCGACGCGAACCAGCTGAGCATATTATTCGACTATGCCTTCAAACATCTTGCTTCTGGTAGCGACGACCCCTTCGATTTTGCCCAGTGTCGACAACAGATTACGTTGCCAGAGTCAACAGAGGGCCACTTTGTCGAATTCATTGGCCGATGCTTGCACGATCGTATAGAAGATAACTTCGAAGCTACTGCAAGTGTGATTGGCTCCTGCATTGTTAGGAAGTCGTTGAATCTGGACGGCCATCGTGAGTGAACGTCCAATTTCTTTTCGGCGCGTAGAATGCTGAGCTTTTGGAATATGTTGTCTAATTCGTTAAATGACAGAATTGCTCCACCCTCATGTCATCTTTCATGCCGATCTCAAGGACACGTGCCATCGAGCCCTGGATCAATTTCTCAGCAGCTCTCAGCCATGCGAATACATTCATTTGGAAAATGAGCAGAAGTGTATCAACACCAGAGCCGGGCATGCCAAAGGCCACCAATCTTCCGATGGGTCATTCTTGGCAGAAGGTGATTTCGTTGATGGAGCCTTCGATAACGCCGCGTTTATCGGCCATATCGACGACACAGTTTCCCGAATGCTCAGGACGATTAATGAGCACATAGATTCGGACCGACATGCACGCCGCCAGTATACCGCTACAGAGCACAGATTTTTGCTCCAATCCATTCCCAACCAGGGATTTTGGAAGACATCGTTCACCACGCCATGGACAGAGCGATTCAACCAGCAGTTTGGACATGTTTCTGGTGCTCGCCTCTCAATAAGATCCAGTGTGTGTTATGCGTGCCTCTTTGGCCGACCGGAGTATACCTTGCCTTGTGGACATGTCATATGTTTGAACTGTGTCCGTGAGTTTGACCAATCACTATTGTTGGAAAGATATCCAGGCATTGCCATTCATAACGAATGTGTCCTTTGTTCGGCACACTCCAGCACGGATGGCATTTGGCCCTTCATAGCATAGTACCAGCCAGATCTAGGTGGCGTGCGGTTGCTTGCTCTCGATGGGGGTGGCGTGAGAGGAATAATCCAACTCTCCATTCTTCAAAGGCTCGAAGATCTCGTTGACCTTGACATCTCATTCAGACGGCTGTTTGATCTCAAGGTTGGTACTAGCTCTGGTTTGTGAAGCAGCCTCTATTGGCAGCATTGAATTGCTAAGAGTGATACAGGCGGACTGATTGCAATTGAAATTGGCGTTCATAATCTGAGCGTCGAGGAATGCATCGCAAAGTTTAAGACTCTGTGCGGAAAAGGGTTTGTCCCCAAAGCTTTTACCAAAGCTCCGGCTCTTGGATGGCTCTTGGATGGCTCGTAAGATGGCTTTACTCTTCGGTATACAAGACTGAGCCATTGGAATGCGCTCTGCAAGGAATGTTCGGAACGAGAACATATTTTTTGGGCAGAAAGAGAGCGTTTCACGAGTTGCAGTGACGACCACTGTTAACGACAGCTGCCGGTTACTCGCAAACTACAATTGGGGCTATGGAGAGAGGTATCTCAACTCAAACATAGACACATGGTTTGCGTACGCACTCCCCTGTCATCACATTTCAATCGAAACGACTAACGTCAAACAGAGCTCGCTGTACTTGTGCCGTTTCTGGGAAGTCTTTGGGTGCGATGCCATCTTCGACCTGGTCATCTCACTCGGAAGTGGGGATGCGCCAGAATCTCGATCCAAAATGATGTGGAACGGTAGTTCCTGGTCGGAATCACCCTGCGACGCCCTCATTGGAACAATGAGTGGAGAGCTTGGCTGGCAAAAATTCAAGCAAGGCGCAAGTGATTCGTTGCTGAACCGTTGCCAGCGGCTCAATGTGAAGATTCCAGATAAACAGGAGCCAAAACCTAGTGATACGACCGCAATGGACAATATGGAACAATGGATAAGAGACGTAAAGTTCTACAGCAAGATAACCCGGCGAGACTTCACACCGATCGTGGATATTGAAGAATGAAGGCCTGCGAAGGCAGTATTGGAGGATGATCGAGTAAGATAATTGTAAGAGTTGACTTTTGTTCGGATGCTGGATCCGAGCGAGGTTATATACCCCGGAAAAGGCACGTGACTACGCAGTACAACCACCCAATCCGCATCGACGTCAAATTCGCAGCATCACCCTACCGTGTCACTATAAGTGGCTTCCTTATGACTCTCAACGTAAGTTGAAGTACTTGTAGCGTGTCGCATACATACTGACATCTCTGACTGGCAGAAACTGAAAAGGCACTGGGAGACGAGATGAAAACATGGCCCAGGAGCAAGGAATTGTAATGGACCTCATCGGAAGAAAAGCACGCGTCTGTCAACTAGAAGCAACAGTGCACATGTTCTTGAGCTCTCACTCTAAGGAATTCAGTTGTTTTTTCATTCTGCAATTGCTCGTTCAACTCCATTCTACACATGCACCATCGAGACTGAACAGTGACGCTGTATCCCTGTTTGACCCATTCACTATCCGACACCTTCGCCTCAACCACCGTGTTGCTGGAAGCGTGTTGGGAAGGTAGGAGAGCGGAGAGACTCTGCGGGGTATCCAAGACATGGCCTCTCCGTATTTCCGACCCGAAACAGCCAATAGCAAAGACGTGATATTTGATGACCATTGTCCAAAAGAATCCGAGAAGAGAAGCCGTATGTCGAGATTCGCTTGATATACATTCATCCATAACCCAATCCCTCAACACCCAATCATCCCTATCACAATCAGACAATTATCCACCCTCCCCACCCCCCCACCCCCTTCCCTCTTCACCCCGCACTTGCCCTCCCAACCTCACACCCCATCCCCCCAAATCCCCACCACCGCCATCCCAAACGCCGTCCCCACCACCCCCGCCCTCACCCCCTCAACCCACCTCATCCTCTCCACCCCCCTCCTCACCATCTCCCCATTCACCTCCTCACCCCCCACCTCCTTTCCCCCCTCCCCCCCCAAAACATAATCCACCCCGGGCCCCGACGCAAACGCGAGTATGGACGTGTACAGCAGATACGGATGCCTTAAGCGCCGCGGGGAGAGAAGGTACGCTGAGAATACGGCGAAGCTGGTTATGCCGCGGAGATAGGTGGATAGGGTTGTTGTGCGGGCGCGCAGGTGCGAGAGGGTTGTGTGGGCGGTGGGGGCGGTGGGGAGGGTGAGGAGGGCGGGGAGGGTGAGGGCTGAGAGGGTGGTTGAGAGGCCCTGGTGCACAACGTTAGAAGGAGGGGACTTTGGGGGGGGTTTGGTGGGGAGGTGGCGATGGAGGGGGATGGAGAGATGGAGGGCGCGTAACGTACGGTGAGTAGACCTAGGCTTATGGTGCCGACGAATTTGCACAGCGTGACGGTTGTCGAAGGCATGGTTTTGGAGGCGCGATTGTGGGCGCTGTGGTGGAATTGAGAGGCGCTGGAATGGGCGGAGATGGGTGCTTGTTGGAGCTTGAGGTTGGCGGAGGTGCGGCGCGGAGGGGCGGCTTGCGAGGGAGCGGGGGCGGATGGCTTCGGAGCGGATGAGTGGGCCCAAGCTCCCCTTGCGTTGAGAAGGGCGCGAAACGTCTCCGCATCGATGGCCTGCAGATGGTAGTGGCTGCTAGACGTCGCGGAGGGAAGACGTGCATGTTGCACACCTCACACACGTTTGAGCTTGAGAATATGCGTCTCTCGCGCTCAATTCGTGCCTGTACTACCGTCCTGGGGAGAGTGCGAGTAAGCTGCCACCGAGCAACCTCGGCATCTTTCTTCCTGCGTGCTTCGACTTCATCCCCGACGACATCAGCACCCGCGCTCTCGGCCGTACCATTCACCACGTATGAGTCCCTAGGATATATATCCCAACACGGTGTCATATCCTGTGGAGCAGGTCTAGCGTTCTCACACTCCCCAGCTCTGCGCACCTCCGCTACCCAGAATCCGACAGCCCGCCGTGGAAGACGCCGCGAACCATGCCTCTCGACAAGTACCAGTACATGAGCAACGTGTGGCGGGACGACATCTTCAGTGCGTGCATCCACCTTATCGCGCTGTGCCCTCCTGCCGTGCTATAGCCCACCGGCGTGGCGGTCTGGGTTCAACGTTGCGCTGCCACGCTTGCCTCGTTTCGCCTATATCTCCCTTAGCTGACCAGCTATTCATCTAGATAACAAAGTCGTATTCTGCACAGGAGGGGCGGGCACAATATGCTCGGCCCAGGTGCGAGCCATGGTTCACCTCGGAGCCAACGCCTGCATCATTGGCCGGAACGTGGACAAGACTGAAAACATGGCAAAGGATATTGCGACTGCAAGGACGGGCTCAAAGGTCATTGGCATTGGCGCCGTAGACGTGAGGAAGCCTGAGGCACTCGCGGCAGCGGCGGACAGGTGTGCAAAGGAGCTGGGTAGCATCGACTTTGTTATGTGGGCTTCCTTGCGCCGTGCCTGAAACATGGATGCTGATACCTTACAGTGCTGGCGCTGCGGGGAACTTTCTCGCACCCATGGATCAGATTTCGCCCAACGCGATGAAGTCGGTGATTGATATCGACGTCCTGGGCTCCTACAACACGGTCAAGGCCACGCTGCCTTATCTGATCGAGTCGGCGCAGAAGCATATGACGGATGGAAAGACTCCACCACCGAATGGTACCGGTGGACGTATCATCTTCGTTAGTGCGACTCTGCACTACACCGGTACACCCATGCAGAGTCATGTCTCGGTAGCCAAGGCAGGCGTGGATGCCATGGCCATGTCTGTTGCCATTGAACAGGGTCCGAAGGGCATCACGTCCAACGTGATTGCTCCAGGCCCCATTGCCGACACCGAGGGCGTCGCGAGGCTGTCGAGGGAACAGGATCGCGAGAACTCTGCAAAGAGTATTCCGTCTGGTCGGTACGGAACCGTCAAGGAGATTGCTGATGCCACAATTTACCTTTTCTCCGACACTGGAAACTATGTAAATGGCGAGACGCTAGTCGGTGAGTCCCGTGTATTTGCAATTGTTGGGCGGCGTGTCGCTGACACTGTGCTTAGTCGACGGGGGACAGTGGCATACCTCGGGAGTCGGGGCCAAAGGCTTCGAGTACCCAGACTTTCTTCTATCAGGGTCGTCGGTGACTGGAGTGACTGGCGGCAAGAAGTCGAAGTTGTAGACATGAATCATCAAGTTGCGTGCTCGCTCGTCTCGAGACGCGACCTTGTTTGGACCCACCACGCCTCCCGCGCTTATCCAGTAGAGTCTATCTTTTTTGTCCCAACGTGATCGTCCCAGGGTGCCAATGCAGCTAAGGCCAAGTTTGTCGAGTGCATCCGCGGGATCCGAGTAGTGGGATGACAGGTGGAGTGCCACAACAACCTTCATCTCGACGCAAACATGGGCCTGTTGAGTGTTGACTTTTGGTCACCTAAAGCAGCGACGCGCTCAAGCAACGCAAACATGTCCACCTCGCTCCCTCCCGCGTATCTGTAACAGGGATGACGCGATGGGCGCCGACAGCGTGTCACAAACGCACAGTGGTGAACCAGGAGCCGCACATCGTCATCAAAAGGGCAGAGATCTTTTTCTAATAGTGCACCAGCCCCTGGCGATCGACCCAGGGCGGTGCAACGGGTGGCTAGGGCGTCCCTCTGTCGCGTTCATCGATTTCGTCACTGGCGCGGCAACCCATCCACATCGGGTCTGGCGTACGCCAGACCCAAGTTTGGATCGACCGGCGGGTAGCGAGCCCCCTTTGGGACGAGGCGGCTTAGAGGCTCAGCACGAGGAACCGTTTGTGACCGTCGCTTGGCTCTCTCACTGGTGGAGATGAGGCATGCGTGCTTTGAGCTTAGGGCGCGCGCGGCCGTAAAGCTTGTGCGTCTTGCACCGGGAAGCCTCGGGAGCAGGGACTGTTCAGCCTGAAGTGGACAGGGCCTGGAGATGAGAGGAAGGATTACAGAACGAGGGTGCGTTTGATGAGGCCTCGTAAATTATGGGAAACGAGATTGTCCATGGGCCCGTCGAACGGATATTAATCGCGAATGCGATGGGGAACGACGGCGACGACGACGAGAAGGACTTGCGGCACTGACACTTTCCGGCCATGTCCAAGACGTCGAGGGCCGCTGGCGTCTCGCCGGCCTCGAGATGCGTCCTGTCATGCGGCGACGGCGACGCCCCATTCGCCTCGCTGGTCGATATGCGAGCTACGCCGTTTCGGACGGTCTTCTCAGCGCCATGTTCGTGTGGAGGGGACGCTGTGTGCGCGCCTCCTGGGTGGTGCAGGCGGGCGTCGCTGCAACACCACGACAAGTCGAGTCTCTGCAGCGTCTCTGCAGCGTCCCTGGTCCCAGGCGGCGATAGCACCCATATAAACCTGCTCCAACGCCTGCCCGCTTATCGAGGCATCCAGCAGGTTTCTGGAAGTCTGCAGTCTGTCCTTGTCCGTCCTTGTCCACTATCGCCGTTGCCCCGCCCCGTGGTGTGGTCGCTTCCGTGGGCTTGCACAAGCCATCCCTGCATTTCGATAACACCAACTTGTCCAAGCCATACGACGCTTTCTAAATTTGCCCAGGTGATCAGCACCGCGCTCGGAATCCTGTGGAAGACGATTCGAATATTATCTCGCCCGCCCCGGCCGCCCTCGGGTCTCCTTTGAGTTTGTTGCTTACGACTTCACCAACCCCTTCCCAACATTCGCTTTTTTTCCCTTCGTTTCGTCGTCGCCTTGAAAGGCCGACAGCCGTTCGCTTCTCCGCATCTAGACTTGTTCTCGTCCTCTTAATTGTGCTCCTTCGCCTCTTCCACGGAAACGGAACCTGGTCCGACGAGGATCCACTGGCCGTGCGACGCTGCTGCAAGACCGTCTCCGCACGACAAGACTCAGACCCGCCAGCCTCGTCCAGTGTGGGCCGGCCTCCTCCAAGTTCCGTGCACGTCATGATCTGGCAGGACGGCGACATTTGATAGCTGGCTCCTCGGACTCATTTGCGGGTGTTTGTAACTGCTCGAAACACCAGAAGCTCGAGTTGGGCCTCTTTCGAGCGAACCCTGGGTGGACGCCGGGAAGGACGGATCTGCAGAGGGCCGCTGCGCAGTCAGACTGCTGCTTGTGTGCCTGTGCCTGTGCCTGCGCCGGTGCCTGCGCGCAGTTCGCTGCTCGAGCACGGGCCCGCCCAATTCAAGGTGAGCATCCTTGGCGGTGGAGAGCTGCCATTTCTGTGCCCACGCCGCCCTCGCTCCTCTCCACCACCACTCCGCTCTGGTGCATCACCACTCCTCGCTCTCCTCCCACCCACCTCCTGCGGCGACGCCTGTCTCTGCGAGAAGGCAGCAATGCTAACAAGCCAATTGCGTCAATAGGTCCCAGCACCGTCGACCTCGACGAGCGACAATCAACACCGCCGGCAGGAGGGCAGCTCTCCAAGTGTACAATTCTCTCCCCGATTCATCACCCGGCTTTTCACCACCTCCCCGTTGCTTCACGCCGCCTCTCGACAGTCACCTCGGGCGGTGATCCTTCGCTAGCCGGTCGCCCATTCACGCATCCCCGCACTGTGCGACACACCACGACACATTCAAGTCGCCCACGAGCCTTCACAGCTTCGCGCACTTGGACAAAGAATTAATCGGACTTGGCGGAGCTGAAGACACCTTCTCGGCTCCACTTCTTAATACCTTAATAGCCCAGGACACTCGCTGCCACCATGTATCGCCTATCCACCACCCTCGCTCCGGGCCTGTTCGCCCTCGTGGCCCTTTTTCTCTGCTTGCCTGCTGCATGGGCTGACTTTACGCAAACGTACTGCTCATCTCAGAACACAGCATCCGACGCTGGCCCATGTAAGCCCCTTACCCTCACGTCCATGGCTCGCACTGACCGATTGTAGTTTTCTGGACCTGGCAATCGAATGGCTGGTGCCACGACAAGTGCTTGAACGACTACGCCTTTGCCGTCGTCCTAGGGAATGATTGCTGGTGCTCCAACTACATTCCCTCGGACCAAGCCGACGTCGGCGATTGCAGCGACGAGTGCCCTGGATTCCCGTCCGAAGACTGCGGCAACAAGGGCAAGAAGCTCTATGGCTACGTCAAGCTCAATCTGCAGCCTTCTGGGACCCAGGGCTCGTCGCAGCCCACTTCCGCCAAAGTGAGTGATTCGCCTCCTTCGAGTTCTTCAAAGCCATCGTCTGCCAGGCCGCCGCCAGAGCCGTCTTCAGAGCCGATTGTTAGTAGCACGTTTCGTTGCCCCTGTAAACATTATCTATGTTGCTGGCTGCGCTCATTTTTCACCCCTTTTTGATTTTCTTGTTTTCGTCCTGTCTTCCCCTGGTCCTCGTTCATGCGTGCTACTGTTTTGCTTTCGTCTATTGTCTTGATCTTGTATGAATTTCTTTTGACGTGTGGTAGCCTTCCGCGGCTCCGCCAAGTCCCCCGTCTTCAGCTCCTCAACGAAGCGATCCAGCGACAGTCATCCAAACTGTTACCGCGTCAGCTCGTGTGGTGACGTTGACTCCTACTGTACGATTTCTTCTCTCTTTGAACCTCTCAGTATATTTTAGCATCTGGTTAGGTCATTCGCTGACAATCGCTTAGCCTTCTTCCGCGGACCCGACCACGCTAGCGACCTCTACTGTCGCTACAACATCCTCTACTCAAGAAAATAGCAAAGGTGATGACCCGGAACCGACTCCTTTTACCGAGGTGAAGACGCTCACAGTCGGTGGCACCATCGTTACGCAGACGGTAGTCAATACACCTACTAACGCCGCGGCACTGAATGGGACGGAAAAGAAGAGCACAAACGTTGGTGCTATTGTGGGTGGCGTCGTGGCAGGACTTGCAGTCCTTGCCGCAATAGTGGGTGGTATATTTTTCATCCTACGGCGCCGTCGACGACGACAAAACGAAGACAATGAAGACGGCCAGTCGGGCGTGCAGCGGAATGTTAGTACCATGAGCAAGGCCGGACTGCTGCGGGGTGAAAAGCAACCACAATACCCGCCACCAATCGTGACGAGCTTCAACCGTCGCAACAGCCGCCATATGGATACGGAATCCGTCAGTCCCATCTCCGGTTCGGACCGACGTAGTAGTCGCCCATATCTCTTCGACCAGCGACTGAATCCATCCGCCATCATGGCCATGGACAACGGCAGCCGAGGTAGTTTCGCGAGTTTGGATGATAGCCGCGATTACGGACGTGAGCTTAATGTGAGTAGCTGTCATGTTTGATCTTTCCTCCATACTGACCGCACAAAGGTCCGTAACCCGGATCCACCACGAGAGTCGGTGGACGATCGAAAACCATAGATCAATGCGCACGATTGATAAATGGATGTCACCTCCTCGTAACGACCTGACGACCCGAACCCAAGTCTCGTAATCACACCCCTTTAACATGGCAGCATTGGCGTATTGACGGAAACAGTTGTGGCGCAGCTCGACTTTGGTCCCTGTGTCAAGGCTCTTGGATTTCAGCATACTTGTCTAGGCGCATTTTTCCATTCACACCCTCAGACTTCTGTAAATGATTCGGTTCTCTCTTCGCTCTCACGCTGTCACGTACATAGCTGGTGGAAGGACAGAGCACGAGCCCCAGGTGAATCCTGGACGGTGCGCGCATCGACCCGTCGTGCCTCTGAAAAGGAATAGACTGGAGATTGCCGCAGGAGTAGGGTAGGCTCTGAACGTTCACGGGCAAGCCGTGGGTACTGCGCCGCGAATCACTCGTGATGCGGCGTGGCCAATTTCGAATGAACAAAAACCAGGTTCTTTTGAGTGTCGTCTTTTGACTCGAGCGTTGCGTGCTGTCGAAGATGTCGAATAATATCTACGGCATAAACGTGACTCTAACATGACCATGTTCCTACTGTCCATTAAGCTGCACAAGATAGAAATTGTGCCAGGCCAATTTTAGTGAGCAAGGACAGGTCTTGGCCACGTTTCTGACGTCTGCTGCCCCCCGATCCGTGCGCTGTACCTCTGCGCGAACCCACCAACACCCCGTCCTTTTACGACAAGCTCTTTGGCTCGGCAGGGCCTGCGCCTATTCTTCACAATGAGTAAAATGTGGGAGGTGGATCCGGAGACGAGGAGTAAGGTGCGTTGAAGCCGTCCGGGTCTGTCGGGGTGTCAGGACGCACACGAGCTGAAGACGCACCGAATTGCCAGCACGGGGGGCGCAGGACGCACTGGAGAGATTGCCAGCTGATAGACTTGAACAGTTGCTCGAAATACAAAAGACGAACAGGAACAATGTGTGCGTCGACTGCAATGCGCCGAGTCCACAATGGGTACGCGACATGCCTCCATCTGCCCCGATTTCCCACTCCACGGCTCCAGAATGAATTATGCTGACTTTACATTCAGGCTTCTCCGAAACTGGGCATCTTCATGTGTCTCTCCTGCTCCGGCGTCCACCGCGGTCTCGGTGTGCACATCTCCTTCATCCGCTCGATAACCATGGACTCTTTCAAAGTTAGCGAACTCGCGCGAATGGCTGCTGGTGGCAACAAGCCCTTTCAGGATTTCTTCAACGCACATTCGTCGAATACGAAGGACTCGCGGACATTCGACGGCAGCTCCATACAGGAGAGATACGACAGCGAGGCAGGCGACGAGTGGAAGGAGAGGCTCAGCTGCAAGGTCGAGGGCAGGGAGTTTGACAAGAGCAGCCTGCCAAAGCGGACAGCCAAAAAGGTCGAAGCAGCACCAGCAAGCGCGCCATTGAGCGGCAGGGCAACACCCAGGAGCCAGACGCCGCTGAGCAAGACACGAAGCAACGAGCCCGCCTTCCAGCGCTCAGGATCTCCGGCCCTCGGCACATCCACCATGTCCAAGAAGTCACAAAACGAGGCGTATTTCGCAAAAATGGGCCAGGAGAACGCGAACCGAAGAGACGACCTCGCGCCCAACCAGGGCGGCAAGTTCGGCGGCTTCGGCAGCGAGCCAGACCACTGGAAGAAAGACGAAGACCCCGGCAACATGCCCGCACTCGACGACTTCCAAAAGGACCCCGTCGCAGCCCTCACAAAGGGCTTTGGCTGGCTCGGCGCGAGCGTGAGCAAGGCCGGCAAGACGGGCTACGAGGGCTGGGTCAAGCCCGGTATGCAAAAGGTCTGTACACCCTCCCCTATCCACGCAATCCCACAACCGCTAATACACCGCACAGCTCGCCGAAGCAGACCTAGCCACCCAAGCCCAACGCACCCTCACAACCACCACCTCCACCGCCAGCACAGCCTTTTCCCGCTTCGTCGAAGGCTCCTCCTCTCCCCCTTCTTCTTCCTCCTCCCACCCCTCTTCCCGCACCACCGCTCCCGAAAAACAAGATTTCTGGGACTCGTTCGGCGAGCCCGCTAAGGGTCCTCCAGCCGAGAAAAGGGATTTCTGGGATGACTTTGGGGCGCAGCCGAAGGGGATGAGTAGGGAGAAGCAGGATTTTTGGGACGAGTTTGGGGGGGCGGGGGAGGGGAGGGTAGGGGTTGGGAATGAGGGGAAGGGGGGGTTTGGGGGTGGTGGGGGGAAGAAGGCGAGTGGGATTGGGACGAGTGCGATGAAGAAGGCGGAGAAGAGGGATGAGGGGTGGGGGGAGTGGTAGGTGTAAGGGGGGCGGATAGGCGTTGGGAGTTAGGGGGAGGGTAGAAGGGGGTGGGGGGTGTATTGATATATGGGATAGGGATCGTAAATGGAAGTTTTTTTGAATAATTTTTGGTGAGTGCTGATTAAGTTCTGAATAAATCATTGCGTTGTTCTCTTTTGGTCTGTCTGTTGAAAAGTCTCTGTTTTATTCGATTGGGCCTGCTGGTTCGGGTTGTTGATTTGGGCACGTCAAAGTCTGGCTGCGTTGAAGATGATTAGTTTGGCGTTTGTGTCTATTGTGATTCTTTTACTTCTGTCGCAGCGTACCTTTCTAGTCTCTCAGACTACTTTTCATGTGTTATGCGCCTAGACTCTTTCTTTTGACTATCCGCACTGTGGCTCTGGCTCGCACGTTCCTGCCTGATTGGCTGATCCAATCAAGGCAGCTACGTTTATTGACATGTTTCTTCTCTGCAGATGAATCCATTACTCTTACAACACACTTTGTACTCGATTTATGCTTCTCTTACCGGCCTCCAACTTCACCCTACCTAACCGCATTGTGCTTGGTCCTATCCATCTTGAAATGGGAATGAGCAACAACAATGCATTCGAGCAAGCTAATCCACCACGCAGACCAGATCATAAACCGCCTTGATATCTATCCCAAGTCCCCCCAATCCCGAAAAGAAGTCCTCAAACCGGTTTCTCGGCTTCGTTTTCGCCCTCGGCGACTCCACCATCCGCCATGCCGCTCGAAAAGAACTCCAAGCACATGCTCTACAAAAGGTTCAACGAATTCGAGCGCCTCCGCCTCAACAACGTACCCCGCTACCTCTTCCGCGCCTTCAACCGCGACAGCGGCGGCGGCCCGGGCATATGCACCAACTCCCCAATCGAGATCGTGCCCGCGGGCCTCATGCACCGCCAACGAAGCAACATCTACGCCAAGGAAGAAGCCTCGGTGTTCAAGATGGTCGAAAAGCATTATCACACGCTGCCCTGCAGCACAGAGTTTAGCTCGTGGGCCGCGTCGCTGCACCAGGTGCTGCACTGGGCACAGCTCATGAATAGTCGCGGAAAACGGGGTGTTCACATCGCCGTTCTCGACTCGCAGCGTCTCAAGGGGCGTGTGCGTATCTGGCATGTGCCGCATCTGTTGCACGAGCGGGGAGACCATGAGTACATGGTGCACGGGCGCGTGGCGGGCGCTGGGTATGTTGCGGTGCCGTTCAAGGAGCTGGAGAAGTGCGACTTGTTGGATTTGTGTGCCGAGCTGAAGGGTGTTGTTGTCGGGACTGACTTGTTCGGCATCGACAAGCATCAGCGTGAGTTTGTGCGCACGTGCGTTAAGGATCTGCCCATGGCTTGTCCTGACTATTTGCAGATCATCCGCGATCTTGGCGCGCTGTTTGGCGGGCTAGAGTTTCCGGTCGTGACGGCGCTGTTTTGTATGGTGCCGCAGGACTGGTTTATGAAGAAGACGTTGACGATGCATTCTGTGCGCCAGCTGGAGCCCGAGGAGGCGAGGAACGTCTATCTCATGCTGGGGTCGCCGGAAGTTCCAGAGGGTTTGGCTAGAGAAGCGTGGTTGAAGCCGGGGAATGTTTCGGCGGAGAATTATTGGGATGTTTTGCAGTGGATCGAGCTGCTGGGCGCGATTGGTCGGCTTGCGGCTCCGAAAGTGAAAGAGTCGGCCTGAAGGAAAGCTCGCAATGTTTCAATGAAGGATTGATTCTTAGTATGAAATGAAATATCATGTCGTTTTGATTGAAAGTTTTTGGAAGCAATTGTTTAGTTGTAACGTTAGTGGAATTGCTGTGGCAGTGGTTGTAGGGTTTTCTGGTGGCTTTCTTGAAGGGTAAGCATGAGTATCTCATGCATGGCTGTATTCGCGCTCCAGCGTTCCAAGCATTGGTTTCTGAGGAGATTAAGGGGATCTATGATTTCCTATTGCGGTGGCTTTGCTGAATTTGAGGTCGAGGCTTGGATGGGCGGGCGGGCGGAGCATGGTGAGGGAATTGTCGGAGGGGGAATCTGGGGATAAGTAGGCTGAAGGGGAGGCTTGGATGGGGGAGGGGATGGTGCATTTAAGGGAGTGGTGTGATGTTTTGCAATGGATTAAGATGATTTCTCTTCATGCGAAGCATTCGCATGAAGAGGTAGAAGAGGTAAGTAAGGCGCGAGCGATCGCTTGAATGTGAAGTGCACTTGCTGTAGGATTATGTTACTGGTTGCATTCTTCATTTGCGTTTAATTGTGTTAAGAAACTTTATAATAACACTCGTCTTCCAACCGTGCTCCTCCAAGTCTTTCTTCACCTCGTTTGGCTTTTTTTCCAGCCTTCTTCCACGCCTTCCTCGCTTTTTAACCCAGCCACTCTTCTTACTCTCTTTTTGGTCCTCCGTGGAATTCGCCAAGTAATACAGGACCCGAATCCACTGCCGAACGTCGTCAAAACCTTTGGTCAGGACCATGTCTTCCTGGAGCCAAGGCTGGGTTTTGAGCTCCTCTGGAATCTTTGGAGCACCCAAACCATCCCTTATGCTCTTGATTTCTCTCGTGGATAGTTCGCGGACTTGTTTGGTCTTGGTCAGCCATGGGCGCGCACGTAGATTCAAAAGCGCGAGGGAGACTGGCAGTGACAAGGTGTCGAATCTGGAAGCTATCCGCCGTATGGTCTCCAATTCTTGGGTCGTGACTCGTTGGCTATGTTGGAACATGGCATCACGGAGTTCACGACCCCAACCATAGACACGGTTTTTTCTCCGTGCTGTTTTAAGCTCAGGGAAGACTAGGTCGAGGTCCGTTTGAAGATCCTCAAGTCGGACTGCTTTGTAGCCCTTACCACGTATACAACCATGAATAAGATACTCATGAATACCATCCTCCTGGTCAATAAAGCCAAGGTGGGGAACATGCCATGCATAGATATCAACTGTTTGAGTATCAATGACGGCCACATGAACATCTCGGTAATGGTAGACACGAGTCAGTTGAGTCCCATAGAAAAGGACTAAATGCAAAGATGCAGCCCAGGAACTAAACTCTGTAAGTGTATTAGAGTGAACACCGCCACTATAGTGAAATTCAGCATTCCAAACGAGGCCGTTTGTGCCCATATCATAGGGAATTGCATGACCTTTTCCATTGAAGAATGCAGGTGGGATAATCTCAAGAGCTGTCATGGTCGCATTATCAGGAGCTCCGCTGCTGTTCCTGTGGAAAGCGCGGAAAAGATAGCGTGGCACTTTCGTCTTCCTAAGATTCTCTAGCCGTTGCTTCTCAAGAGGGCAGAACGTTTCGGATTGGTTCTGGGCTGACATTGTGAAGTAACCTGATGCCTATTGTCAATTGTGCAGGAAGATGAGATGGAATGGAAACGTACCCCTGAGAGCGTAGATTCCGATATTTCTTGAGAGTTGTATGATTGAAAGGGGGGGGCGGGCGAAGGCGAGGTTTATAAGGACGAAGTTTGGGAGGGCGCGGTGCGGAAATATATGGACTCGAAAGGGGGTAGGGGGGGTGTTACCGGGAAACGCTT
Organism: Polyplosphaeria fusca; assembly: GCA_010093805.1. Taxonomy (NCBI): domain Eukaryota; kingdom Fungi; phylum Ascomycota; class Dothideomycetes; order Pleosporales; family Tetraplosphaeriaceae; genus Polyplosphaeria; species Polyplosphaeria fusca. The sequence goes on along the minus strand of ML996127.1, from coordinate 194,196 downwards.
TAAAGTACTTTCACGCATGCTCTGCTATTAGTTTGTAGGGTGCCAATGCCTTGGGTGACTGCATTATGTCGTTGTTGCGCCACAATGCCTCCTCGGCTTTCAATGGCTACACCAGTATGACCAGCCGACCTTGTACGAATGTCCGAGAAAGGGCATGGCTTTACTTGAAAACTGTCTTGACATCAGATATATTTTAAGGTGATAAGCAGCTTCTCCTTTTGCAGGGCACTAGGAGCTGTTTCGTCGAGGTCAACACCGAGTCCATCATCAATTGGAAGCCTACTAGAAAGATTAGCATCTGTTCGATAACAAGGATAGAAAGGTTTTTATCGCTCACTCATCTAGCTGGCAGCTGAAGGTTTCGCTATATTGAAATCTAGTGTGCTCTGTGGGACGCAAAGCTATCGGAAACTCGAACTGAATTGATGAAAGCTTTTGTACATGGACTTCCCTTCATCTAACCATGTCTGCCCAACCTTGATAGATTTGCTATGATGGAAATGGGCAATCTTTCATCAGCTTGTACAAATGCATGTAGAAATCAAGCCAATGTTTCCTGGTTTTCTTACTGGCTCTTGCCTGGCAATAGGTCGATTTGATCTAACCGTTTTGTACGTTCCCAGTTCAAACCACTGATTTAAAGTCATTCTTTTGATTCTTAGACAAAGCCTGCTGGGTCGGGAACTTTGCACCTAATTCAGTCAGAAACTGCGAGTGTGCAGTGCGGTCATGCCAACCCAGTTCTTGTCAAGCAACGGCAGGCTTGCGAAAAGTTAAGATGAACGCATATTAAACAAACTCTTGTAAGACCAAGTTGCCTTACAAATTCTGGCCAACGTAATTTAATGCGATAGCTCTCTCGTTCCTGTTGTGAATGAGCAGTAATCCTTTGAACTTCTTACGCGTTGGAAGAAAACACCTCCATGATCTAGCAGTATCGCCCAAAAATGAGAACACGAGAGAAGTTATCGCCAACTCTCGAGTCCTGTGTCTTCGTACGAGCCGCGTCTCCGGAAGGATCGAAACTCGGCGCATCATCTCGCGATATTGCGGCACAGACACTGCTCGATCAGTACAATGACCAATGCGAAAGCACGAAAGAACGGGGAAGTTGCACACAGGCTAACACAGCACTTTCGAGAGAACGAGCAATTTCTCCCCGGTCTACGAGTAAGTGCCTCGAGTCTTGGATACTATTTGTAGCGCGGCATACCTGAAATGTAGACGTCAGCGTCGTAGCAAGTCAGCCAATACTGCATTGTTCGGAATGAATGAATGCTCACCAATCAGCTCCCAGTCCTTGACCCAAACACGATGAGGTGCAGCCGCACCGCAACTCCCGCGCCCGCGGTGTGGGGATCGCTCTGAAACTTAGTGTGGGGAATTACAGCGTGGTGGTAGGATTGTCGCGCGTTAACGTCATAGAATCTCACATATTTAGCCGGTCGAGATAGACTATGGCCTCTCTGATCCAAAGTGAATAGTATAAGTGTTGCGGATGGCGCCATGAAGTGCAACTCTTCTACGCTGCTCTTGCGTCTCCTAATCGACGATGCAGATTCGAGCCGCGCTTGCCTTTGCACTGGGGGCAATTGCCTTTGCTGGTGCCGCTGATACAACACCCGATCCCAGTCTCGCTGTAAACACTACGAGCGGGACCTATACTGGTTTCGTCAACTCCTCGACCCCGGACGTGAACATATGGCTCGGTATTCCATTTGGTGCGCCACCAGTCGACAAGTTGCGCTTTCTGGCAGCACAGAAAGCACCGAATTACGGCGCGCATCCAGCGACAACATGGAAGCCCATTTGTATTCAAAACAATGACAACACTTCAGGTGTCTTTTGGACTTTGGTTCCCGAGTTCCAAAACAGTGATCCTCAAGCCGAAGATTGCCTGTACGTGAACATTTGGGCGCCGAAGCAGCCTGCTGCGAAGAAAGAAAAGGTTCCCGTCATCATTTGGGTCTTTGGCGGAGCTTTCCAAGAAGGAGGCGGTCATGCGCCATATCAGATTCCGGACAAGTGGATTCAAAGGACACAGTCGCACATCGTAGTGACCTTTAAGTCCGTCCTTCAATTTCCTACACGTCTTAGAACGACACCGACTGACCGGTACAGCTACCGAGTGAATATGTTCGGCTTCCCTGCTGCGGCTGGCGCGCTTGGAAATCCAGGTATAACCGACGTCCGCCTCGTGGTCGAGTGGTTGAGGGATAACGTGGAAGGATTTGGGTAAGCCGCGCGAGTCCGCGAAAGGCAAGTGACCGACGAGCATCGCGCTGACACCAACATTAGAGGCGACAAGGATCGCATGGTGTTGTGGGGACAGAGCGCTGGAGGGAACGCGGTTGTTACCTATTCTTACGGATACCCCGACGAGCCAATCGTGAGTGGTCTTATCGCCGACTCCGGAGTGGCACCATCCAGTGTTGGGGTCAACACTACCAGCTTTTCAGTAATGGCAGCTAGTTTAGGATGTGGGAATCTCACGGCAGCCGACGAGCTCGCGTGTATGCAAAAGGTGGACGCGTTGGCGATTCAGAAATTCCTCCGCGACCATCCTTCGGGAGTGTTCGGAGCGGCGCCATGGGGAGGTTACGTGGCTGACAACGTCACGATTTTCGCCAACAATACGGTGCAATTGATGAAGGGTCGGGTTGCAAAAGTGGTAAGCTGCGAAGTGAATTGGAAGACGCGAGGCGATGCTGACCTTGGCCAGCCGATTATTCTTGGTGCAAACAAGAATGAAGGCGCGGCTTTTCAGTCGTTCAAACTAAACCAGACTGTGCCTCCAACACAAGAAAGCATTGATGCAGTCTCGGGGAATTTCGTCTGCACTGTTGACAAAGAAGCCAAGTAAGTTTAAGTCGATACTCGTGCAGTATGACACTGACCATGTTCAAGCCATCGGGCAGCATACAACTTGACTGCATATAAATATCTCTTTATGGGCAATTTTTCTAACATCACACCGCGATACTGGCTCGGAGCAATGCACAGCTGTATGTTTAGGTTGATCGTTGATACGAGAAAAGGCTAATTGCTGATGAATCTATGCAGCGGAACTTCCTGTCGTGTTCGGAACACATGATATTGCTCGTGGTAACTCTACCGAGCTGGAATGGCAAACCAGTTACGCTATGGAAGGTGAGATTCCCGGACGGATTTCTTGTATTTGACATGAGACCTCTATATTTTCAAGTCTTCCTGAAAAACTTCTAACTATCCGTGCAGCCTTTTGGACAAGCTTCGCAGCGAATGCCTCCAAAGCTCCGGTCGATCATCTAGGCCAGGTGTGGCCAAAGTACACTGGCACTGAAAGCCAGATAGTCGTGTTCGCGAACGATACGGCAGTGCAACTGAAAAAATCCTCATCAGCATATGGAAGTATTTATGCTATGGATACATGTTCAAGGATTACTGTGTAATAATATCATCGGGTCAATAAATTGTACTTGGTTGAATATGAGCACCCAAGCGGGGGCACAAACAATGATGAAGAGACTAATGATTCGCAGATGCCGGTATCCACGAGACCTTCCAACATGTAAATATATTGTTACATTAAGTCCGAACTGAGATATCCCGCCAATGTCTTCAAGATCTGCATCCCTTTCCTCACCAACTTCCCCCTTCACAGCGTCCCATCTCCCAAGCACCTCTTCAACGGCACCTCCTCACCAACACACAAACTAATCACCCCATCCACCCACTCCAACCCCCCATACTCTTTACTCTCAAAGCTATCCCCCTGATACATCGTCAACTCCCCCTCCCCTCCAATCCGGCCCTCAAACACAAACCCACTCTCCCGATTCGTCCACGGATTGCTGACGAAAGCGCCATACTTGCCCTCCGGCACCTGCGCCTGGAACTGCTGCGTCTGAGAACTCAACCAGCTGGTGCTGTAGTCGATCTTGAGCGAAGCTTGCAGGAAGTCTTTGACGAGCGTGAAGGTCGAGGATGCGCCGACGGTGATGCTGTTGGAGAGCGTGTAGCCAGAGGATATGGAGAGCGTGGTGGGAGCGCCGTGTACGATGGCCGACATGAGGACGTCCCAGCCGAGGAAGCGAGAGGGGGCGTGTTTGATTATGAGGGTTTGGGTGCGGGCGCGTTTGGAGGGTGGGGAGGTGGGCGGGGCGTGGAAGAGCGAGGTGGAGAGGTAGCCGGGCGTTGGGGGTAGAGTGGAGGAGTTGCGGGCGGCTTGGAGAAGGTCGAAGTCGGAACGCTTGAGGATTTGGTAGCGGTTGCTGCCGTGGAGGATAATGTCGTCGGGGAAAAGGGTGATGGGGAGGGATCGGGCAGTGGCATAGGCGGCGAGGAGCGCGATTGTGGATGAGAAGAAGAGCATGCTTGTAAACAAGATCTTCTCTTCGCAGTGAAATGTATATGAAGACGTTTCCTCTGGATGGGGTGGCAAATCTCGTCACTTACGTCCATGCGTGATGCACATAAACGGGAGTGAGAACATGTCCAGCATCCCCTTTTTCCAACGCCAATCAACACTAGACATCTCGAATCTACTACCACTCCACAATTAGCTACTTGTTTTCATAACTACTTTCTCAACAAACCATCAATTAATGCGCGATGTTTGGTTTCGCTCTTCGGCCCGAAGCGCATAATCTTGACATGTTTCACCATTTCGGCACACCCGGAACCACCACGCGAAGTGACAGCAACGGCATAACTTTTTGACAGGAGGTCGGACCGAAAGCGTGTTTATTGTAGAACAAGCCCGTCGGACCCCACAGAAACAGTGACATTCGCCACGCATTGCGCCAGTGTCGCAAGGAAATTTCCCAAGCACATCCTTTCTAAGATAAGTGTTCCTTGAGTATTCTTGGCGTTGATAGACTCTTCGAAATGAATACATTCGTGATAACTACATATATATCTTGACTCTGCGGAGGACTGGATTGCTGTATCGCACCACTTCCGAAGTCTGCGTCACTGCGTTGGATTTCCTGCTTCGCACCACATTAACGCATTTGGGTTTCACGATCGACAATGCATCCTCTAACACTACTTTTATTTGTGGCTGCCACCATGATAAATAGGTAAGTCTCTACGCAGATCTCGAAATGTCAGCTAATCATCTGGTAGTGCTTTCGCAGCTCTCCACTTCAGTGGCGTCTGTATCAACATTGAAGGGGGCGCCAATGTCTACAATGAAGAGGCTACCAAAAACGCGTGCGCAGCATACCAAACTCGCAACACCGGAGAAAAGCAATGGGATACGTGTCCAGATTGCGAAATGGTGAGTCGCTCAAGATATGGGAACAGCTTACACTTACCATGTCAACAGACGACGATTGGAGGAGTCGAGTTATGTCACTCTGGTGAGCAACATATCGGAGGAGACGAGCTCTATTATTACTGTCAACAGGCGGGCGCCGCAGATTCGATGGCGGATTGAAAAAGGATTGGGGCGAGGTCTTCTGAACACCGAGAAGACTGGGCTACTTTTAAGCACAGGAAACTACTATATCGAAGGGTTTGTTTAAGTTGTTGCAATTGTCATTCGTGTTGTTAGTGCCATGCCAAAGGTTAGCACGGTTCAAGGCATATTCTACACAACACGATGCTAGCGTAGCACATGTCTAATGGAGGGGAAATGATTTATGGGTCTTTACGACTTGATTGATGCTTTAACCACGTGATTGTGTTAGGGCGACATGATGCAGAGCTGCTCAAGGATGGATATCGAAAATGATACCGTGGTAGTGAAGTAGGGTTTGGAATTTCATTCGGCTAATCCAAGCCTAGTCGTTACCTGTAATGGCTCCAAGCTCAGAATCGCGCTGCCATCAGCTTGAGTGACCTACCATGACTGATTGTTGCGATGAAAGTGCAATGTCGAAGCCATGGGTCGGCTAAAGTCAAGTAGGAAGTTCCTGGAAAATTGAAACCAAAGAGGAGCCTGGGCCGCCTGACGCCTTTCGCGTTGCCTGCACTCGCAATTCAGCACCCCTACTCTGTATCGTGATGAGGCCAGTCACTTTATCAACGTGGAAATGTTCTATTGACTCGGGAACCTTCTCGAAGACCAACAGTGGCCCGGGGTCCTTCGGAAAGAGAATCCCGAACAGAGTCTCGCCCTCCAAAATCGCACTAATACCTTGAACTTCTGAAGGATTAAAAGCATAATTTAGTTTGCGGTGCCCGCCGGACAGAAAAGGAACCACACAGCTCCATGCACTTTGGGAAGCGCAATTGGAAAGCTAGACTAAGATCTTTTCGGTTCATAAGCTCTCGCACACCAACCTGCTGCGCGTCGTGTTGACGTCGCGCTTCTGAGAAGTGCCTGGCTCGAAGACGGTAAGCTTGGAAGGCTTCGTCAGGACCAAATTCAAGTTGTTTTGCCAATCGAGTGTTGATATACCACTTGATTAGTGAGTCCTCGATGCGAGGATTGGTGTTCGATCGATATTGGCGGTAGCGTTCGATGGCCTCGGGGAAGATGTACTCGAGCAGGAGGACCGTTAGTCCGACAACATCAAAATTTGAACTGTTGAAGATCTCCCGGGATCGCTCCTTGAGGAAGTCTGGGTTAGAAATATAATCGAACAGTTGATCAAACTCTCCACCTGCAACCCACCATTCCTGTTGAGCCTCGACGCATAGAAGCTTACGGCAGCAGGGACATCGGTTCGAGTTATCCTGTAGATGAGTAACCCAAAGACGAATACATTCTCGATGAAATACGTGTTCATTCCCATGAGCCGCGACAATCTCATCGGCATGGCTCCATTCCACTAAGCAGATGGGGCACTGAGCAGAGGGCCTCCGATCCAGGGAAATGGAATGAGGCCATCGACGAAGTCCTCGCACGAGGGGAGACTGAACATAACCAAAGCGTTCTTTGCGCAGGCGAAGCTCAGAACATTATCAGAGGCCATAAATAGCTGTAGCGAGAGTTCTTGTGTGAGAGCACAATCAACCATCTGATGACCTTTCACACCATACACAAACGACATATGACTATCTCGACAAACACTAAGTGATTGCCTACGCCTAGATAACACTTCCAACACTCCGTTTACATTATCTTGAGATCGTCGTCGATATTGTTCGGGACTAGCGTGGCTTGGCAAAAGGTGGCTTCCATCATACCTCTCTTTGGCAGAGACGTGCATGTCCATCCAAGAGAGCTTATTCTTTTAGATACACACTCGTTAATGGTTATATATCGTGTGTCCACCTATCGGCCTGTGATTTGGATGCTGCACTGTCGCGTGATCTCATGAACGAGCGTTTTGACCCATCTGGCGGCCGATGAAAGGCTCCACATGTCGTTGAACAATGCGTCGGAACGGCCATGGCTCGAAATGTGCCTATTCGTCCGACAAGAGCTTCCTTATCAAGGTCGAGCTGAAGGGTAAGATTTCGGGAGTTGTTGAGAGAGCGCAGCTGGGCCGACGTAAGGGGACACGTCTGGTCCATGCGGAGAAAACACCAAGACGCTTCCACACTCTTAGCCCGCGAACCTTCATCTCCGCCCCACCCCACCGATGAACCCCCAAGACGTGACCATCGAATGACACGCCTCCAGGCCAGAGCGGAGGCCTGTTATCAAAGACTTTTCCGCTTGGCTTCGAAGCCGTACACCTGGCACACGTCTCCGCCAGGAGTCTTGCGTTCCGATATCCGAAATACCCCCTTGGCAACGCCTTGCTGCCTGCCTCGAAGGCGAAGGATGCCAATGTCTTCCGTATACCCAGCTTTTTGGAGGGGAAGTGCTCTCGGGAGGGAAGTGCTCGGCGGTCTTGCGACAACCTCTGCGCATCCATGTGCGTTCTTATCTCTGCTCGCCACCAGTAGAAAAAAAGAGATATATGGGTGCCCTGGGTCGCAACCATGAGCTCGGAACGCGCTTTTTTCAACGACCACCGTGGCTTGTGGTTCGAGAATTTGTTGATCCAGCTGCCACCCCGCTCCAGTCTCTCTCTCCATGGATCCAAAGGATGTCAACAATGTGAATGAGAAGGCGGCTGAAGGCTCCCCGACCACGCTGTCGCCGCAGGCTACCCAGGAGGCTGGCGAGACAGAAAAACCGAAACGTACTTGGTGGCAACGCATCAAAGAGCCGGGTTCAGTATGGCAAATCCTAATTGGTGCAGCACTTGGCATCGCCATTGGCCTTCCAGTATCAATCACTGTCGATGAGGTCCCAGAAGCCGCGATTGCTCTCACTGGTGTGCTTGGAGACCTCTGGTTGCGAGCCTTGAAGGCGGTCGGTAGGATAATGCTCTCTAATATATGCACCTGAATACTGATAGTTGCAGTGCTTCCGCTCATCGTCACGGCGATGATTCTCGCTGTGCAGCGCCTGCGCGAGATCTCCGAAGGAGGCAAGGCACTTGCTCGCTGGACCATTGGCTATTACATCCTAACCACGCTCATCGCCGTCATGCATAGTTGCCTGCTTGTCGGTCTCGTATGGAGCAAGCTCATGGTCACGGCCAGCGGAGCCGCGCTCGAGGTCAAAGACAGTGACCAAGAAACCATCGAGGAAAGAGAAGAAGTAGCGATCCATGACGTGGTCGTCGATATGATTTACTCCTTCATCCCCAGCAACGTGGTCGCAGCGCTCGCAGAAGACAGTCTGCTCGCAGTTCTTGTTACCTCGATTATTGTGGGCTGTTACATCAAAGGACCCAACTCGTCGCTGCTCCGCGCAGTGAAGGAGATCGAAGTCATCATCACGAAGATCATTACCGTCCTCATCTACCTGGCCCCCTTTGGTGTCTTCTTCCTCATACTGTCGAACATTATGCGACTAGACATTGCAGAAATCGGTCTCAACCTTGGCATTCTCATCGGAGGCACGCTCGCCGGCATGTTCCTCCATCTCGGCATCCTCCTCCCCCTCGTCTTCTTCCTCATCACGAGGAAGAATCCCTACCCGTACTGGCTCAAGTGTTCGCCAGCCTGGATCACCGCGTGGGGTACCGCTTCCTCAGCCGCAACTCTGCCCGTGACCATGAAATGCGTCCTCGCCCGCGGCATCCCCGTAACCGTCGCAAAGTTCGCCGTTCCCCTCGGTTGCTTGATCAACATGGACGGGTGAGTCCAACTTCCTCACCAATGTATCCTCCTACCTCCCTGCTAACTCCCCCCCAGCACAGCCATCTACTTCCCCATCGTCGTCGTCTTCCTCGCCGCCACCCAAGGCATCACCCTCACCCCCGCAAACTACATCGTCGTCTGCCTGCTCTCGACCCTCGCCTCCATCGGCACCACCCCCATCCCCTCGTCCTCCCTCGTTCTCACCGTCATGATCGCCGGCGCAATCAACGTGCCCATCACGGGCATGTACGCCGTCGTCGTCGCCATCGACTGGTTCCTCGACCGCTTCCGCACCGCGGTCAATGTCAGTGGGGATATCTTCGCCGCTGAGATAGTGACCAAAATCACGGGGATTCGGGATCCGGATGATGGGAGTTTGGAGGCGGAGACGGATGAGCTGGGGTTGGAGAGGCATCCGGAGCGGGTTTGAGAGGGGTGGTGGGATTGGTAGATGCGTTGTTTTGTATCTGTAACTGGTTTCAAGGCTTCCTTGCGCCACAATTTATCTGTGTCCTGAAATTTTATTGTGAGGCTTGGTGATACAGTGCGCGGTGGTGTACCCGTGGTTTCCGATTGGGTGGATGGGAGTAGCACGGCATGACCCTGTCCATGCTTAGCGCAACGTCCTCCACAGCGTCCTAGGGTCAAGGTACTTGTTCAATTCACAGGGGAAGGGTGTACGTGCTAGATGGTCTTAAACCTGGCAGTGAATACGCTCCCCAGGCCGGTACGCGAAGGACCATGTCGGCTACTTTAAGGTGAAGCATCACAAAACGAGCATACTGAGGGTGCCCAGATGGCCATGCATTGAGCTAAGTAATAGTCGCAAACCCCATTGGCTATGCGAGCAAAGTCTGGCAGTCATATACAGTAGACTTCGAATACAACATGTCTTAGACCTTTTCCACCGTCTTCACATCGTTCTTTTCCGCGCCCGTCTTTCCTCCTTTGGAGAACTTCTCCTCCAGATGCACTTCAACATGGTTTGTGAAGTACTTGCTCGGGTCGATGACAGCCAAGGCACAGATCGTAGCGATTATGCCAAACGGAATGCTAGCTAACCACGTGATCCTCAGCCCGTATGCATATCCGTACCGCGCGGCCGTGATACACGCGTCGTAGACCTGCGCAGGGACATCCGGGAACTTGGCCTGCAGGCCAGGGACACCCACGATACTGAGGTGGACAGTTTCGAGGAGGCCAGCGACATTCTCGCTCGACACACCGGCTTCGGTGGCGGTGCGGATAATACGCGACGCCACTTCCTTTTCGCTAACCTGGTTGAAGATTGAAGAGAATATCACAGAGCCGATAGATCCACCGACTGATCTAAAGGCGCCGATAAGGCCAATGGCGACGCCTAAATCGCGTTGGGGAACGTTTAGCGAAGCAGCGGTGTAGCAGTTCAATGTGATCCACCCAAACGGCGCCATGGCGAAGAACTGGCAGGCCATGAGCCAATTGAGATTTGTGGGTGTTATGCAGGCTGCGACGCCGAAGAAGAGGGTCTGAAAGAAAGTGGCGAAGGCGAGTTGGTATTGCACATGTTTAATGAGATGAACAAAGGCCGGAATGAAGACTCCGCCAATGAGTTGGCCGACGCTGGGGGCCTATTAGTAAAGATATGACTAGGAAGGAGGACCAATTTACGTACCCATTAGGAATCGAGTAGACGCCGATCTTGATGGGATCGGCCGTATGCAAGTAGAGAATTGTCTGCGCATTCAGAGCAGAGGCAGCAAAGAACACCATGCCTGCAACAAAGACCAGTGCAAGCAGAGCTGAGAATTCGCGAAAATTCTTGAACAGGTACCATGGGAAGAGTGGGTCGCGCGGCACGTTGAAGTCGTATACGAAGGCTCCAAGCAGCGTTATGAAACCGAGGATGAGGGGGACCAGAGCGCCAGCGCTCTTCCATGCATAGGTGTTGCCGCCTGAGTTGAGGCCGTAGAGAAAGACTACCAGGCCGGTGGTATAGAGAAACGCGCCGAGAAAGTCCAGCTCTTTGAATTCTTGCCACTTCGTCTTGCCGTCTGGTCGAGGATGTGAAGGAGGAAAGTAGACGCAAGCTGTACCAATCAACGAGAAAGCCCCGTAGCCGATGGCGATATAGAACATGATGCGCCACGTAGCGTGCGAGATCAAGGCGCTGGCGAAGAGAGTCGCTGGGATCGCGTAAATGGCAAGATTGAACTCTGTCCACGCGAGTGCCATTCCGCGGTATTTGTTTGGTACAATTTCAGAGATGCCTGATGGTGTCAGCATATCGCCAGATTCGGCGTGGTGGTGAGTTTACCTGCATATGCAACCGACACAGTTCCGATGGCAGCACCCAACAGGACCTCACCAGCGATCAGCTGGTTCATGGTATTGGCTGTCGCTGCAACGATGCCCCCAACAATGGTCAACACCTGTCCAAACAGAATCACATAGCGGCGTCCAAAGATATCCGACAATCGACCCGCGATGGTGAAGCCTACTGCCGCCGCAGCTCCCCAGCCAGAGGGAATCCAGAAGTCGATGTTGGCACCTCCAAGCTCTTGCGACAGCTGAACGAGGATGGGAGTAACGGTGATGAAGCCGAAAATGATGGGACCCGTGAAAGAGGTTCCCAGGAACAAGGCGGACAGCACAACGGACAGGGTGAGTTTCTCAGCGTGCTCCGGATTGTCTTCCAGCGCAGCGCGGTGCGGGTCGTCCCATCCCGGGGGTAGCTCCCGCTCTTCGTCGACGCGCTTCTCGTGCGCCACGTCGGTCATTGAATCCGCCATAGGTTCTCTGAGGACAAGACGCCCACCTTCTAGAAAACAAAAGGAAGCGGGAATAAGGAGCTCTGAGAACTGGGGGAGCCGTCCCTGGCGCAGCCATTATAACAGAGTTTCGCCCCGGGCGAGATGTGGGGACTCGGTAGCTGGGCGCAGGATGCAAGTACCGGGGCCATGTGCAGGGACGCGGGCTGGAGAAGGGCGGCCCGGGTTTCTGCTTTCCAGGGATGATGCCGTGCGTGCGGCTCAGCATGATGTGGCGTCCAGATTCGAGACGTGGCGGGCCGATTGCGTGCATGTATAATGATTGCGTGCATGTATAATGAAGACGAGCGAAGGATGAAGATAGGGAGACATGTGTTTCATGTCAATTGAGGTGGTACAGGGAAACACCCAAGCAATGTGGGGCCAAGACTCATGCACTGGGGAAGGAGCGGGAGGTTAAGCTTACCCCGCATGCTGACTCGGTCGCGCCTTCCTTCTCCACACCCATCTCGTTTACAAATTCGGGGCTGCATATCTCGGCCGATGAATTCGAGGCAAGACATACTCTATGCGGGGCTACACTTTCCAAGATTGATACATTGTCTCCACCAGCATCAGCACAGCCATCTAAATCATACCGCGGGCCATTACGTTTCCTGCTTTCTCGCGTATTAAGCGATCGACCTCGTACGAGGATAGTCTCGTATTGAAAAGGAGGCAGCGAGTCAGTCTGCCGTCTGTTGATTCTGATACGACAATTCGAGATGGCGTTTGAGCACATACACTCCCCAGCATCTCTGCTTGTACTAGCAATCGGCGCCTCCGTTGTGTATCTTCTTGGCATAACCATTGTGAGTAAATTTCTATCTCTTATATGGAATCTTGTCAAAATTGGCGAATTTCCATTGGCGCTCAAGGCTGTTTGGGAGGGAAATACGCTTGCTTCCTACTTTGAAAAGCATCATTTGTTGACCCGAGAAATTCACCTCTAGTACCGCTTCTTCTTCTCTCCACTGGCAAAAATTCCAGGACCGCTCTTGACGCGCATCTCCAATGTACCAGAAGCGAACGCTCTCAAGCACAACCAACGCGCGGCATGGGTGACGTCCCTCTTTGCCCAGAACCCTGATGCTGTTGCCATCAGGACAGGCCCCAACTCGGTGTCTTTCAACCATCCTGATGCAGTCAAGGCCATATATGGTAAACCTTTCCAAGCTCGTCCACAGTTATTTATTCCCCCTTCAGTCAAGCTATTCTCTTCTTCAATATTCACTAGCACCCCCTTAAACTTTCATGACCATGCTATTCTCCTCTCATCTTCCGCTCTACCCTTACGATCCCATCCCTAACCCTCTCCAGGTCATGCCGTCTCCCCTTCCGGCTTCGGCAAGTCCCCTTGGTATGACGCCTTCAGCACAACGGGCGAATCCCTCTTCAGCACGCGCTCCAAGACGCGCCATGCCACCAAACGGCGCATGGTTGCGCATTCATACTCGAGTGCCTCCCTCTATGGCTTTGAGTCTATCATTGACGCCACCCTTGACAAGTTCTTCGCCAAGATCCAACCTTTTGCCGACGCAGGCACGCCCTTTGACATCTACTTCTGGTACGAGCTCTTCACCATGGATTTGATGGGAGAGCTGGCGCTGGGCAAGAGCTTCGGGGTGCTGGATGAAGGGAGAGCGACTAGGTATGGCACATTGGTGGAGCAGAGCCAGCGGTTTGCGAATTACTCGGGCCTGTTGCCGTTCGGCAAGTGGAATGTGCGCGCGCTAAGCTGGGTCCCTATTCCTAGCATTCAAAAGTTGTACAAGGCAAGACTGGAGTACATTGAATACGCGAGACAGGCACTGCAGGGACGTTGGGACGCGAGCAGGCAGCAAAAACAGCCTGATGGGAAGCCCAGACAGGACATTATGCAACGTTTTATTGAAGCGCGTGACCCGGAGACGGGGAAGAGCATGGACTTTAATGAGTTGAGGGCTGAATGTTCGAGTTTGCTGTAAGTGCTTTGGAGATGCATTACACATCCCCTTATCACCCTTCCATCACACCAACTAACCACCCCAGTGTCGCCGGCGCCTCCACGGGCTCCGTAACTCTCAACTGGATGACATACTACCTCTGCCGCAACCCCTCTACCAAATCCGAAATCCTTTCCCAGCTTCTCTCCCTATTCCCACAAAACTCCGTCGGTGTAGCCCCACTCCCCTTCAATGCTCTCAACAAGCTCTCGCTACTCGAACACACCCAAACAGAGGTCCTGCGCTTGCACCCGCCCATCGGCTACGCCACCCCACGTGATGCACCTCCAACAGGAACCACCATCCTCGGCACATATATTCCGCCTTACACGGCCGTCGGCGTACCCGCCGCGAGCATTGGACGCAAGGCCTCCGTGTACCCCTCTCCCGACGACTTCATGCCCGAACGCTGGATTGACGGCGGCGGGGGCGACCTCGCGACGATGAAGACGTGTTTTCTAGGGTTCGGGTATGGTAGCAGGCAGTGTATTGGCAGGAACGTGGCGACTATGTTTGTAATGAAGATGATGGGGCAGTTGTTGTTGAGGTATGAGGTTGAGTTGGAGGAGCCGGGGTTGGTGTTGGGGGCAAAGGAGTTTACGATTCAGAAGCCGGAGAGGAGGTATAATGTTATCTTGAGGCCGAGGAAGGTCCAACTGTGAGGAAGTGTGGTTAGTGGGTGTCGACGGGTGGCTGTAGGGGGAGGAGAGTGATCTAGGCTGAGAGGAGGGGTGGTAGGTGTCTGAATGCCTTAAATATTGAATCGTACGAGTAAGGTCTTGCTATGCCTCAAGGTTAAGATAGACAAGACTTGATGTCTACGAACAACCCAGGCTAAGGATGCACGTGTCAATGTCGAAAGATCGAATATCATCCCCAGTGTGCCGGATGCCCTATATAACAAGGATTTGACGGCACAATACTAGGCTTCCTAGAATTCTCTTGTTCCTCTTGCAAGGAAATAAACAGCGTTCAAGGAGATGCCGCATATCGAAGGCGGTCTCATCGACGCGACGCGACGCGAGGAGGTCCGAGCTCTCATCCCAACCTCGGTGCTCGTCCGCGCATCTTTGGTGTGAAATTGTGACGGCACAACATAACCTACATGGCGAGCACCCATTGCATCGGCCACGATGGACATTTTCATGTCTTTTTAGGCAACGTGACGAATTAAGTCAGATGCTGTCCTCGCGTTTGTGCTGCCACACACTCATATCATCATGACGACACCATGATCCGGGCGTGTCCCTCCATTCGTATCATGCTTACCACAGTGCAAAAAATAACCTTTAGACAAACAACTACAACTAAAATTAAGCTACCGAAAATACAGCAGCGGCGCGCAATTGTTTCGCCCTCTTCACAATGACTGGTTACAAGTTTGATCCCAACGATGATATCCCCGACCTGAACGGAAAGGTACGAGATGCAACACCTCCAAACACCCGCTCCTACAGCTTCTGACAAAGATAAACCAGGTCTACGTCGTCACGGGCGGGTCCGCGGGCATCGGTTACGGCATCGTCGCCCATCTTCTCCAGCACAATCCCTCGAAGATCTACCTTCTCTCGAACAAGGAAGAGCACGCAGCCGAAGCAAAATCCAGTCTACAAGAACGGGGCGATGAGGAAAAAGTGGAATGGCAGCAGTGCAATCTGCAGTCGCTCAAGCAGACGGACGAGGTCGCAAAGACGCTGGCAGCAAAGCTGGAACGCCTTGATGGGCTGATCTGCAATGCTGGCGTGGGCGTAGGAGTTTATAACGAGACCGAGGACGGGTTGGATAGCCACATGCAAGTCAATCACTTTGCACAGGCTCATCTAGCGCTTACCTTGCTGCCGCTGCTGCAGAGGACGACCGACTCGAGGCTCGTGTTCCAGTCGTCTGAGATGCACCGCCAGGCCCCTTCATCGACTGAATTCCAGACGACGGAAGAAATAAGCCAGGACGTTGGCGCAACGCACCTCTACTGTCGCACAAAGCTTGCGCAAGTTTTGTTTGCTCGCGAGCTCGTCAAGCGCATCAAAGCCGGCCAATTCGGCTCGGCGACCGGAGACCAGGGGCAGCCCTGGATCAACACAACACATCCAGGAGCTGTGAAAACGGACCAGCCAGCCCAAGCAGTGGATGCGTATGGTACGATCGGTAAGATTGGAGTGGAGATTGTCAAGCCCTTTATGAAGGATCCAATTGATGAAGGCTGTCGATCAGCTCTGTTCGCCGCGACAAGCGAAGATATTGTCAGGGAGAAGATACAGGGCGGTTACATTGTTCCAGACCGGAAGCTCACCGAAGTCTCCAAGCGGGGTAAAGACGAAGCTCTTGCAAACAATTTGTGGAACTTGACCAAGGAAGTCTTGGAGGCAAAGGTAGGAAAGCTCAACTATACGATGTAAGTTCTTGGAAGTCGTCTTTCATCGATCTTGGAAATGCGCTATGGACCAGGGAATCTTTTCAAAGGATATGCAGCTAGGAAACCTTTTTCCTTGTAAGGTCCGTCGACATTGGGCAAGAGCAAGGCACATTCGACCAGCAAGCCCGCTCAACAATTCGATTGACAACTGCGCCCTTTCCTACTCATTCAGTATGGAGTGAGTAGATCATAGGACTCTAGTGCAGCTTGTACGATGCGTAGGGCGTGCCTTACGTCATACCAGCGGGGCGAGCAACATTATAAACACAAGCGGTTATGCCTCTCCCATCTGCATCTCAGGTTATCATACGACTCAACATGTCTAAACTCACGGATTTCAAGCTTCTATCTTTTGACGTTTATGGCACCCTCATCGATTGGGAGACGGGCATCATGGAAGCTGTGCAGCTGTTACTACAAAAGAGCAACAAGACAGACCTTGACAAGAGATTTATCCTGCGAAAATGCTCCCTACTGCAGAGGCCGGTGCAGAAGCAGAACCCCAACATGATATACTCGGAGCTCTTGACCAGCATCTACCCCCAACTTGCCGAAGAGCTAGGATGCGAGAAGCCCAGCGAAGAAGAATGCAAAGCCTTTGGCGACAGCGTGGGCAAGTGGCCTGCCTTTCCCGACTCGGTGTCTGCGCTGCACCGGCTGCACAAGTACTACAAGCTGGTGGTGCTGTCCAACGTCGACAACATATCCTTCGCCGCGTCCAATTCCGGTCCACTGCAAAATGTCCCGTTTGATGCAGTGTTGACGGCGCAGGACATTGGGTCGTACAAGCCGAATCACAACAACTTCGAGTACATGCTGCGCGAGGTGAAGCAGAGGTTTGGGATCGAGAAGGCGCAGGTGCTGCAGACGGCGCAGAGCCAGTTCCACGACCATCGTCCGGCAAAGGAGCTGGGCATCACGAGTTCGTGGATTGCGAGGTACGGGTCGACTGGGGAGGATGATGTGTTTAATTGGAAGTTCTCATCGTTGGGGGAGATGGCGGATGCGGTGGAAAAGGAGGCGGGGGAATCATGAGCGGTGAGCCAGACATGGTGTGGAGGTGTTTACCTAGAGACGCGAGGGCGCGCGTGCGGAGCGGTTGGGATGCATGCAGGAGTTCGAGGCCTTACTTGCACTTGCCAGGTGCTCATTGGAGGCACATGAACGTACCTAGCTCCGATACTTGCATCTTCGTCCCCTACAATACATGTCCATCAGCAGCAAGGATGACAATAGACTATCGATTTGCTGTCCTGCTGTGCCCCCGCCTTATCATCTGATGGCACGCGGTATCATCGCAGAGCGGGGACAATACCACCCGCATCCAGACGCCTCCATCTCGCACCATCGCACACTCCCCCATAGAGACATCCACCACCACCTGGCCAATCGCCACACCCGCCATGGCAGCCATCCCACACTGGCCGCCCCGGACTAAGCATCGGCAATGCGCCCAGCCCGCCTAGCCAGGAACCACATCCCCGCCTGGCCGCCACGCGCGAACCGCAACCTCACGCGCCCACCTCGCAGCACCCGCCTCGCATCCCCGTGCATCTCCATGCTCGTGCATCGCGACCCTCGGCGGATCCTGCATCGGCAATAGCTGGCGGCGACACCTCAGGTCGCGGAACCCCTCACTTCGCGCCGACCCAGCGCGACGCATCCTTTTCCCCATCCCTCGCAGCACCAGCACCACGTCCAACATGTGGAACTCGCCCTTAAAACGGGGTTACCTGGCCCTCGGGCCCCTGATACCCGCCTCCTCGAAGCCCTCGCTGCTCTCGTTCCGCACAAAAGTGCTAGGCGTAGCCATGCTGCTGTTCGTCAGCGTGTACCTGCTCTTTTACCCGCACGAGTGGCGGCTCGCGGCGGGACGCGCGATTCCGTATTCGCAGGACCCAGAGGATGCGTTGGTGGTGAGTCTGCCGCGGTTGGGTTATCTCGAGGGCACGCAGGTGGTGAGTACGTTGGTGGGGGATGTGCGGTTGCAAGAGGAGGTGGATGCGTGGTTGGGCATTGCGTACGCGAAGCAGCCGGTTGGGGAGCTAAGGTTTGCGCCGCCGGAGTGGCCGGAGGAGTACAGGGGGACGCGGAATGCGAAAGAGTATGGGCCGGCGTGTATTCAGAATCCGGGGGTTGAGCAGGATGAGGCGTGTTTGTATCTGAATGTGTTTCGGACGGCGGGCGTGGCGCTGGACGAGGAGCTGCCGGTGCTGTTATGGGTCCATGGAGGTTCGTTTGTGGGTGGGAGCGCGAAGAGTTTTGACGGTGCGGCGTTTGTCGCGGCGAGTACTGATCCAGTGGTCGTGGTGACGATGAACTACCGCCTCGGTGCGCTGGGCTGTCTGCCCTCGGAGCTCTGCGCAGAGGAAAACTGCCTCAACCTCGGTATCCAGGACATCCACCTCTTCCTGCAGTTTGTGCAGAAGTACATCTCTTACTTTGGCGGCTCGCCCGACCAAATCACGCTGGGTGGGCAATCCGCAGGCGCCCACGCCGTCGGCATCCTCTTCTTCCACAACTACGGTTCCGACAAGGACAAACCGCTCTTCCAGAAAGTCATCCTGTCCTCGGGCGCCGCGACGGCCCGCGCCTTCCCAGGCCCAGAGTACCCCCTCTACGAGCGCCAATTCTCCGACTTCATGTCCAGCGTCGACTGCCCCGTCTCCCCCTCCTCCTCCGCCATGTCGTGCCTGCGCGACGCCGACATCTCCTCCATCCAAGCCGCATCCACACGCATCATGTCCGAATCCGAATACAACGTGACCTGGCCCTGGCAACCCGTGTCCCCCGGCCCGCTCTTCGAAAAGCGAGGCTCCGCGTCCGGCGCAGACGGCACCTTCTTCCGCCTCCCGCTCCTGCTCTCCAGCACCACCGACGAGGGCAAAGCCTTTGCGCCCCAAGACCTCTCCACCAACGCAGAATTCCTGCAATTCTTCCACAACCTCGCGCCGGGCCTGACACGCAAGGACCTCGACGAACTCGCAAAGCTCTACCCGGATCCAGCGCAAGGCCCGGGGCCGTACTCGGATTCGCCGCTGTCGCCGCAGTTCGAGCGTCTTAGCGCTGCGTATGGGGATTATAGCTACATCTGCCCGGTCTCGCATACCGCGCACTTGCTCTCATCCTTTAATTCCTCCTCTACATCCGATGACGACGACCCCTCCCCACCAGTATACAAATCCCGCTTCAACACCCCCAACTACGCCGCCGACTGGGCCGGCGTCCCGCACGCCAGCGACAGCTGGTACTTCCAAGGCTTCTCGTCCGCGGAATTCCCTCACATAGCCGAGCTGTACCACGCGTATTACGCGAGTTTCGTTGTTCATGGGGATCCGAATGTTGGTGCGATTACGAATGCGCCGGTCTGGGGGGAGTTTGGGGAGGGGGGGAGGGAGTTGGTGGTGGGGAATACGGAGCGCGGGGGTGTGTATATGGAGGGGGAGGGGGAGGGGGTGAGGGGGGTGGAGTGTGCGTGGTGGAATGAGGGGGGGAGGGCGGGGAGGTTGAACAAGTGAGGGTGAGACTGCATTTGTGGGCGTTTTGTTTTGGGCATGGGAGATTTGAGGCGGCGCATTTTTGGCATTTTGGTTTGTTTGTTGTATGTACACATGATTTAGGGTTGGATCTGGGACGCAGGAGGCTTTGCGTGGTTGGATGTTTTCTGGGTTCTTGGGAGGGCAGGATATGGGCTTCGTGATCTATGTCTATTTGTCTAGGGTATTATAAGCGCACCGCACCGCATCGCACCGCAATATCACCGTCATCCATCTACGCCCACCCGATCTTGTACAACGCGTATCCCTTCTCGTCGCCCCTTCCAGTACCCTTTCTCTTCGCAATCTCCGTCTTCTCGACAATCTCCAGTTTCCTTCCATCTTGGCTTTTGGAGACGTCGTCCTCGATGAACGCAGCTTCTACCGTCGCCGCAATGCCTTCGAACTTGCCTACTTCGCGTACCGTGACCATGAGCCAAAAAGTTCCGCAGGGAGCTAGCATGCGGGCTGCACAGTCCCGGAGCAGGATGGCGTGCGTGCGGTCGTAGACTACGTCTGCGGCGATGAGCAGCTCGACCTTTTGCGCGTCGGGTGGGGACGCCCAGTCCAATTGCAGAGCCTCCACGGCTAGTCTTGGCGTTGGATGTGGGAAATTGGTCGCGATGTTGGTGCGTAGATTGGTCAGGACCGTGGGGTGGTAGTCTGTGGCCATGATGCGCGGGCTCGTGCCATGGTTGATGCTGGGCACCAGCTTTCCGAGAGTGAGGGCGACGAGGCCTGTTCCGGCGCCGAGCTCGATGATGGTCGAGTCTTGAGCGAGGGCAGTGAGACTGAAGCGCTTGGGATCGGAGCACAGCATTTCGGAGAGGATAATAGATGCGCCCCAGCTCTGTAGCCCGACGTCTGTGTGGTCGGTGCCAGACAGCGGGGCATCATTGAGTTGGACCTGGACATTTTCCGATGCCAGTGGACAGGCGAATAAGAAGTCGCGGGTCAGATGCTCGGGCTCTTCTTCGTCGGCGGAGTCGCTGAAGGAGGACAGGATGAAAGCCGCATCGTCGAGGGCGCTGTCCCTGGAGTCTTCGCTGCTAAAAGCTAGCGTGTCGGCTCGGCCGATCAAGGCAGTAAGCCAGCGAATTGTGGTTTCGCGCTCAAAGGGATCTGTTCGAAGGTCTAGGAGCGCCTCTTCAAGATCGAGGCTAACCGAAGCTTCATCGCGGGAGACGTATCCAGAATCGACGGGTGTTGGTGGTGCGAGGTGCGCCGTCTTGTCTGCGCGATGGGAAGGAGCGTGGATGGCGACAGGCAAGCGCAGGGGGCAGTAGATTTTCTGGAGATTTTGTAGCGCAGCGGTAATCTGTTCCTCGCTTGCTGTAATCAAGGCGCGGATTGGCGGTAAAGAGCTGGACGGCGGGAGAGCCGCGCCCGCAGGGCTCATCGGACCCGCTTTGAGCAGCAGAAGAGGAAGGAAAGTGGGACAGGAAATGGAGATGGAGAAGAGAAAGGACGATGAATTGGAAATGGGAGAATTCTAGGGAAAGCTTGGGCCGAGGAAGATGAGTCTAGCCTCTTCTTCGGCACTCTACAATGTCTCACCACACCGCTTCTCTTCTGGTCTTCTCCTATCATGAGTCTCCGAGAGGAACGTGCGGGCCCCGTGGAGGAAGCGACGATGCTGTTCTAGTCAAAGCGGGCGTCTTTGTCTACAAGTGTTAATTTCGGACCGGATGCGCTGCACATTGCATGGGGATGCTTATTTGATGCATTCTGGGCGGGGTAGAAATTTCTGGATGCTGAGCTGAGGCTCCGTGGGTTCGACCAAATTTGACGATATCGCCACGTGCGTTTCGCCGAGATTGATAAGAGCACGCTAGGCTGGACTTGCTCAAGCTCGACGCTAGCCTCAACTTCTGCTAGCGTGTGACTCGCATCAGTTTCCCTCTGCTCCAGCCAGCGCCATCGTCTCTGTTGCCATCATTCCACCTTTAACTTCAATGCTCCTTTCTCACTTCTGATGAGTCTGACCTTGGTGTTTCTCGCTGCTTCCGTCATCGCCTGTTCGCCGAGCGTTCCACTTCGTTTCCCACCATAACCATCTCTCGCAGCTTCTGCATCCAGGCCGTGGTACAAAACAGCAAGGACCGAGTTCTTGAAGAGATATTCCTTCTCCATGCTTCCGCGTATAGTCGCTGCAAGCAGCACTACGGAAGCGAGCGTCATGGCTACCGGCCAGACGAACCATTGCCACCGAACTCGAACGAACATCTCCGCGCCGTACGCTTCTCCCGTGATGTTTGAGGCGTAGGGATTGATGGAACTCTGTATGACTCTTGACATCTCTTCCGAAATCTTTTGGAACAACAGCGACCAGTTGCCATGCATGGTGTGCTGGAATGCCGGGAGGTGTACGTACTGCCCAAACTGGTCTGACTCGGTGTTCTCCCGGACGACTTGACCTAGACGTAATTGCATATCTGTACTCCATTTGTAAGTCGCGTTGTTCGTGTTGGCTGTTGCGAACATGGTCCCGTTCTCGATGTCTGTGGTCAAATCCTTCGTGTGGAATGACTTGATGTCTTCGGAGTCACCAAAAGGCACGCCGTCCCGTACTCGAATATTGGTGTAGCGTCTGACGCAAAAACCCAGCCGACAAATAGAAACAGTACCGTTAACTTCTCCAACATGATTTTTTTGAAGAAAAACAGAAAGATTTGTCGTTGAGGTGAAGCAGGTCGATGTGCTAATAGTGCTAATCGAATCAAGCTCCGGCTGTGTGGCGCAGAATAACAGATACCCCTCGTTGGTAACATTGGATCCAGTCTCAAAAAATTGTGGCACAAATTGACCCGGGTCGTTTCCAGGTTTTTGTTGCCAGCCTCGCTTTACTCTTGAAATCCCATCTTGATCAGGTGCCATTCGTGGATACAAAGAAACATCGGTTGGAAGATCTCCGTAAAACGACATTTCTAGTCGAAGGAGAACCTGGGGCGCACTTTCGTATGGCCGGAAGCAATCAGCTTCAACGAAGCTCAGATTCTTGAATTCACGAACGCTCCGGCGAAGCTCCTCGAGACTGTCGAAACTGCGGTTCTGATTGTTTTCCAAAATCAACTCAAAAGCACAGGTCAAAGAGTTGGCAGATATCGCTTCGCTTTCACAAGAGGAGCACAGGGCGAGTGACTCCGTATCGGGGTATTCGCAATCCGAGGTGGAACAGTAAGTATTAAATGGGCCACTCGATGTTCCACGGGATGCGACTTCGAGCACAGCGGAAGATAGTGGGAAATGTGCTGACAAGAGTAGTTAGTGGTAATGATAGTCCAGTGAGCGAGGGTGGATTCTATCTTTGACGATGAATTGATATCACTTACCAGCATCTGCCAGCCCCATATGAAGTCCCTCTGAGGTGGTTATATTTCCGGATGGCCATACAGATGTTCGCATGATAACACCAGTTCCGTTACGTAGTGGAGCCTTTGTCGCTTCGAATTGAATAACCTGCTGCGCAAGGGGTTCAAATGCAAGCAAGGCAATGGTTACCAATGCACCGAGCGATGCAAGCCACGCCTTGGATCCAGAAGTATATAGAAACTCGGCTGCGCCCCAAGGACCCCGGCTCACGTCATCGAAATGATGAAATGTAGATAGAGATCTGGGGGTTTTATTGTCGAAATAAACCCACTTTAGCTGCCCTACGCATTCGGCCACGAGGTACAGCAAAGCTGACTTTGCAATTACTGAAAGAAGTGCGACTAAGGAATTTGGTTGAATGGGCAAACTCCAACTGGCGAGGGGCCGATCGTGCATGAGGAAAAGTATCATGGACATGAGAAAGACGCAAACCATACACAAAATGATGGCTCCGACTTCCCACCACCAACCCAGATGGAGAATTCCATGTCTCTGTGATGAAAAATCTTGGTAAACTTTTTCCTCAACAATTGCACCTCCACATCTTTCTTCATTAATGTTCGAAATATCCCCACAGACACCTTCAGCCGACATTCGCATAGACTTTTTCGACGATAGTCCAGTAACATTCAGCCCGCAAATCAATGCAGATTGATCGATCTTGTTCATTGTGGATTGTCGGTTGTCATCAAGGGTTCGAAGGCGATGGGAACATTAAATAAGGCCTCGACATACACTGCGCCAATGCGATTTTAACCTCTAATGACTGCAGGAGATTGCAAGCAGGTCCAGAGTTCAACCTGGGGGCCGCATCCTGCATCCTGCATCCTGCATAAGCACTAGGCTTTGCATTGGCAGCTACGATACCATCTCAAGGTTTACGAGCATATACAATTTACACCAGGTTCCAGGTCCACGAACAGATATAAGGTTCGCGTCTGCAGCCCACCATGGCTTTCTTCGGAATGGCAAAGAAACAAGAATTGCAAGATGAGAATGCGGCCTGCGCTGGATGTTGGTGTATGCATATCGGGTGGGGCAGTGCTACATCAATTTGACCGGCTGAATGCGAGGACTAGAGTACAAAGAAAAAACAATTGGACGAGCAGACATCAAACAAGGCAGGTAGGAAGGAAAAGACGTCAATATGAATTTGGCCGCACACTATAATTTTTGGTATCTCTTCAGCGCCAAACCGCTTTCTCGGTTATCGTCAAGCGCCACCGCGGCTTTTTCAGACGCATCTGCAAGCTGGGTCCAATTCTTTTTCCCCGCCCATGGGAATCCGGATATAGTGCAAGATACCAGCCTTCCAACAAATGCCATAACGATGTTTAGACAAAAGTTCTCAATGGAAACGATCTACCTAGCCCTCTCGACGAGCATGAGTGCGATGAAGATTTTGGATAGCTTGATAAGAGATGGATATATGACATTGATTTCCGTCTAGTTCTTGACATCGGATTCATCGGACCTTGGTTTTTTTTAAGTTATGTCTGCGGCAACGCC
The DNA here is from genome assembly GCA_010093805.1 of Polyplosphaeria fusca. Classification (NCBI taxonomy): domain Eukaryota; kingdom Fungi; phylum Ascomycota; class Dothideomycetes; order Pleosporales; family Tetraplosphaeriaceae; genus Polyplosphaeria; species Polyplosphaeria fusca. The sequence goes on along the minus strand of ML996127.1, from coordinate 169,517 downwards.
TTCGAACCGTTTCGTCCAGTCTCCGCCGACTACCTTATTAGATACAGGCAATACGTTCTTCGAGGCACTCTCAGCATGTTTTCTTTTGTCTCCAAGGCAACCGCCGATTCGTTCCTGCCCCTTTCGTAATTCGCTTAGAAGCGCCACAGCGTCAGAAGAAGCTCGCATCTCGGCGCTTAGGCAGCAGATAACAGGACTCACCTTCTCCCAATAATTCAATTCCCCGGGCCTGAACGGCGTAAAACGCTGCGAGCTCATGATGGATGGAACCCTAAAGTCCTTGACGTCATGCCAGGCAGACCTCGTATCCGCCATCTGCACCAGCCTCTCTACCCGCAACAACCTCTGCGTCGTCTGCGAGTCAGCCTCGGCCCACATCTCTGACTTCCTATTTGCATTTGACAATGCGGACACCAAACCGAGTTCTGGTCTTATGGGATGGCACAGTTGGCCACCTCGAGACTTCAATCACCTGAAAAGTCCCAGAAATGCGTACACAGACGGTCTACGAATGCTCCCACCCACAGAGATAAAACCCGATGGTCCTCTACCTGCAAATGTATTCAAGCATTATGATAGGCCTAATCGTCTTCTTGAGTCTGCAAGATCGTGCGGTTTGTGCGAGATGATACGGATAGCAATCATTATGGACTGTTTTCGGGAGAAAGGGTTCCCCTTCGATACTGCGACAGAGCCCTTTGCGGACCTGATTCGGTATATCATGATTGGAGTTGGGAGTAACCGGTTCGAAAGAGTAATAAGAGGACTGAGGGAGAGTGAAGAGCCAGTGTATCTAATACTAGAGGACGCGCGGAGTTTCAAGAGAGGGGCCACTTGGAAAACAGGCTTCAAGTTGGAGAACTTGAAGGTCGTCTGGCAAAAACCGAAGAATATGTTTGAGAAAACTGAAAGAGAGATCGTTTACACGAGGTTGAACGTGTTTTGTGAAGCGCCTCGTGGAGAAGAGATAAGGCGGTACGTTTCATCTCGGCGGCCGTTGAATAGTTCCTGTTCAACGGATGCTCTGGAGCTCATGAGAAATTGGGCCAGGAAATGTTTGAAGCATCACAGTCGCTGTCGAGGAACCATCTCTCGGGGACAGATTGAGGAACACGAGCTTCACAGGCTCCCAACTCGGGTTATCGACGTCGGTTGTCCTGGAAGCGAAGACGAACCGCGATTGGTAGAGACTGCGGGATACCCAAAAGGCCACTGGGTTGCGCTCAGTCACTGCTGGGGCAGCTCAGAGCATCATCCTCCGAAAACAACGAAAACGAATCTGAACGAACACAAAGAAGGCATTGCATTCTCCAAATTCCCCAAAACTTTCCTTGAGGCAATAATTCTCACGCGCGCACTTGGCTTCCGCTACCTCTGGGCCGATTCTCTCTGCATCGTCCAGGACGATGTGGAGGACTGGCTCTTAGAGTCCAAGAACATGGGCCTTGTATATCAGCACGCCGTTATCACCCTCGCCGCTTCAGGCGCGGAGAACTCATCCGAGGGTCTTTTTATACCGCGAGACTACCGCACACTACAAATTGCAAGTGTCCAATTTCCCCTCGTCCGAAAGGGATCAGTCCTCGGGCACTATCACATCGCCCTCGAGTGGCGCCAGGAACCCTTTCTCATGCCCATGGACCCTTTTATATCCCCGCTCTCAGTCCGTGGCTGGGTCACCCAAGAACTCGTCCTGTCCAGACGTGTCATACACTTCCTAGACAGGGGAATGGTATGGGTATGCAAAACACACGCCGAGGACGAAGCCGGAAGCATGCTCGTCGGCCGCGGAATCCCCGAATCCGATTGGTGCACCGAATGGGGTAAATTGATCTCCGAGCACTCAGCCCGCAATTTCACATTCCCGAAAGACCGTATAATCGCGCTGGAGGGCCTTGCCAGAGAGATTGCAAAACAAAAGGGACTGAAGCAAATCATGCCCACAGTGGGGCCTTGGAAACCAATCCCCTCGTACGCTTTCGGCATATTCGAAGTCGATATGCCCGAGTACTTGATATGGGAACCGATGCAATGTAGTGCAAAGCTGGACTTCTTTCCAAGCTGGTCGTGGGCGAGTCATGATGGACCCATCTTTCTACGATTCAGGGACTTCGACAGTCATCGGGAAGATGCGAATCTGAGTTCGGATTGTAAGGTCTTGCGAATTGATGGGGTCAGTGGGGTGCTGCATCTCGAAGCGAGGAGGATTCGCGTTGATCGGTTTTTGAAGGATAGAGTTCCAATGAACTACACCGTGGGTACTTATCTTTCATACCGGAGCACGTACTTGCAGCATTATAAGATTGTTTTGCTAGACGAGAAAGATTCATGTGGATGGGCATACTTTGACCATGGGGAACTGCTCGAGGAGTACGAGGAAATTTGGTTTCTGCATTTGATGACGGCGGAGTACTGTACTGGGCCAAAGGAGGAGGGGTATGGACTTTTGATTGTTAGGAAAATGGGACTAGAAAAGGAAGCATATGTGCGGGTCGGTCTGGCCGCTTGCTCGGACTTTTCGTGGGTAAAGAATGAGCCGAAGTTGGAGACAATATTATTATGAGATCTTTGGTAGGCTATTTATCGAACTGAATGCTTTTCTTAGTCTTTGTCTGATTGGCTTGGCTCCGACCTGGAGGTGCTATCGGCGCGCGTTCCAGCTTCAGCCTTTTCCTTTGCCGCCTGGCACATGCTGCTCCTTGGACATATGCTAAAGTTATCCGTCACTCCTACCCGACCTCACTATGTACCACGATAACCCGGCGTGCCATTTCGGCTACTGCGACGACCCAAAACACGCAGGCTACCACTTTGCAGGGAGTCTCCAAATCCGTCCACAGTCAGTCTACCAGTAGTGCACTCGGCATCGCTAGTAACACGGAACTAATAACGCAAAGAATTGGATCCGTTTACGTACACAAGCGGACACTGGCTCAAAAATGATGAACTGCAACGAGAAAGGCGTCACATTGAGTTCGACTTTTCGGCTTTGTGCAAAAAGGCAATACAGGCATGTCTCGGCGCTGGTAGAATTGCCAGACAGGAGAAGAAGGAAGGCTCCTACAACAGAGCCTTTCTTTTACATATAGACAATGGTGCAAGCGTTGTGGCAAGAGTCCCATTCCGAGTCGCCGGCCCTAGAAGATTGACGACCAATTCTGAGATAGCGACTATGGCCTACAGTACTTGACGCTCATAGCCATGTTAAGAATGAGGCAACTGACCATCTTTCTAGTTCGTGCTCACACCTCCGTTCCTGTACCGAAAGTTCTTGACTGGAACGACGACCCTGCGAATCCCACTGGCACGGAGTACGCCGAGGAGGATGATCTGCCATCCCATATCGTCACTGCCATGTTGGTTGCCGCGGTCTTTGGCTTTTTCTTACAGGATCATCGTGCTAGCTTAGATGGACTGCTGCGTGCATGCAGGAGCGGCTGTCAAGCCGATAGTGGGGATAGGTCATCAGGCACCGGTGGACCTTGATAGCTCGATAGATCTTATACGATCTCACGATTCACGTGCCACTGCTCTCCTATATGAACTGCCTCGTTGTTGGATGCTGGTGGATTCTCTGGAACACTAAATTGGATTGGAGCGTATTCCGTTGAACACGACCTGGAAAGTTGGGCTATAGGACCCTTTGCGCGTTGGCGGCTCTCGAGTTGCACATCGTCGTATAGCTAGGGATTAGTCTTGTGTTGTTAAGTTCATACAACTCTTTGGAGTCGTGACACACTCTCTTGAGGGCTCGCGGTCTCGCAACCCTTGCTGTTCAGCTATGTTGGGCCATCTTTATGGTGTCGCACTCGCTTCCAGGTTCCGTCCACAGGTTCGTCGAAAATCTCGGTTGGACAGACTCCGCCGATTCCAGACGACTCTGGAACAAGTCTAGCCAGCAATTCACTTGTGTCACATGGCATGCTAGTATTCTTGCTTTTTGGGCTATATATATACTTCCTGCCTTGCTGTAGCTAGGGCATATCAATCCAACTGCATTTCCACTGCGGCATCTTTTGGAAACCAAGTGTTCTGCCTTTTCTTACGGTCAGTACGTCTTTCTCGATGCAATCTCTGACCCTTTGAAGCCTTCGTCACACGCCCCGCCTTTGCTCTCGGCAGCTGCACGATCTTTTTTTGGTCGAATTCGGTCAATTGTTTTCTGTGATCCATTCTCGAGCCCAGGAAAGCTATTTTGAGCACAGTCGTACAACCTCTGAATCGTAAAGCCTGGAAGAGCTGTTCGAAGAGTTGAGACCAGACCATGGCGCCACCGATTGATCTGTGGACAAGCTCAAGATCTATGATGAAGTAGGCTTGTTGCATCCCTGCCAAGGCTGAACCAAGGAGATCGAACCATTCGTTCATTGTAGTTGCACTTTGATAGCGTGCAGCGCTTAGAGCCGCGGACCGTTCGCTCAAGAGTGCGTGATTTTGACGAAGGACTTGTGAGACTAGATATTTCGCGTCATCCTCTGCGACGAAAAGCGGCTGGTTATTCTGCATTCCGAGAGCCCATATGACTGGTATTTGCGCTTCGATAATCAAGTCAATGGCGTCGACTGCAAAGTCTCGAACAACCTGCCTGCCCCTGAAGCCCCCACATATCGCAACTTGGGATGACTCGGTCGATGCTGCCCACAACCTGAGCTCTGAAGCTTCTTGAAACATGGTGCTGTTATCGATTCCTCTTCTTCGGTTGCGATTTCGTCTGACAATGTAGTAATTCCTGCTGATTTCTGGTGACGCAAACGGCGATGCGCTTGTGAAGCTCATGAGCTGCGAGAGTTGTACTTCGCACACACGTCTGTTGGTGTCCAAGAGACTGTTATGCTGGAGGCTATGATAGGCTAGTTTCTTCAGCTCGTGCTTCGATGATGGCTTCAAACCGTCACCTACAGTCAAGTTTGGCTTTGGTCTCAGATGCAATCGCATGGATGGATTGCTGATCGCGTCGGCTACTCTCAAGCTCAAGCCTTGTCTTGCGAAGTTCCCCCAGACTCAAATTCAAGGCAAGGCTTTGTATCCTTTGAGATGTCTCTTGAATATTTTCAACCATGTCCTGGAATCTTAGGCTGTACGGGTGTGTGATTGATTTGATCAAGTGTAATGCTCGATTCTCGCTAAACCATTTCATAGCACGACGTGAAAATTTGATGATATTCACATATAGTGTCGCGATAAGATTCGTCATGGTTGTGGTTGGGTACAGTAGGAGATGGAACTCTGCTTGTGGCAAGGCATCTCCAATGCGGCACAGCGCCTTCGCTAGTTCTTTCACCAACTCTTCATGATTCATGAGACCCTTTCCTGTGATTAGCAAATGTTTTGAAGATTGTGCATCCATATGCAATGCATACTATGACAATGAATTTAATCGATCCCCAAGCAAGGGCGAGATACTCTGGATGATGTTGAGCGAGCATATCGAGCGCCGAACCGTAGATCGAAATCCGGGAAGAGAACTTCGTAAGCCATTTCAGAGCTTTACTCCGTTTCTTGTGCTCATATATCTTCTGCGCGGTGTTGACAGCTTCATGGACCGCGGAAATTCCCTCCTGCTGTTGTAACCATGCTTGGGCCACTCCAGGAGGAAAGGTATCTCTGCAAATTTGACTCGCATGACGGAAGGCCTCATCTGTCGAGCTATTCGATCTGTCGAGGCGTTCATTAGAGCAGGCGTCTCAACGATAAAGTGGGACCTACTTTGCGTCATCAATGAAGGAGCCCCACCCCAGCTCACCTGTCTGATGCGATGGCTTCCCCGCGCTCATAAGGTCCACGAATATGGTCACAAGTGCGTGTAAGAGGGTTTGATCATGTCCGCGAGCTTGAGATTGCCGACTGAGAAGGCAAGTTTGAGTTTAGGCTGTATGACTGCGGCTGAGCAAGGACGTGTTTGCCTTGTTCGCGTTGACCGGAAGGCGCACTTGGATGCGAAAATCCCTCCCTCCAGCACTATGAAAACTGTTGATTAAGTCCTACCCCGCATGATAGCAGAACCGCGAACCTTTACACAGCATGGACCTGGAGTATCCGGACGCAGATGGAACCATCAAAGGACTCTTGTACTCTGTCAACAGAAGTGCCCAGAAGACTGCGACAGACGGACGCAGTCAAACCGTTGATGCGACTAATCCTCCGGCCCATGTCAGCCCTTCGCTGCCAATCACAAAAAAGGACGTTTCAAGGCAAATCGCCAGCAATGCGAAGAAACCACCGCCATCGAGCAGTAGTTCGTCATCACAGCGTGGGCCACCCTGCATAAAGAACGATCCAAGTGCTAACTGACGCAATAGGTTCATCAGATACCACCGAAAATCCAAAACGCTCAAGACCTCGCCCCCCTACTCCCGCAGCCGAGCCTCGATCCCAGAGAGAAAATCGCGCGAGCACACACAAGCGAAGACGAACAAATCCAAGTCCTGAGTCCCAAAAAGAGACAGGAGATAGTTCAATGAGCAGCGACGACTGGACAGGTTCATCTCCTTATAGATCAGGCGATCGTTGGCGGGACATTGTGCGCACGTTGGTGGAAGCAGACCATGAAGCAGATGATGAAACTCTATTGGAAGGTATCGCAGGAATTAGGCAGATCGTTCAACACATAGCCCATGCAAACAAGCCGACGCCTCCGAAACCTCTCAAACCGAATTTCCAAATCGTTCATCGAGTCACATGCGAGGCAATGGGTTTGACTCGGCGAGACCTGTACTTAGGCCAACCCTATCCCCAGAACTTGCATAGCATTCGCAGACACTTGGTCGGAGCAGATTTGATCGGGAACTTTGATTTGTTCGTGGAGAGAAGCCAGGCAACATCTTTCATCGTTTTCCGAAACTATTTTTGTTGCTCCGACAAACAGCAGCCTGAGAACGATGGGCTACCTGAGCCGTCGACAGAGACACTCGTTGTGCTTTCTCCAAATCTGCTCAAGATTCTCGAGTCTGTGAAAGAAGCCTGCGGAGAAGCTGCCCGACTTTTCCCGGACCTACAAATGAGAGTGGAACTCGAACGACCGCACATCTGGACCTACTGGACCTTGCAGTATTTTGAGAACTGGGAAAAATGGCCTGAATTGGAAGAGGACATTCAACATATACAACTCTTCTTGAGGTACTTCAGAGAGGGAAAACGAGAAGAGCACAATATGATTCGTAATCTCTCAGAGCGGCGGCTAATGACCGCAAAACTGCTCGAATACATGTTTGTGAGTAGTTGTTTTAGACGGTCACTGAATAGGAACTCGTCTAATATGCAAGCCATCTAGATACCTGGACGTCTGTTACTCCGGCGAGACTCTAGAGGTGCGGCGTATGAAGAAGCCTGCATACAAAAGAACTGGCCAGTCGCAAGTTATAAATGGTCTGTCAAGGAAACTTCCATTACAATACAGGGAACGAACATGGACAAAAAACTAGAAATCCAGTGCAAAGTGGTGTTCAAGTTCGATGTTTTGAGTTGGGATTTCGGCCGGGTCTTTGAGAACATTTTGAAAGCACAGACTATTGAGCACTCGTTCTGTGCGTTTGAACCCTCGGTCATTTCGGAATTTCCTCTTTACCCGCTCGATTATGCGGAGTCAGATAGAATACTGGAATTGAGAAAGAGAGGAACGATATACTGGCAATGCCGACGCCAACGCTACGTTGAATATTCCGGTCTTGATTTCGAGGGCAGGCGATATCAGGTAAGAGATCTTTCCACGACGAGCCTATTTTACTAACTATTATCAGCCGAGAAGTCGCTTCATGATAGATAATAACGAGTTCAAAAATACGGTACCCAACACCGATGCCCCGAGAGACCAGATTGTGGGTCGACTGGATCCGGGACTGGAGCAACAAACCCCCCCTGAAGGATACTTTGTCTTGCTCCTTCCTTCACACATCTGGGGCTTTCATATGCAAAATAAGAGCTGGAGTAAGTCTTTCGTCATACCAAATAATCTGACATCTGATTTGAAACCACAGGACCCTTGCTCGTGTCTAATATCACGGACGTAACCTGGGATCAGAATGTCTTCAACACTCTGGTACTTCCCAACGATACTAAAGATCTCGTCATGGCTTTGATAATGAATAAGATTGACACAGAGCAGTCTACCGATTTTGTTCACGAGAAAGGGACCGGATTGGTGATTCTTTTCCATGGGTATACCGACTCCATATATGGTCGACAACCTGAGCTAATGTGCATCAGACCGCCCGGCACGGGCAAAACTATGACCGCAGAGAGGTACTCACAAGCTAGACGTACGAAAACTCTTGACTGATAGTGCATAGTGTTGCAGAGTTGGCGAGAAAGCCTCTTTATCGTGTCACGTGCGGTGATATTGGCACAAAGCCGGAAGATGTCGAGAGATACCTAAAAAGAGTATTGTGGTTAGGCAAGACTTGGGACTGCGGTAGGCTACGACGATCATATCACCAATTGTTAGCTGATGGGATAGTGGTGCTACTTGATGAAGCGGAAGTCTTCCTCCAAGAGAGAGCATTGAATGATGTGCAAAGAAACGCACTTGTCTCTAGTAAGTAACTTTCGGACGACCTTGATTCTAGCTAAACGCTTAGTTTTCCTCCGGACACTTGAGTATTATGATGGTAAGCAGTTAATGCTCGAATTTGAGAACGAACTGACGGAGCGTAAGGTATCCTGGTCCTAACAAGCAACCGCGTCGGCACTTTTGACGAAGGCTTCAAATCTCGAATCCAGCTCGCGCTACACTATGAGAATCTCACCCATTCATCCCGCGAACGGGTTTGGGAAAATTTCATCAATCGTCTCGAGTCTTTCAGAGCCGATGATATTGACGTTGGGGATCTACGCCTTCACATCAAGGACCTTGCCGATTACAAAATGAACGGACGGCAAATCCGAAATGCTGTCACGACGGGTAGGCAGCTTGCCATGTTTAAGAAAAAGCCGCTGGACTTTAACGGCATGAAGCACGTGATCAAGGTCTCGGGACGATTCGACGATTATTTGCGTTCGGTTAACGAGGGGATGGAGGATGAGGATATTGCAAGAGAAGATCGTGTTCGATGATCTGCACACTGCACACCGGAATCTATAGTGTTCGCCTTGAAGGAAGTATTAGGGAGGATCGCAATTGAGGGAGAAGATTGATTGTATTCAACAGTGCTATCTAAGTGTCTTATAACTATACAGATTGGTTGGCAATGCTTGATAATCCAAGGATCATAGAGGAAAGCTCCAAAATCTTCCAGTGTCGAGCATGGTCACGTGCAGTGATGCAACAGTATAGGCTAACATATAGAGCTGAGTACATGAATATAGGCAATGGCACCAAAGAGGGGGCCAAACTGCTCCAGTCTTTTTATGGTAAAGGGCACTCAGCCTCAGCTATTGGCGCGCTATGAGGCAGACATAGTTCAGCTCATGAAACATGTTGAATGTTGAAGAAGTTGGGCTTGGTTTCTATAGAGCTCTGCACCTTTTGGCCAACCCACTTGATTGGACAGAGCAACCTACCAAGAGTGGGTGTGGATTACGTAATACAATCTTGGCACTCACGACATGAACGCTTTGTCGCGATCGAGGCGTCCATCACTCACGCGCCGTTCACGACATACACTCGCTGGAGTGTCGCCATACCGGGTGTGTACGGCCACGTCTTCGAAAGCAATCGCAGGCCGCTTATCTACTCGGCGACACCGCTTATCACCTATCGTCCACCGACCTCACCACGCCTCGCTCAATACCACGCTCGTTTTCCCGGAGTGAGGTTACAAATAGCTCTGCGATCACATAACCCACTTCCCCCCCGATCCCGCCTTAGACGACGTACCTCTTCCACAAACCGCGTAAACACAAACCGTGTAAACCACACAAACCGCCATGCCATCCGCAATACCCACCATCCCGGGAGAAGTGATGCCTCCCGAAGACTCACAAGAGCTGAGGACTGCCGTTGCCGATCTCCTCGAGCGTGATAAACTTTCATTCCCTGGAGCCCAGCCGGTCTCTTTCGCGCGCCACCACATAAACGAGCTGCAGCGAGCCGAATACTTTATGTGCGAGAAAACCGACGGCATCCGAGTGCTCCTCTTCCTTTACTTTTACGAAGCCACACCAGGCCAATTTGAGCCCGCTACGTTTCTAATTGACCGCAAAAATATATACCGCAACGTAACACCGCCGCTCCGAATCCCTCATCACCTTTATATGAACGATAGGTCCAAGTTCCTCTTCGGTACGATCTTGGACGGAGAGCTTGTGCTGGACGTTATCAAAGGGGTCACGCATCTGCGATACTACGTGTTTGACTGCTTGGCACTCGACGGGCAGAACATGACCACCAGGCCATTGGACAAGCGCATTGCCCATATGCAGTCAAAGCTGTTCAAGCCCTACGGTGTGTGGAAGCAGCACTACCCCGATCTTGTCGCAAGCGCACCGTTTGAGGTCAAAGAGAAACAACTGTTCTCGCCGTACCACTTGGAGCACATGTTCAAGAACATCCTCCCCAATCTCCCACACGGCAACGACGGTCTCGTCTTCACATGCAAAGGCACGCCCTACGTGTACGGTACCGACAAGCACATCCTCAAGTGGAAGCCACCGCACGAGAATACTATTGACTTTAAATTGAAGTTAGGACAGTTCCCAAAGTACGATCCACAAGATGGAGAGGGCGAGATTGAAGATTACGACGCGATGCCAGACAACTTCTTCCTCGAAGTCAACGTTAACCACGGCCAGTACGAGCGCTTCAGCCACAACCTCCAAGTCAACCCCGAGGAATGGGAGATGCTCAAATCGCTTCGTCAGCGTCTCGACGGCCGCATCATCGAGTGCTACCGCGATTACGAAGGGCGCTGGCGATTCAAAAAGGACGAGGATGGTACACCGCGCTGGCGTGACGACAAGCAAGATGCTAATCACATCAGCACTGTCCGCAGCGTGCTCGAGACGATTGAGGATGGAGTCACACAGCAGCACCTCCTCGCCGCGCAAGACGCCATTCACGCAGCTGTGGGGCGCATGCGCAAGGATGAAGAGCAGGTTGCAAAGAAACGAAAGTTTAGCGAAGTGAATGGGGCTCACTGAGTCACGGAGTACTTATAGGTTTTGGCACGGGCACACAAGGCGTTGGGGTTGGGACTGGGAACAAATGATACCCTTTGGATACACACACCGAACGCTCTCGCTCCATGTTCAGAGCAGGTAGTTTTGATAATACTTGTACTGTACAATATGAACACAAATAATCAAACACCACATCACCCGCCCACACTTTTGCTATGCAGAAGCCTGCTTATCACTCAGTCTCATCCCCGGGCTCTGCCTCCCCACCGCCTCGCTCTCCATGCCCGGATCGCGCTCAAACTCCCACAAATCATTCGCAACCTCCTCATCAGTCATACTCTCCAACTTCCTCAGCCCCCAGCGCATATACGCCACAATCTGCGCCACCTTCTCGAAATCCACATCCTCGCGCGACGCCAACAAGTTCCTCCACACCGCCGCTGCGAGCACAGCGTCGCCCTTGACCAGCGCCTCGTCGTACGACAGCAGCACTGCGCGCCACTGCGCAAACATGTCTTTCAGAAACTTCTGCCGCAGCGACGCAGAGTTGAGATTGTGCCACACCACCAGCTGGTCCTCGGCAACGTAGAAGACGTGGTTTGTCAGGTGTTGGATGTAGATCTGCGCGTGCTCTTCGGGGAACATGCGGAAGCGCACTTGCAGCATCCACACGTGTATGAAGGTGATTTGCGACCAGTTGATGAAGGTCGGTTGCAGGCCCAGCGCTGTGTGTCTATTAGCAAAGTAAGGGAAAGGGGAGGGAAAGGACGTACTGTCGTACCACCATCCAGAAGCCACGCCAATGTGTGCGCCGTTCTCGTCGGTGGGGATGGGCGTGCCGCGCTGGCGGGCTTGCGGGATCGTGTACGCGCCTTGCTTGGTGCATTCTTCGATCAGCTTGTCCATGAGCGTGTATACGACGTAGGATGAGGAGCTGAGGGTGCCCTTGGGCATTTTCTTGCGGAGCTCACGGTCCGCTCTCCTTGCGAGCTCTTTCGGGTCGGCTGGGGGGGGCCTGGAGGGGCGAGTCGGTTGCTGGGGCGTGGGTTTAGATGTGGGTTTGGGAGTGGGTTGGGTGGTCGTTGAGGCATTGCGATGGGGTTGGGGGAGTTTGCGGAGCGTCGAAGGTCGCGAGATGGGGGTGGTCTGGGGGTGTTAGAAGGGGTCTTTGGGCAGGAGAGGTGTGCTTACCTGAGGTATCAAGGATGATGGTCTCGAGAGCGCCCTTATACAGGCGCGGCATGTGTAATTGGAGGCCATTGGAGAGGGGGCCGATGGGATGGAGTGCGAAGACGCGACTTTTTTCGGAAGTCGCAAGGCGCGCCGGCAGGGATCCATGACCTCATCATTTTCAGCCAATCAGAGGCGAGGTTGACCGCAGCTCTCTTACCGTCGCAGATTGATTGATTGATTGATTGATTTGATTTAACGTCCTGTATGAGTCCGTGACTATGTAAGATGTGAAGGAGGATAAGCCTCCTTCAAGTTATTGATGTGGAGAGTTCAAAGAGAGGAGGTCAATACTAGTACAAGGAATGTTGAGGGTTGAAACCCTTTTACCGTCGCAGAAACGACGTGCAGATGTAATCGACTACGACCATAGCATACCATTCATTCCTCGTCCAAATCCGTGATGAGCGCAGGAAGAAGAGAGAAAGCGGCACTGCAGTTAGGAGATTGCGACTAGGTCAATCGCGCCTGCCCACTGATAATTGATCGCACACATCCCACCCATTTTGTACGCCTAAGATGAAGATATAAAACCCATCGAGTTTTGGCAGGAGACTAATTACACGTCTAAACAAATAGGTCTTGCTGGATAACAATCAAACAAGCAGCGAACGCTAGCCCTCTTCCAGTAAATCTAACAGCGGCCTCGTCCGACGCAATTAAGAAGAGAGAGAGAACAGCTCGTGTAACTAAGAGCATCGTTACAGAAAATTCCATGCGGGGTTACAGCCAGTAGCGTCTGAGAGAGCTCGCTACCGCAGAATTCGGCGTTTGTCTTCTCACCACGTCACTCAAACGTCCCACCTGCCGCTCAAGGCCCCTCTGTCGTCGTAGCCACCCCGATTCCCAGCACATACTACAATGCTAGCTCGTCTTCAGCTACTAATCGCTAGTCTTACGGACGTGTGGCCAACACACCAGTAACATTTCGCTCCTACATCCATGGCCGATGTCCCCGATCCTACCGTCATCCTTGGAGGTGGCATCATTGGGCTTTCTACTGCATATTACCTATCACTCCAAAGACAGGGTAATTCAACATCCCATAGTCCCGATAACGCACCTATCTTCGTAGTCGAGCCTTCTTCTGATGTGTGTGCCGGGCCTCGGGTCAAAACGAAGGGGTTTTGAGCACAGTCGCCGCGAACGGCAAACGCCTCACCGCCAGAGGCAAGAAGAGCCAAAAATGTCAAAAAGGCTTGTCCGAAAGAGCCAGACGAGCCTTTGTACCCAGCCAGAGCTAACCGCGCCAGAGGCGGAGGGTGATAAGTAGCAACTGCCCAGCTTGTAACTACGCTGCAGGCGTACCCGATCAGGGTGGCCTGGGCGGCAGCCAATCGGGAAGGTACTAGCGTATATATACTTTCCCGCAGGCAGATCAATCCATCACTCACAACATATACTTCTGATTTGCCCGATTTCTTCATCAGAGGGCAGGTCGGGGGAGGTGGTATGGGGGAGGAAGGAAGGACCGGGGGGAGATATTCATGTGTGCGCTCTTGGAGCGCGGAGTTAGTATGATCCGGCGGAAATATCGTTTAGATTGACATCATTGTGCCCGCTGTTTGCTTGGACGGGTCTGTTGTTGAGGAAGGTGCACGCTTTTGCTGCCTCGTGCACGGCTGCCAGTATCTCCCAACACTGCCTGGCAATGAAGATCTCCGCGAATTCTATAAAGGGAATGTACTTAGAATACTGCCCAACTATCTTTACAAATCTTATCTTGTGCTATAGATCGATCGCGTATTAGCGAACGAGCCGATGTCTTTGGGACGAGTACTTTAGTGCAATGAAATAAGGTAAATGGTCTGTGCGCAAATGTGGCTGCCATCCAGACTCGATATGGACGCATGTTCGTGTTCCCCGCGTTCAGCCTCACGGCTCTCGACTTCACTATGTCTGTTGTCTTCTCTTAGCAGGTAAGGACCATGGGCGTCCGCTCGGATGTCGTTGTAAAGGACTTGGGCTTTACGTTACTCTCCAATCCCACAGATCCCCAGGCGGAGTGGGTGCCCCGCATGTCGATCAGGTCCCTTGCTTCTGCAGCTTACCCACACATAGTATATTCTTCATCCACGGCCTCCAAGGTCATCCTCGGTCGACCTGGTCCTTTCCGAACGAGCGATCCCAACCGCAAACCCGACGGAATGGGTTCCGAGAGCGCTTCGCGCAGGCTTTTCGGAGTCGCTCTGGAGATGGATCGGATCAGGAACCCACACGAGTCTTCTGGCCGCAGGATCTGCTTGGAGAAAGCTTCCCGGAGCTACGAATTTTCACGTATGGTTACGATTCGCACGTTACACACTGGTTCAAGGGGCCTGCAATGCAGCTCGACATTCTGTCACACGGCGAGAGTCTGTTATCTGGGTTAGCTGCGAGACGCATGGAGGCTCCGCAGCGGCCCATTATACTGGTTGTGCATAGTCTCGGTGGGCTGGTCATCAAGGATGTCAGACTTGCGTAGTGTAGTTTGGTGTTTGGTTGGGCTGACGCACACTTAGATGTTGCGAAGAGCACGAAGCTCATCTGATCCCAGATTCAAGAGCATCCATCAAGCGACAAAGGCGATCATCTTTTTTGGAACACCTCATCATGGAGGAAATTACATCAACATAGGTCTAACGGCGCAGAAGATCGTTGCTGCCAGTGGCCTCAACGCGTCCGACAGACTGCTTCGTGATCTCAAATTTGACTCAAGCATTGCAAAGATGCTAAGTGAGGAGTTTACTCATTTTTTGGACGAGAGAAAACCAATAGTGTACACGTTTCAAGAAGCGAGTGGGCTGTCTGGGTTTGGACCGCTATCGGGCAAAGTGGTCGAAGATGTGTCATCTTCCCTGGAATATCCTTTGCAGTTCAAGGACCATATATACGCCAACCACATGGACATGTGTCGATTTACGGGGCCATTAGATGACGGTTACGAAAAGGTGAACGCTGCAATGAGGCATATCCTGTCTGGTGACATGCAGGCAGCGCCACAAGGTATGGCAAGTCCATTACGCGACGTATTCGCCTGTTTAACTTGGATATATAGAATCATACTGACAGAGTGCACTCCAGCTCGCGAACTCTACCAACGTGCGTCATAGAGATCAATTTACTCCACCGTATTATTATCCAGCTGACCGGTCCCGCAACAGAAGTCTTGGAGAGTCTCTTTCTTCCCGACCACGAGGAGCGGTTTCAGCAGGTCGAGCAGGCCCATCGAGGGACGTTCGAGTGGCTTCACAGTAGCGCTGTCCCATTCTCTCAATGGCTTCAACAGGGAGATGGATTGTTCTGGATTAGCGGAAAGCCGGCTTCCGGCAAATCAACCTTGTTAAAGTTCGCGGTATCTGACACCAGAACCTACCAAAGGCTCCACCAGAACAACTCCGCCAATCGGTGGATTACTGGAGACTTTTTCTTCACTAACCGAGGAAAAGAAGAACAGAGATGTGTGGAAGGCCTACTGCAACGCATTCTTTTCCAGCTGCTCAGTCAAGCTAAAGAGCTCTTGGAATTCATCGAGGAATTGTACAAGTATCACGCTGGCCCCCAAGGATGGCTACTCACGTACCTCGAAGTTGCCTTGCAAAACATCATCAAGCAACGCAAAACTCCTATCAATATCTGTCTATTTATCGATGCCTTGGACGAACAGACTGAAGGGTACTACCAGAATCATGCAACTTTGCTGAGGTATCTTCGAGAACTTACTGAAAACGCCGATGGTAAAAAGGTCAAACTGCTCTTATGCCTTACTAGTCGGCCAGAGACCATATTTGTCGATCATCTTCGAGGGTACCCGGGATTTCGCATCCATGAGCACACAAAAGGCGACATCAACCTATATGTCAATAGCAGAGTCACCGACTACATCAACTCGCGTCCGGACTTGTCAGGCAATCCAGGTAACTCACAGTTTTTCCGCCAACTATGTGAACGCATCTGCCGTAGAGCAGAGGGGGTGTTTCTCTGGGTCAAACTGGTTGTGGTAGATGTCATTGAAGGTCTCCGAGATGGAGATCCACCGAACGCACTCCAAAAGAAGCTCGACACCATCCCTGGCAATGGAGATCTCCATGAATTGTATGCGGGGATTTTGCTTAGACTACCGCCCAACTATCTTCACGAAGCTTTTCTCATGCTATGGATCGCGTATGCGGCGAACGAGCCAATGCCTCTGGACGAGTTCTTTCAAGCAAAGGAGCTCATGCTACAGGGAGATTCAAGTTACGACTGGAAACCCCTAGAACAACGCCAGATGCAACTGCAGCTTCTGAGCCGCTGCCGTGGTTTCCTCGAGATACAGTACTCATTTAGCAAAGACGAGCGTGGGCGTGAGTTCAATGGTGCTTTCGTCCAGTTCCTACACCTCTCCGTCAAAGATTTCATTCGCGATACGGATAGTCTCGAAAGGATACAGAAAAAACTCAAGGCTCGGTTCCCGTCATCAAAAGCTTTAAATGAGAATGGACATGCGTATCTTTTGCGCTTCCGAGTCTCTCAGCATTTCCGCAGATATGGAAGCAGGCCGCATGAGATCGCTGCACTGCCGAGCTTCGACCTCAGAAAGTTCGATGTCTTGTACCACGCGTACATGGTGGAGATGACACTGGAAAGACCAATTTGCGAGCCGTTGGATGCGCTAGCGCGATTCGCTGACGCTCACCAATTAACACCGTGTTATCTGCGGCACAAAGGCTGGCAGATACCCGAACATTGGCAGCCATCATTTCTCGTTCTATGTGTCCAATCTGGGCTCCGAAAATATGTCAGCTACACATTGATGAACACACAGTCCCTCCAATTTCAAACTGGCCGACCTCTCCTTTATTATGCAATTTGTCCAGTTCCGGAGACTTTGTGCCAGGGCAGGACGGATCCTTTTCTTGCGACTACAAAGATGATCAGGCTTCTCATCGACCATGGCGCCGACGTGGAACAAGTGTTTGATTCTCTCAGCCCACTGGCCTTTGCGTTCGAGGCTTTTTACGGCCGACGGGCACTGCTCGGATCCAGTCAGCATATGATCATCGAGGCACTTCTTCGTGCGGGTGCCAACCCCGAGATCAAGACAAGAGAGATTTTGCCTGATGATGGGCAACATGCTCCTCAAGTTCGAGCAGTCAGTCTACTTCAGATGGCAATACACAAGAATGATCAGGACACAGTCCAACTAATGCTCAACTATGGCACTGGCGTTGGCTCATTGGATGATGAGGATTGGAAGAACCTGAGAAAAGGCTACATTTATGGGGACGAATGCCCTTATTCAGACCGTATCAAGGCGCAAAAATGGTGGCAAGACAGAGACCGCTGCATCAGAGAAGGCCGGAACAAGAAACCTATGCTGCGCTTGATTGAAAAATACATCAGCCGCCCTCGACCTAGATTAAGCAAAACGGCGCCTCAAAATATACCCGAGATACGGCCTCGTTTGGTGGTTGAACCTGCTTTCGGTGTCCCTCAGGGAGGTGGACTTCGAAAGAGCGTTTCAGTTCATCAAGTACAACGCAACACCGGAAACCATACTGGCTGGGAGACATCATATGGCTTACCTACAATAAATCACTACCACACCGATCAAATCCCGCAGAGAGAGTACCTCGGTGTCAATTCGGCGTATGCTTCCGGAGACAGAGAGCCAATGACCAACCAACACCATTGGATGGCTCCCGCGCCACCTCCAATACCTGTGTACGCTGAACATGTTGACGAGGCTCCTGTATACTGGGCTCCACGACCTCTTTCGTATAATCATCCAAGCACGTCTTCGTACGAATCAGAACGCCCCCCCCTTCCTCGTGTGGAACCGAGGTACATGCCTGCCTTACCTCAACTCATCCCACAATCTTTATACGATTCTCAGCGTGGATTTGCACCTGGGCCACAAAGCAACTTGAGACAGTCACGGTCACAGCAGTTTCCCTTGCCAATACGGCCCAGCGCCCCAAGACCCCCGTATCCAGTTTGAGTCCAAGCGACCTCACACTCTGCAGCGTACAATACGCCGACAAGACACACAGCGTACAGAAACGGGTTGTGGAAACAAGGTGACTGGCTAAATCGGTAGGAGGAAATACGTGTGTGTGTGTGTGTTCTATTATGGTCATGCACCCTTTGGGTATGGGCCGTTACAATGCGCCAGCTATGTACATTCTAGGAGGAAATACGTGTGTGTGTGTGTTCTATTATGGCCATGCACCCTATGGGTATGGGCCGTTACGATGCGCCAGCTATGTACATCTTACACCATTAGTTTCCTCCATTTCAGAAGCCAACCATGAGACTTGCTCGTCCTTTATCTTACACCATGCTCAACATAGGAAATAATGTGGGAGTATATAAACCTGAGAGAATGCTTGTGTCCGGTCGAAATTCCACCCATACCGTGCCTTAACCTACTATTACCCTTGGCAGCGGTGGTGTGCTCGTCGTCTTGCGCTGATCGTCTCGTGGCGGTTCGTGTTCTTAGGGACTGCTGGGCTTCGAGTACTTTCGCGCTCGGTTTCCGTATGCGGCTTTTCGGTGCTGCTACTGGCTGTGATGGGGAAGGCGGTGTCGTGGGTACGCGTCTTGGAGTCGATGCCATTGGAGCCCCGAGACTCCCGACGGCAGGCCGCGGGGCCGCCTTGCACCGCAGAGGGCGAATGAAAACGAGTGACTCTAGGCAACAGCAAACTTCTCCTGCGCACTAGAGATTGCAGTGCAACGTGGCGTAAGCCCTGTGTCCACTGCTGGTCATAAATCAGACTAGCGTGCCAAGCATCTCAGCGAGGTATCCATCACGGATCGTCGTTACAATGAACGTCGAAAAACGAGTGACTCTAGGCAACAGCAAACTTCTCCTGCGCACTAGAGATTGCAGTGCAACGTGGCGTAAGCCCTGTGTCCACTGCTGGTCATAAATCAGACTAGCGTGCCAAGCATCTCAGCGAGGTATCCATCACGGATCGTCGTTACAATGAACGTTGAAATGGTTGAGATTGGTCTAAATGCTGTCTAAACGATCAACAGCCCGAATAAATCCGCACGTACTTTATCTCTCCACTATCCCTCCGGTTCTCCCTCCTTACAATCCTTGTCTTTCGGGCACGTCGTGATACTATATTTACCACACACATTCCTCACCTCGCCTCCATTCCACGTACACTTTCCGATAATCGCCTTGATCGCCGGCTGGCACAGGCTAAGTGCCTCGTGATACATGTACGCATTCATCTCCAGCGTGCCCTCACACGCCTCGGGCGCGTCGTCGGCCTTTGAGAAGCGCACCTGGTAGTTGTTGTTGAAGACCGGCGCATTCAAGCCGCCGTTGACGTGGTTCACGGCGACGACGCAGCCGGCGTAGCCCGGGCCCTCGGAGGCGTTCAGTTCGCACACGCTGTCGGGATACATGTTGCAGATCTTGACGATTTCGTCTTTGCTGTCGGGGATGTCGACGCCGTGAGTCGGGTAGCATTTCACGTCTTCGGTCGGATCGCCGCTGACTTCAGTGGGAGTGGCTTTGGGAGGAACGCAGCTTGTGGTTCCGTCTACGACGGTCTGGATCGGGGCGCCGTGCATCGAGTTGTCGTTGCAGGTGCAGTATGGCTCCGGAGCATAGGTGGGTTGGTCGAGTCTGCAGGACGTGATTTCTACAGAGGGATTCGGCTTGTTGCTGATTGTGATGGTTTCGGTGGGCATCGTCTCGTAGTTGCAGGCTGACTTGGTGCTCGTCATGGTGGGATAGATGCCGTTCGAAGCTCCGCTGGTGCACACACACCAAGCCGAAGGCTCGGCCGCGGGAGACCCGTCGAATCTATCGCCATTTGTGTTCTCGAAACAGTTGGGCTTTGCATCACTGGGTAGGTTGTCGAGAGCGTCCTTCAAAGCCTTCTGCTGCTCATCACCAAACTTGGTGTCGTATTCGTCCGTCACAATTTCTTCAGTCCACTGCACGCAAACGCAATCTTTCTTGTCTTCTGTAGTGCACAGCCTATCGTCGTTCCCTTTGCAGTCGTCATCTTCGCAGTTTGGTGAATCCGCGTTCCGCGTGGCACTCGGGTCGCATGTTGCCGAGGTCGATGACGCTTGCGTCGCCGTTGCCGTCGGCTTATTCTTATTGCCTTCGTACTTGCCGCCTTCGAATTTGAGCTTCGGTGGGACTGGCTTGTTGACCTCCACAGCTACTCCAATCCCAGCTGCACCGGCAGCCCCCATGAATAGGAGGAATCTATTTCGTTCTGCCTGTGTCTTCAAGACTTGAAAGGCGTTGGCAAGGATCTCTGGTGCGCTCTCGGCGAGCTCGAGAGCAAACTCGTTCCACTTGGTAGGATCAGCGAGCTGAAAGGCATTGGCATCTTGGGCTGCACCCTGGGCCGCATTTATCATGCAGCTTCCAGCTATATTCAAAGGTTAGTGAACTGAATTCAAAGCTGTGATAGATCAGAACGTTCAACTAACCTTGGCGGCGCGCGAGTTTGATTGGGATACCGCATGCCTCAGCGGCAGCATGGACGGTATCAGCGAGGCTGTTCGTGAGCCCTTCAGACATGAGCACTGTCACATCCCCCTCTTTAATGCCTTCTGCGGCAGCAGCGGCGGTTTCTACTATCAATTGAATTTTGGCGGTGGTCGTGGTTGGGTTATCGTCAATCGTGGTCACGACTTCCCCTTCCGTCAAGTACTCCGTGTTCACACCAAGCCACTGTTTTGCGTCAACTTTCATTCATCACCAGAGCCGAGCATCGAGTGCGTACCCTTGTCGTCGAGCCGTCCTCTGTGAGATATTGAGTATCCACCCCGATTGGTGCACCATACTGTTCGGGTAGACCAAATGCATCGTCGACTGGATTCACACCAATTTGTCCAGATGCGGTTGGTTCTACGGCACGCGCGGTGATGGTCGCACCCTGACCATGCGCATATCGTAGCAACAAAAGGACTGAAAGGAAGGACTGGGTATACATGGCAGAGAGCACCTGTCGGTCCAGATGAAGAGAGAAAACTGTGTCCAGCAAGATGCGCAAGAGACGTGATAGAAGATATAGAGATTGCGTGCCCTACATCCTTGCCTGAGTCTAATGCGTGTCAAGAAAGACCGGATCGATCGGACCTTGGAAGGATTCGGAACATGCACAAGGCTGAGAGTCAGTCCTAGGTCTCGTGTCCAAGTAACCAAATGTCAGCAAACAGTCCACTAGGCTGTGCTCAGGCGACGAAAAATCTCGTGTTTCATCTCTTACCGAGGCCAGGCTTCCTGCTTGGCAGCGCTGGAAACGGCATCAAGAGAATTTCACAGCCTCAAAGAACCTTGCTGGCCAAATACGAAGCTCTGTCGGCAACTTTGGGGGCAACCGTCCGAAATTTGAACTAAATGTACCGGTAAGTCCAATCCAAGTGAGCGCTAGCATGTGGTAGCGCCTTTCCCCCTGGCCCCAAGCCCAGTTTCACCTTTGATGATTCAGCCCTAACATATAAATTCGCGCAGAGCCTCAACCTACCAGAGGCTAACTCCACTAGCCAAAGCTTGGTACTCGTACTCCCCGACTTGTTCGCTATTTATGTAAACAATTCAGTGGGGATCTGGATTGACTTCGGGTCTACCCTTGTATGCATGCATGCAAGGGACGCACTGCATCAGGCGATACGCCCTGGGCGCGATTACCCAAAGTGGTAATAAACCTGCACAAGATCCTGCGCCCTCACCTGTCGTGCCTCTTTCCTCACCGTTGGGTCACCATAAGGCGGGCAGCACACGCGACCACGGTATTGCGAGTGTCGCCGAGCTGAGTATCCATGTCTACGGTAGGATGCCTCCGCAAAGGCACCGAGAACGAAGTGTCCACATTACGTGGGACCTTGGATAGAAAGAGATTGTTCACGCAACTGGAGGATCCAGTTCGGTGCAGTGGCCATGAGCGCTACAGTCGGCTTTGGCTTGGAATTGGGGCTGAAGCGGATGCTCGGATCTGCCATTCAGGCCACAAGCACATGGTATAATTCCAAGTTGCCTGGACTGTGGCCGATACAAGAAGGGCCCTCTGGTATTTGTCCGCTCATCTTTGCACTTTAATTTGCGTGGTGGAAGAGCGTGAAGACCTTTCATTGCATTCATCATGCGTTTTCTCTCGTTTCACAACGCACGCTCGCTAGCAACTGTCCCTATCTTCCTCCTAGGGCTGCAGTCCCTCATTAATCCAACTCAGGCATACTACCTTGATGATGATTGGTATGCTATATCTGATGGAAAGAGAGTATTTGGACTGTGTTGACCTTTTCACAGTTAGTCTTGTCCTCTATCCAGACTCGTGCGCGTATGCCAGCGCATAGTCTCGATGTTGATGTGTTTTTAATATATTTTCTATGTACTGACTGTTCGACTTTACAGGCACAGATGCGCAGAAAGATTTCCTCCGCCAGGCATTTGATAATGCGTTCACCTTGACCGCCCTCGCAAGCTCTAGCTTAGCTACCATGGACGCCAGAGCAATGGAGGTCTACGGCTGGATCTTTGGCCCCGAGGAATCCGAAGCAGACCAAGTCGTAAAAGAGCTCGTCAAACGTAATTTACACTCACATTTACTATACCCGCAATCAACTAATCACTCCATCAGTCAGCTTTGAGGGCATGGGCGGCATGTCCGACGAAAAGTCCTCTGCAAGCGACCTCTCCCGCGCCGACGTCGTACGCTCCTCCCCTCCCCTCAACCCCCTCCCCCACTAACCCATCCCAGCACGTCCACTGCACTCACAAGCGCCTGGAGCTCTCCCACCAAGGCATCAAGCCCCGCTGGTACGACCCCGAGCTCGAAGAGCACCTCCGCTTCCGCGACATCTTCGACTGCAACATCGCCATGGCGTACACCATCGTGCCCAGCGCCGCGCTCAAGCCCTCTCTAATCCAAATCTGCCCCTGGTTCCTCGAATACGCCATGAACAAAGACCCGAAATTCCAGAACCAGATCAAAGCCGGCATTATGGCGAAACTGGCCGGGAAGCTGGATGAATGGGTCACGGGGAAAGTGTACACGCCCATTGATCTCGTGCAGTTGTTCGATAAGGTGATTGTGCATGAGATGTCGCATACGCGGAATGGGGGGCGGACGGATGATGTTGGTGGGTTTGGGGGGTACGGGTGGAAGAATGTTAGGGCGTTGTCGACGCAGAGGACGGATGTGGCGGCGGGGAAGAAGGGGCCGGAGAAGAATGCGGATTCGATTGCGTTATTTGCGAGCGCGGTGCAGTTGTTGGGGGTCGGGGTGACGATTAATGAGGATGGGACATTTGTGAGGCCGGGGGATAGGAGGAGGGCGCTTGGGATTGATCCGTTGAAGTTGAAGGGGAGGTTGTTGATTTAGGGTGTGGTCTAGACGGACTTTGGGGGTCGGTAGTATTGATTGGTGGTTCTTTTGCGTGTCTTCGGCATAGAAATCGTTTGAAATTTTGATTCGAAACGCATCAGTGATTTTTTCCACGATGCCATCTTGTCTTCCCCACGCTCCACACCATCTAAACTGGAATCCCAATAAGCCTAAGCAACGTCACCAACCACTCACACTGCACTAGTTATATCTCTTATAATACGGCTCCCAAGAAATCGTATCGCCTCCCAGTCCGACTTCTTCACTTTCTTCACCTCTGACTCGTCGTCGATCGGCTTCGGCTCAACCCATGTGAGTTCCATCATCTCCTCTTCCTCCTGATCCACGAAATTTTCGTCTACAGGCGTATCGGCGGCTGTGAGTGCTTCGTCTTCAGTAGTGTCATTGCGGATAGACGATGAAATCAAATAACATATTGTGTGGTGCTTGGGGATGCTTTAGAGTCTGAGAGAGTGCTGGAATATGGAGCGGGTGTAGAGGAGAGGATTGATAGTGTTTGCAAAAATGGCTGAGGCGGTGGGTGGCAGAGGTTGGTTGTTGGGACTGAATAGCGATTCTTCGTGGTTGCACCAGGAAAATTTAGTCTCTAATGCGCAGCTTGGCCTCCCAAGCTAGCGTGCTATATACTCTACACTTGGGTGCGAAGTGGTGTTTTGAGGGGGCCCGTTTTGCTAGCACCCAACTATTGGCCAGCAAGCAGTGCACTCTAGAACGGACGATCGCTTACATCACAAAACAGAGACCACATTTTGAGGTACTAGCACTAGGTAGGCTAAATTCCATCACCTATCCTACAGTCCCTCTCGCTATCGAACCCTCATTTCCAAAGCTACATAGTCGTAATGAGCAAACGCACAGCACCCCGTCGCGAACGCCTCGCTCGAAAAAGGTCGCCCCACATGTACAATAACGACCGCGCGAGGTATATCTAAATCCTCCGAAAAGATAGCCGGATGAAGAAAGTTCATTTTCCCGTAGTGATGCCTTTATCCATCCATTAAAGATGCATGGGTTTGGGCGTGAATGTGAAGGAAAGCCGAAGCATACAAAGTCGAGAATGAGCTTGGTCCCACAAGCCGTCCACCATTTCATGATCGAGGGATAATCAACCCCTTGAGCGTCCGCTCCTGCGCACTGTGCCATTTGTAGCAGGGCTGGATGAGAGATCGCCGTTCACTTTGGCCTTGGATTTTGCTCCTCGGGTAGGTAATGATGCTTTTGGGGACTCGGCAACCTTTGCCTTCTCTTTCGGCGGCGTTTTCACGCCGTTGGCCTTCTTTGCAGGTCGGCCCCTCGCACTCTTCTTCGGTGGTGCAGGCTTTGGCTCCGGTTCAGGTTCGGACTCCATTTGCTCCTCCTCTTCATCCTCCATCTCGACGTCCTCCGGTTCGGGTGTGGCTTTCTCCGAATCGGAACTCTCCTCCGCACCGGCCTGGGCGTCCTCTTCCTCCTCGTCCGTGTCGAGCTCAACATAGCTTTTAGCTGTGCTGCGGCGATCGCTCTTTCGTCGAGGCCCGCTCGATGGCGCCGCGTCCTCTCCTTCGTCCTCTCCTCCATCCTCGCCGCTTGTCCTCCTCTTCTTTCGGGGCGTTTTGATAGCGCGCTCAGATTTGGTCCTTTCTTTCTTGACCCCAGCGCCACTTTTCGCCTTTTTCCTTGGCTTTTCGGCCCCTTCGACTGCTTTCCGCTTCTTGTTTTTCATGGCTTGACGCACAAGAACATCAAGCTCCTCGACAATGTCCTCGTCTAGCCAAACCTTGTCTGCAATCTGCTGGGCCTGCTCATGGGTTGGAAGAGCCTTGAAGATGCCAGCCGGGAGTTTCAGCTTGGCAGGCCATGATTGCATGCTCCAGCCATTCTGCTCTTCCCACGATCGAATGAGTGCCTGCGCGAGCTCGGATAGAATATACAGATTCTCATCTGCCTGCTCCGAGGGATTGACGCCATCTGCAACTCCTTTGACACGTTGCGCTACGTGGAAGATGAGTGACAAGTTGTCCGGTGTAGCCACACACTTGAGATAGAACAAGATGTATTTTGTGGATAAGATCAAGGTTTCGTGGTCTTTTGCAAAGTCCGGGTGGTGTGCCAAAAGGCTCAGAAGGCGGGCAAAGATGGTTTCTAGCGTAGCCTCTTTTTGAGCTGCGAAAACGGCCCGACGAGCGCGCATCCATGTCAAGACATTCTCTTGAAGTTCCAACTCGGGCTCATATGCAAGAAGGAACAGGATCGTGTAGAAGCGGGACGGTAGTTTGTTCTGCCCGAGGTACTTCATCAGTTTCGTTACAAACCTCTTTCGCACCTGGCTGCAGGGGTCCTGCGCGACCAGAGCGAGTTCGTTGAACACTGTCGGCGTCAAGAGCTTGTCGTAATGGCGTATCATGGACAGTTTGATCAGATGGTTTGCCGCGAGGAGGCGCTGAAGATTCCTATGCGCCGGCGGTGTTGGCGTTTTAGCGGCTTGAACACCTTCTTTGACCGTCTTGCTGAGGACTTTGTACACGAGCTTGGCATTCTCTTCAGACCCCTCTTCGATCGTGTTCGATCGCAGCCTGTTGACAAGGAGTTTGAGAGCCCATATCCTGGCGGCCATGTCGTCGTCTGGAACGTCCATCCACTCTTGCTCAGCTTCCTCAGGCATGGCGTGAGGTTTCATGAGCACACCGTTGACAGCAATATCGATGAGGGCCTCGGCATCGTCCTCGCATTCTTGCGGTGCTAGAAGCGCCAGCTGGCTGAGCGTAGCCAGCCTCGTAAGAAAGTAGTCTGCACCGTAGTCGAACCCATTGATACTCTTGGATAATAGTTCCTTGGCACGCAGCTCCTTCTTGTTGTCGCTGCTCATCAGGATTGTGATTGCATGTTTGGCTGCTTTTGGAGGTGTGCCATACAATGCAAAGTTGGTAAACGCTTGTACCAGCTTGCGGCCGTCCTTGGTGTTCAGAGGCAAATCTTTGGGAAATTTCGTCGCAAAGCTGGAGCAAGCTTTCAAGTCTTCCACAGCACCTGGTGGATTCGGATGGCCTTCTGTGGGAGCTTCCTGCTCGAGAGCTTTGCAAAGATCCTTCACGTGGGTAGAGAAGACTTTGGGGTGTTTCGTCGACATTTCCTTCAGTATCTCATGGGCAGTCGCACCGAGGCCTTTCTCATCCGACCGAGAAAAGTCAATGACGGCAGGAACATGGCTTTTGTTGTAACACAGCAGGCTAACTCGGTACAGAAGAGGATTCAGAGTCGCCAGAAACGTGGAGCTAGAGGGACCGTCTTCTATCCTTTTTCGGAGTTCTTTCTATGGATATGTTAGAAGGCTTGATATGTGATGCTTGTCCACTTACAATTGATTTCTGGACCTTTCGATAGTCACTGTCCGGTGCCATGCAGAACCGTATCAACTGATAGCTTCGGCGGTCGTGGGTTTCTGCAAACTTCCAAAGATCCGCGGCTGCGACTGTAGAGTCTGGAAGAGTCTTGCTGTAGTAGTTGATGAGTCCGTCAAGTTTTGTCTTTGTTTCTTTCCCAGCCTTGACGCCGCCATTATAATCCTCGCACAGCTGCAAGAAAGCCTCCATGTACTGGACGATTCCTGCTTGATTGCCCTGTTTGGCAAAAAAGACTTTTTTCGCCTTCTCTTCCAGGCCCTTTACCAATATGAGCTGTCTCTCTACTCGGATCTTGTCCAATTCGGCCTCGGTATAGCCTTGATCCCCGGTGGCCTGGCTGTCCTTTACAATCTGCGAGCCACCATTCACAACAGCCTTTGGCTTCAGGGGCGGATAGCTCAGAGGCAGGAGAGCGTCGTACAAAGCCAAGTCTACTTGCAGGTTAATCTCTGCGTCGTTGACATACATGGCTTCAAGGATTTTGGACGGTATGGGACCGAGGAGCCTGGTTATTCTCTCATTGCCTTCCCCTATGGCACCGGCAGCAACTCCCCAAAGCTTCGCTAGTAGAGTCATGCTCTCAGCGTGAATCACACTCCTCTTATCTTTGACACGATCTGCCAAATTTGAGAGGATGGATCCGGGCTCGCTCATGGCACCGTTGCTGCCGATCTTGGAGATGATGTCGGTGAATTCGAAATGTGCCACGGCACGAACAGCAGCAAGTCGGACCCGTTCTTCGCTGTCTATGAGGCACTGGGCAAAGGAATTGAGCAGCCGCTCCTCCTCCTCGGGGTCAAGGCCGACGCCTCCAGCTGAAGTCATGAGTATCCGCCCAACTCCCGTCACCCAACTTGCACGGACGGCGGCGGTTTTGTCCTGTTTCCGCAGTAAAAAAGCATGATATGGCCCCGGGTATTGGGAAGGAAAAGAGTTTTGCGAGGTTGGTGTCGTGAGGAAGTTGTAGCTGCGGGTGGAGCTGGAAGGTTCCAGACTGTGAGACGGGTACGCTGCAGGGTTCAGATCGGGGAAAGGGGGAGGACCCGCTGCCCCTATGCCAGATATCATGTCGCCGAATGTCTCGGTTGCGAGTTGCCGCAGCTGCACGTTCTCGGTCCCCAGCTCCTGCTGTAGGTGTGGTATGATGTCGCGAAGTACTCCTGGCGCACATCTCCAGAGCTCCCTCAACAAACGATGCGCTTTCAAAGTATCATTGAGCTCGTCTTCCGATGGCCCTCTACCCTCGTCTTCGTCGAGATCATCACCGTCCTTGGAAAGCGAAGCTCCAGAGGTGAAATTTACGATGACTGAGCTAAAGTAGCTGCCTATCAGACGAGCCATTTTGTCCGGATTTGCATTACAAATGCTCTTGGCCATGTTATAGGCTGGGGGCGCCTCCTTGCGCAACAAAGTGGTCTGCTTGGGGTCTGCGGGCACATTCTTCTTTCCCTTGGACCGCGAACTCAAGATGGCGGGATCCGCGAGAAGAAATTGTGCCAGTATCGTGTCCACGACGTCGGGTGAAACAGTCGACGACTCCTCGATGACAACCGACATCATCTGGGTCATATGGTGTTCCACGTTCATGCTCAGTTCTTCGCCGCTCTCTGCTTTTGACGGCCCAGACAGGACATCGAAGCAGTTGGAGAAGAGGGTCGCAATCAGGCTGCCGCTAGAAGGAAGGTCGGTTATGAGGACGATGCTCTTGATATCAGCCAGACTCTTCAAGACGTATAGGTGCTGTCCGTTGTATGGGTTGGAGGGATCGGCGAGGAGAGGCATAATCTTGCCAACAATGAGACTGAATATGTCCTGATGGAGCTTGTCAGCGGAGTCCTGCCATCGGACAAGGCAATTGCACCTTTAACTGAGGGGCCGTATAAGGCGCGTCTGGCGCACAAAGGCTAAAAATGTCCACAATACAGCACGCTGTCCACGCACGTACGCCCGCATCCTTGTGCTGCAGGAGGCTCTGGTGAGCCAGTTCCTTCGCGACGGGCGCGAGAGATTCGCGATCCACTTCCTCTTGCTCCAGGCCCCGCAGCTCGTCGGACAGTGCCTTGAGGCGCGAGAAGAGCTCGGTGACGGTGATGGGCTTTCCTGGCCGCCCAACAAGAGGTTGCTTGAACCTCAGCCTCCCGACGCCATCTTGCTCCTCCTCCTCCTCGACGGCCTCGGTCGCGGCGCTCCGCCGGGTGCGTGTCGCCATTCGCGTGGCTGCGGGTTACAAGAGGCGTCGCAGAGCTCAGTGAAGTTGGGTCTGGCCGCGCAATCGACGCGTAAATCGGGAGTTGGGGTGCCCTTGGATTGGCGGCGACGCGACGGGGAGCTGGTGGAGGAGATGGTGTGAGGGCGGCGATGAGGTCGTCGAGGAAGCTATCGTATACGCGCGCCAACCAGTGACACGCGCCCGGAGCCGGCGCACAGACCCAGTCTTGGCACTGCCGCCGTCACCTCTCGCGCCTGCCTGGGACTGATTCTTGAAACACGTCGCCTTGCCGGCTGAGATCAGGCCGTCAAGATCACAAGAGAGAGTATACTGTTTGCGAATGCCACTGCTACAATACATAAGATTCCTCCTGGACTTTACCACAAACATGCCCCGCGATGGAGAGACAAAAGACCTTTGCACAGGTTTGTCCAGCTCATCCAATCCTGCAGCATTTGCTGATACACGGTAGCTGAAGCAGTCATGCGTCGAATTGCTCCAGGCAATTTCGGTTCTGCCTCAGCGACCTGATGGGAAGAGAGCCGTTGTTCGTGCTCTCGAAAAGCTCCTCAGGACGCTGCAACAAGTCGCTGCCATTCCAGGAGCCCTGGACGCAAAGCTCGCCGAATTCGCCTTTGTCCCAATATCACGCGTCCTGAGTATATCGGGCACAGTCCCAGTTCGCGCTCTTGAGCTTTGCCTGGACTGCATCGCAATCCTACTAAGAACTGGCTGGAAAGATGATCTCTCTTCCCAGTTGGCTGGACAGCTTCTCATTCTTTTCACCTTTCTCGCAAACCCGTCTTCAGCCGAAAGTGGCATCCCAGCAACCTCTGAAGAGCTCCAGGTAGCTGCGTTCGAGTGCACGACAGCACTATTCGCTAGCATTGCTTCTTCGAAAGAGGGCAGAGCATCGCTTACATCAACCTCGAACGTGCCCAACCTTGGAAAAGCAGTCCTCGTCATTGTTGATAGTATCGCGGAGAATACTTCTGGAAACGTGAGACTAAAGGCTGTCCTAGCTTTGGAGATTCTAATCTCTGCCATCGACGACCGAGATGCACTTGCCAGCTTCCTTCCACGGATGGTCTCATCACTAACCAAAACTTTAGCACCAAGCAGTGGTGGTCGTTCCGGATACCGGCTTCTCGAGGGTGCGCTCAACACCCTGTCCCTTCTGGTGCGCCGAGTGTTGAGCGACCAAGAAACCAGCGACCTCCCACCACAATCGGAGGAAGGCAAGATCATTCGATCCTCTAGTTGGCTTGAAGCCACGGCATCGCAGATCAAAGTTGCTCTGTCTGGTGTTCTAAGACTTCGCTCTCATGATAAAAGGGAAGTTCGACAGGCATTATTGCACCTGTGTCGCATGATCGTGCAAGACTGCCGACAATCCCTGTCTGGTTGCACTACCATGATGATTGAAACAATGGTATTTCTGGCCGGCCATAAAGAAGATCATGACTCTGCCGAGAACGACGTGAGATTGCTGGTACAAACAGATACGCAGCTCGCCGGGCTTCTCCGCGAGAGTCTTCATGGCTGGGTCCTTTCATTGCCTCGCTTGATGCAGTCAAAGGATGATGGTACGCGGCGCCAGGTGATCCAACAGGTATCAGTAACGCTTCGACTGCTTGACGGGGTTGACGTCGATCTCTCTTTGGTCAACGATCTGCTAGCGGGAAACCTAAGAGATGGAGTGGTGCATGTTTTGAACGACTCCAAGGGTCTCACCGAGATTGTCACTTCGCTTGAGAGCGCGAGTGTGAATAGTACTTTGAGCGTCGATGTCGCGAGCTCCTCCCGATTCCCTCCCATTGCACTGCGCTTAAGAGGCCAGGATGAGATGATGAAGGAATTCAAGAATCTAGTCCGAGAACTTGCTGGGTCTAGCTCGGCTACCACGGTTGCGCGAGATGTAATCGCTGCACTCTCCTCTGGCACAGACGAAGCACAGCTTGCAAGCTTCTGGCTGGGAGTCAATCTCGTTGGAGATATTATGGAGCAGCACGGAGGCGCGGATGATCTGCTGGATTTTGGAACGCCTGATGTGGAAATTGAGTTACTGGACGAGCTTTATTCGTTTGCGCTCACCAATATCGGCGAAGCAAATCACGACATCGACTCGCATTGGCGTACTCAGGCACTATCTCTCGAAGTCATTGCAATGCAGGCCAGAAAGCATAGAGCAGACTTTAGAGGCGAATTGATCGAAGCCCTATATCCGGTTCTACATCTCCTGGGCATTCCACATACGGCACTTCGGAATCATGCCATAACCTGTCTCAACATCGTCGCAGATTCATGCGGGTATCTGGACGCTAGCGACTTGGTGATCTCCAACGTGGACTACATTGTCAATGCGGTTGGATTGAAGTTGAACTATCACGACATTTCTCCTCAAGCGCCACAGGTACTTTTGATGATGATGCGCCTGTGTGGCCCATCGCTTCTGCCTTACCTCGACGACCTTGTGGGCAGCATGTTCTCAGCACTTGAGCGATATCATGGATACCCAAAATTGGTTGAACTCTTATTCTCCGTGCTCAAAACAATGGCTGAAGAGGGTGTCAAGGCGCCACAGCTGATGATTACAGCCAGCGAAGAAGCCGACTCGCAAGAACGCCGTTGGAAAGGTACCTCGATCGCGGAAGTCGCGTCAAGTCTCGAAAAAATGAAGAGAGAGCTATCGAAATCAGACGAAGAGCATCTCAAGCTCGCAGATGAAGCATTCCCAACGAAACCATGGAAAGAAGAATCGGACGAGACAAACGAGGATAGTCCGCCCGACGGGGAGCAAGCCGAGCGAGCGCAGGAGGACGACCCTCCACCTCCAGCCCCCAAGACATTCGGCATTCTCCTGAAGATATCTGAACTCACGCAGCATTACCTTACATCGCCCTCCACTGGCCTACGGACGTCCCTTTTGGACTTGTTGCATACGACCATTCCAGCTCTTGCGAAACACGAGAATTCCTTTCTGCCTCTGATCAACACGTTGTGGCCTGTGCTGTTGCCACGACTAGACGACAGCGAGGCGTATATCGTCTCAAACACCATGGACGTCATAGCTTTGATGTGCGAATACGCCGGTAATTTCATGAGGAGTCGGATCGATGGTATTTGGAAGGAACTCAAAAGAGTCCATCGACAGACTTTGAAGCAACCCCGTGACCTACAAGGGAAGCAACAATTTCAGGGAGCTAGTGATCACATCTCTCTAACCAATGAAGACGACTCAAGGCGTTCCTTGACGTCCGCGCTCGAGCCTGCTAGGACAACGCTCTACGTAAAGACACCAACTCGGATGATATGGGACAGCCTAATGGGGCTGTTGGTCTCCATTACCAAGCACGTGGACATTCGAGACGAGACGTTTGACGACATTGTGGACATGCTTGATCCAGTACTAGACAGACCTTACGTACGAGAAGCCTTGCGGGATCGGAATCCAGACGTCTTATGGTTACGCGAATTCAAGATGAACAAACTACAGAAAGGTAATACGAAAGCGAAGGTAGTCAACCGGAGCACAAGCAAACCAACGGCATCACCTATCGGCAAGACTCACTGGCGCTTTGCGCCCCTCGAGCTGTGATGGCAATTGTTTCCAACCACACGAAAATATCAGCTGCGAATCACAAAAGTCAGTGCCACTTTCGTTGACCGGATGTCATACCTGTTAGGCGAGAGTAGCACGAACGGGTCGCACACGGGGTTATTTGCTTGCAAGTATATTAGGCCAAACACTGCCAACAGTGTCCTGGAAATGCAGAACAAATGCAAAACGGCATAGAAGGACAGGTTTGTTGAGGCTACAATGCCAATGACACGGGGAATGAGGTATAAATCCGAGTTGAAAGCTCAAGAAAACCATCATTTCGAATTTGGAGTGCCTTCTCAATCAAGCGACTTTGAATATGCCATCAATTTTCAACCATGTGCCACCATCGCTATATCAAATTCACCAAGTGTGGCTGCGTGAACATGTTCCTTGTCCTGTGCGATCAGAATAACGACATCTTGAAAATTGTTTGGTGTCCTAAATACGACGTCAAAGTACGAGAGGAGGTGGGATATTGTTCTCGACACGGTGGGCCCAAAGAACGAGTAAGCAACTTCATTTACCACAATTTTGGACAGTGCTCTGGCATTGACTTGGTACAGGACGAGTGGCAGCCAAAAGAGGATGACCATTTATGGCACTCCGCTGTGTCTCGACAAGGAGTGAAATCTTTCCTCCTGTCTTTCCACGAGCACTCTGTTATTACACACCCACGAGAACGATTCCAATTACTCGCAGCCACTTCACGGCACCCAGATCCAGGGAAAGGCGAACCACCTTTCAATAGCAGTTCCCACATCGACTTGGGGGAACGCATGGACCAAATTCGACACTCACTGCCTCACCAAAGCCTAGGGCAGCTTCAAGAGCTCGATACACAAATCGAACTGAGCAGTCCTCATCCCAATAGCGAAGACTACGCCGTTTCTCAGACGAACCTGGCCACGACGAGGCAACAACATACACAGCACCACCTCTTCACCAGCGAACCCCTTCCTGCGAACCACACAGCACACGCATCCGCAAAACCCCTCCACAACTTCATCCAAACACCGCTTTCCCCTGTCCCCGACAACCTCCCAACCACCCACGCTCATCCCAACCCGACCTCGCACACTTTCACGCCGCCTCCTTTTATCGGAGTCAGCGTCACCACACTCAACCCATACGAAACCTTTCAACGCAACACCTCTACTTCGTACTCCCCAGCACCCGCTCCACACCCCCTCTCGCCCTCGCCAGCCCTTTCCCAATCCTCACCCCGCCGCGGCGGACGCTACGCCACCGAGCGCAATGGCGAGGATTTCCTGCCCTACAACCCCACAACACGAGCCTTCGGTCGGAGCGGTGGACGCGAGAAAAGGTCCTAGCTAAGATTTCGACGAGACATATAGTCAGATGCCAGGAAGAACCACGTCTCTCTAGCCAGCTCTTGGATTTGTGTACAAGTTTGGACAAGTGCTATACTATTTCCACACCTTTCTCTTCCGTCTATCCCTTTCCCCCTTTCCCCCCTCCTCTCCCTATCCCCCACCCCCCGTCCTCAACTGCACCCCATGCCACCCCCCAATCTCCTCCCTCAACACCTCATTCACAAGCCGATGCTGCTTCACCACACTCATGCCCTTGAACACGCTGCTTTCAATCTCAATCCCGTACATACTCCCGCATCCACCTGAGATATCTCGGACCTGTACCATACACACATTAGCCGCTATGGGAGGATGGGGGAGAGGGGGTGGTGGAGAGGGTGGGGCGTACTGAGAGAGAAACGGGTGATAGAGAGTTCAGGAGTTTGTCGAAGACGGCGCGTTCGCCGGGGGTGAGGTGGTCTGGGGGTTCGGGCTTTTCCTGTTCCTCCTGCTGCACCTCTTCCTGCTGCCGCGGTTGCTGCGGTTGCGGTGGTGTAGCTGGGGTGGAGTAGCATCGCCGCGATGCGTGTGCGATCGATGAGGCGGCGATCGGTGGTGTGTATGCAGGAGATCGGGGGCGTAGGGCTGCGAGGTGTGTTTGGGCGCGTGTGCAGGTAGCTAGAGACGGAGAACGGCGAGAGAGGGCGGTGCGGAGGAGGGAGGGGGCTTGCATTGCGGGTGTGTGTGTGTGTGTGGTGCGTGCTGTATGAGGCTTTTCGAGGAAAAAGAAAGTGTCGCGTGCGAGCGATGTATCACGGGAACGAAGAATCCCAATGCAATGCGAGGTGCCGTGTTGTGCTCGACTCCAATGCGATGCGATGCGAAGTTGGAGACTTTTCTCGCGGTCCGGCGTCATACGCCAGTCCGTGTGGCCCAAGCTTCCTCTCTTCTCCGGTACGTTCGCGCTCGGACCACCACCACCACCATACCTGCACCACGTGATCTTGCCTTCACATCCCCATCGCATCCCCTCCGATCTCAACGCCCCCTCCTCCTTCGTCCCCGCGATCGAGCATGCACGACATCCATCGCGTCTCTGCCTTCGTCAAGACATCTATCTCTCGCCACACATACACCCACCCGATGCGAAAGGCGCCGCCCCCAAGCTCCCCTCCTTCTCAACAAAAAACTTACCCTAGACGGAGGTGTGAGGGAGGATTGCAGATGTCCCGCAGGGAGGGGACCAGGGGACTGAACTTGCGCCACCCCTCCTTTATTTTCTAGCCTCTCATCAAAACTCTTCCTTCGCAGTTCGTTTTCCGTGAAGAATACGTGATGATGTAGTAGGATGCGATTCTAGATCTGTCTTGTCACGAGTCGCCTATCTGTCTTTGCAATTTTAAATGTAAAGGCTAATTCGTAGTGTACATGAAGTTACACACGCTGCTTTTCGTGGATATTTATTTCACACCGATGATGGTGGACCCTAGATGTAGGACCCTACTTCCGCCCCCAGCTCCAGCGCTGCACGATTTTTCTGTGTGTTTTGCATTGCAGGGGGAGGAGCGGGGTTTGGGTGTTGTGCGCTGGTCCAGTGTGAGAATGGGATTGTGCGTGGTGTGGTGATGTGGTGTGGTGGGCAAGGAGGGAGGTGCAATATCGGTGGGAAGGGTTGGTCATGGGAAGGGTGGGTGCATGAGGACGGAAGTGTCGGAAGAGGAGCGGGAAAAGGGGGGAATATTTATGTGAATGTTTTGTTGTACACGTCGAGTGTGAGCTAGAACGTAGGTACCCTACTTTTCAGCGTGCACGATTGCGACGCAGATGCTTTGCCTCATCTCGTACTCCCTTCTCAGCTTGTCGAGTAAACACCATGCACCCATCCCCACAATCATCGTGACATCTCCCCTTCAAAACAACTCCGAGTAAACACACGTGTGCAAATTACCCATCTCCACTATACCCCGCCGCAAAACAGCCTACCGAACCCTCCCTTTATACCTTCAAATTACCACACCAATCACACGTCGTCCTCGCTATAGCGCTCAATACGCCATATAGCATCCCATCGGTAGTCCCCGAGCTCCCAATCTCGGCGCTCTATACATAGATCGTCCAAGTCGGGATACAGTCTGCACCTCGTCGGATGTAGATGCGGATTCGTTGAAACACGAGTTTGTATAGCATCTGCTCACACTCTTCACCGCGGCGCAATATGCCCTCGAGCGAAGCTGCGAGCCGTCCACGCGAGCCGAAATGAAGTCCACGTTCTCCGCGAGGTCTGGAATCGTCGTCTGGTGTGCGGGGAGGAGAAGGGGTTCGCGGACAAAGAGTCTATGCTTGCCTGCGACAGTCAAGATTCTTGTACTTTTTGTCTTACGCTTCGTCCGCTATAGCATCGCATCGCACCGTTACATCTCGACGGCCATGCAGATCCCAAAGCGAATCCTCCTATTGAGCCTCGCGGCCATGGCGTTCGGCGCGCCGCGTCCTCAGGGTGGCATTTCGTCAAGCATCGAGGCACTTCCCGTCCCGACGTCTCTGCCCGATGCGACCCTCTCGATCCCTTTGTCGACGTCCCTCAACGTGCCGCTAACGACGGACCCCGTGTTCCCTACGCTGGTCCCGACGTTAGGCGAGGGATTGAATTCGAGCTCGAGAAGCACCTCTCGCCACAGGCAGCATTCGGAACCAATCTATCACCCGCCGCCGTGTAATTGTCCGAATGTAGCTACAGTCGGCTCGCCGTGCTGGGTGACGGACGCTGAGAGTGTATGGACCTCGTTTCCTTTGGTGATGACAAGGTGGAATAGTGCTCGACAACGGGCGAACTGGATGAAAGAAGATGAAAGAATGTAGAAAGAGGGCGAAGAGCAGACAAAAGGAGAAAACCAAAGAAACTGAATGTTAAAACTGACTGGAGACTGCAGAGATGTAACTTTGAAGAAAACTATTCGTATGCTTGCTTCATGGCAGGAGGCGGTTTCGGTGGCTGCCCGACACCCACTAGAGTTGTAAGTAAGATCGACACTCGGAACAACATTCTTCTAAAACATGAAAAAGTGCTCCGAGCTGTTCAAACCGACGCCAAGGACTGGAAGATTTCCTTGCGATCTATCACCATGGCCAACCAACGAGGCGGGAAGCTTCCACATCCGCCGTCAATGATTGAAACACGACTTGGGAACTGGTTGTTCAGTACTTGAACTGCGGGGATGTGGTCGTAGGTATCGTGAGAGAACACCATAGTAGATGGAGACGGCTAATGAAACCGTGACAATCTCTATATTGGGTCAGTAGCGATGCTACCCCAGCATTCTTCCCTAGCAGTCGTATCGAAACTCACACTCCATTACCCCCCTTACTCCTACGTCAATTTCGTTTCATCACCTTCAAACGGGCGGTTGTGGTTATCCACTGCCAGCGCCCCGTCCACATTGCAGCAGCATCAACTCTGGTTGCGACCAGCCGCATATAGACAGACCTTCCACGCAATGATGTCGACTCACGCCGTCGACGCACACCATCGACGGCACAGGGTCCATGTCTTGCTATCAACCCTTTGCACTCGCGCCCGCGCCCGAGCCTCCCAATGCATCTGCTGTTCCACTCTTAGCTCGTGCACCAAACTGAGACCTCGGACGGCTCGCCGCCACATTGGGACGGTTCCCCTCATCTTGGCCGTTGCGGCCACTTCTAGCCACTTGCTGAGCCGCCGTTGCGTGCTCGCCAAACCTTGGGAGCGCCCGTGTCGTATGAAGGAAAAGAGCTTGCGACACTGCCAACAGCTCCACTCTTCTCCAGACCCACTCGCTGCTCAATAATGCTTGGGGATCATCTCCAGACCCACACCGCCTCTCTCCCCTCTCTACTGCCCACGTCTGCTGGTCTGATGTGGTAAACAGCTCCGATGTCTCGTGAAACGATCGACACAGTGCGCCCTCATCGTCTGGAACAACGCGGATATCCGCCCTGTAATGCTCCCAGCGGACCCGAGCGGGTCGAATGCAGAGGCAGGCGTTTGGACCCTGAGATGTGGCCGACTTAGACCCTGAAAATCCCCGCGAATCGCCCGCCCGGGACGTGATGGCCCGCTTTGTTGTCCAGTGTGTCTCGGACCCTTGGGGCTATTTTGTAGAGACAAGGCGTGCATAGCCTGGTGGGCTGATTGAATGTCTGCACATTTTCGGCGGCTGTGGATGCATCGGCTGTTGCCCTCGAGTCGTGGTCCAGGTCCAACACGCTCCCGCAAATGAAGTTTTTGGTGGTGTTATCACGGCCATGCAAAATCCAGGACCCCGCATCGATAATTGCATCTCGGCAAGGGTCCTCGCGTCATGAACCCCGTTGGTACTGCTTCATCCATACGCTTGCAGGCCTTCTTACATTGGTGTTGCTCATATTGCAGCTGGTCTTACAAATCTGGGCGGCCGCTATCAGGGTCTTGGAGGCGAGTAGAGTGGCGTTAAGATGGATGGCGTTAGATGCCAAACGGCCCGCAGCTGGGTCGAGAGAGCGTCAAAGGAACGACGAATGATGTTATTAGTTGCCCCTCCACCAGCTCGTGTTAGACATGGTCGTGAAGGAGGCTGGTCTTGGTGATGCATACCCTGAACTTTCACGGGCAGGCGTCAGCCAACGAGCGGGCAGGCGGCGGGAGTGTTGAGATAGCAGCTCGGCGGGCCATGGCTGAGGTTAGCACTGTAGTAGTCAACGGCAGCGTACCAGACTTGTTCCCAAGGCCGATGCCGCCCGCCCCTGAGCTCCGGCGGCTAGATTGGCAATGAAGGTTATTATGCAGACATGCGTGAGGGAGGCATTCACGACTCCTCTTTGCTCCCAAAGTGACTGGGATGCGCGTATCGAGCGGCCCACAACAGTCTTCTAAAACTGTCGACATGCAGACTACTGCAGCCTAACGCCGTCAAAGCCGACGCTAGACGCCACTGGTTCGCGTCCACCCCTCCTCGCTGTTGCACATGGAATTTCGCTCCCTGGGAGCTTGCATGCGGTCCCGCGAAGGCGATCTCCAGGGTCTCGACTGCGACGGAAGGCAGGACAGGTACAGAGTACCCGCTACCGACTTTTGAATCGACCAGAGGTGCTGATCCAGTCTTCCGCGGAATTTCTGGATGTTGATTGCTAGAGCTGAAGTCGACAATCTTGCGATACGACAGTGGTACCGGGCGGCGGTCCGGCCAGTGGCGAGATCACAACAAGCTGTGGCCATGGCGCCAGTTCGCGATGGCTGTTGAGCGTAGTCGCCTCCCCAGACTGCAGTATTATCGGCGTGAGCGGAAATGAAGGACGTAAACGGTGGCGCTGATTTCTGCCGCCACTCTCGGCGCGGCACACAAATGCCAGGCCGAGGGTAATCAGCATTGAATTATCATCATAGCAGGTGACGAAGATGGCAACGTCAGCTGTCGTGACGCTGAGCGGAGAATTATGGTGTTTGGCGTCGGCACCGTGAATCGATCAGCCATGCGGGTTGCGCGGTTCTAGATCTGCCTCGACCTCTGCTGCCCCTCCTCGCAACGCAAGGTTTCGGTCCAAAGTTTCTCGTCGATTTTCGTTGATTTGCGGTGAGCGTCGCTGTCCGACAAGACGATGCGACTTCGGTGATGGGACAACAGCAGCTCTCACCCCATCGACCGGGCACTGCGAAGTCGCAGCGCAAACCCGAGCACCCTTATCTCAAGTCTCCCACTCGAGACGACTGGCTATCTCGGCAACCCGAATAGGGATCTCGGACCGCCAGGGTCCCGGATCCTGGCGCCGATTGCTCGAGGCCGAATAGCCCGTTTTGGACGGAGCCATGTGGATGGAGATTTTGTTGAGGTCGCGGCGCAGACGTGGTGCAGGTGTGCACCGTTTATGTAATGACGTGCGCGGTGCAGGGCTGCCGTGTGTCGTCAGTCGATGGTGAGCTGAGCGTCTACTGGCGCCATGCTCGGGCACGTTGCCAGCAGTTGTGGCACGCCATTGGCAAGCAATTTGCGGAGGTGAGGCTTGCATGTGCGTGCATCGAGGTGCGGTCGCATAGACAGTAAACACGAAGCGACGGAAATGGGATTGCTAGAGTTTGGTGGTGCGTGTCGCGGTGCATGCAGAGATTGAACGGGCGGGTTGATATTTGGGTGTTTGGTCCTGGGAATTGTCTGAGGAAAGCGCGACTGAGGCTGGTCGGCCTCACCAGCTGAGCCCGCAGCATACGACGGCAGGACCAACCGCCTCGAACCATGCCTTGCAGCCTTATCTCCCATTGTCGCGGACCCTGGATATGGTGGGTTGCACGGCAGAACAACCCAAAGTGCATGCCAATTTCGACACAGCCACCGTGCTCAACGTGGAACGCGCGCTTCAACTATAAAGTAGGAGGCCGGCGGCAGGTCGGATTTAGGAGCAAGCCGCTACTTCTACTCCACAAATCCGGTTTAATCCATGGGACCTCAAAGATAGGCCGGGGTGAATATGCAGGGCCCAATATCAAGTGTGTTGGCTTGACCAAAACAGCGACTGTGGCTCACGGCGAAGAGTCGCAGTATTAGACACGTCGGGTTGCTGTGCAGCATTAGCATCATTTCGATCCAACCTGGGGGCTTTCTGTGGGGAAGGATAATGCGGAGATGCAGTGGGCCATTCATGCGGGCAACCGCGTGCGTGTCAATGTTGTATGAGGGGGTTGGAAAGTTCGAAACGCCATAGAACCCCCGCTTGCAGGTGAGCAAGGCAAGGACAATGTGCGATACTAGACGATGGTTCATCTAGCCAAAATGGGATACTTTGCAGCCGTGAGGAACTTACCGAGAGATTCGAGGGTGGAACGTGCCAAAGGTTGTACTGCAAGTCACGCTGGCAGCGGTGCTATGTTGGCATTTGCAGCTCGAACGACATGCTTACCGAAGCTACTAATCCATCCGGCCGGTATTGGAATTTTGTCTGGCAGGAGAGGCTGCTGCCCTATCGCGCGTGGAGGCAGAGATGGTTGTAATTATGAAAATGGTTCGGATGACGTCATAGGTTAGCTATCGACTTCACACCTTAGCTACAGACTTTAAAATGCATGCATCCAGCATGTGACCTTGTAGTGGTACTCGGGGTGACACGGTTGACAGGAGCTTGTCGCGTATCGACGTCTCCAGACATCGAACCATTCCGACAACGTGCTGACAGTGACAGTTAGAAAGCCACCTACGCAGCCATGATTTAGGACTGGCACATGACTTCAGCCTACCGCACTAGTATATTCGATGCTTTTTTTTGAATGATTTGGGCGTTCTACGTGGCTCTTAGAAATTGCCAAGGTTGTAGAACTTGGAGTGCTGGGCACTACACGACTTGTAGTCGCTGCTTTCTAGAATTGACCGAGACTAAATCTAGCAAGTGGAGCGGCGGCGGGCGGGAACATCACACCCCACGCTTGCGTACGACGGCTCGCTCGACCCCGTAAGCGGCGTAAAAATTAATCCGAAAGGGCCGACCGCGCTGGCTATCCTCAGCACAACGGACCGAAGTCGCAACTGGAGTATTTCCTCGCGGTCGATCGTGCGATTAATGAGCGGTGTGCACTACGCGGCATGACCTTGGTCGGTGCTGACTGGGTGTTGGCGACCGCGGAGTAGAACCTCAAGTGTCTTGATCCACGACTTGCGAATTTCCCCAAAGGATACCGGGGCCCCATGTCTGTTTCTCGAATTCGACATCGCCGCCTGACCATTTCGACAAGATTGATTGCATTGTCAGTCACTGCACTTCCTGAGTAAGATTGATGAAACTTCGCTTC
Organism: Polyplosphaeria fusca; assembly: GCA_010093805.1. Lineage (NCBI taxonomy): Eukaryota > Fungi > Ascomycota > Dothideomycetes > Pleosporales > Tetraplosphaeriaceae > Polyplosphaeria > Polyplosphaeria fusca. The sequence goes on along the minus strand of ML996127.1, from coordinate 127,589 downwards.
TCGCAATGTCTGGTAGGTCACAAGATTGGCATGTGGGTGGAGGTGGGATAGATGAGCTGACCAGGTTTCTCATTGGCCAGCTTCTTGAAATCTGAAGAGACAGCTCCAAGTACTGTCGTTGATATAGACTACTTGCTGGAGGAGTGAATTTGTAGTAGAAACGATCCTCATCGTTCCTGTCTCGTAGGCTTTGCTTCGGCTCCTATATCATATTCCATAGGGAGCAAAAAGGGACGGGATCCTTTGAAAGGGAACAATTGAGCATTCGGCAGCGCATTCACGGTGACTTGCGACAAAGCTTAGGTGGCGTGAGGAGGTATTGCGGCGCGCTGGTGGGGCGTACTGTCAGAAGGATTCGTATGCAATTTTTGGCGTCGCACGCCCCAAGGATTCGTCCTGGGGAGCCTTGCCGGGCCAACCGTCACAGCCATCCAACTCTTAGTCCGCGCGCTGCAAGCTTCTGAGCGAGCCAACAGGACAAGTAGTCGCATCAACGATTGAAAAAGTATAGTCAATCGAGCAAATGACCAGAACCTCGTCGCAAGGTTGTGCTCCAGGTCAGTCTGGTCGGTGGTTAGTCAGTCAGAGACCAGGCCACCTGGTCTTCCCCGCAAAGAATCGGCGAACCATGGCCTCAGCGCTGATCCAATTCGAGCTACTGGCGCGTCGCTGGTGCGAGGTGATTCGCCAGTGATACGAGTGACAAAAACAGAAGTCCGATGTCGTCGCCGCGCACGGACGCTACTCGGCCGACAGCTCGGAGCGGTCAGTGCGGGGCGGACGTCCAGGTCGACTCTGGATGAAACAAGGCAGCGGGTCTCGCAACATCTGTGACAAGCAATCTCAAAGCGTCTTCGTTGCACGTCATGATCTCATCAGCGTGGGATGCGCCGAGCGGACTCCGGACAGCTCACAACGCGTGGTCGATTCTTGGAGACGCAGCCGGGTCTTCGTGGCGGGCGTCCGCATGATTCCGGGATCCGGTCAGGCGCAGACGGGAGGAAAAACTTGGAAGCAGTGAATCTGCAGAGGTGACTTGGTCGGAGATTGGGATTGAATCGAGTTTTTAAGAAATCGGCTGTGCTGACACCGCAATCGTGTCGCCGGCCGTGCCGTATTGATTTTGCGATGCGGCTGGTGCAAGGAATTGGCTGAGATGCGGCCTAGCTCGCGCCTACTTGGTTCCTAAACCCGTTAGATATTTCTTCCGCGATCGACCACAAAGCTACGAATCGAAGGAGGTGGAACCGAAGCTTGACAGGGGGCCACAGGCGGTGAGGCTGGTGGGTGCTGGGGCGAGTGTCACTGGCCGACGGCCAGGATTCTGCCAGATCCAAATCTCAAACGAGATGGCAGCTGAGTCAGTCGTGTGGGGACAGCTCTTCGTCTGAGAAAGCCATGGTCAGGCATGGCAAGCTGTTAATGTCCATGTCGTTAGCAAGCTGCAGCGTAAAGTCACGCCTCGACGTGCGTTGCACCCCAGCAGACCAAGTGGATACGGCAATCTGGGTGCTCGCGAGGCCTGGGAAGCGTGCTGCCGCGTCTCCGCAAAGGAGCAATTCACTCGATGCCGCGTCTCAACAAATGGCACTGGGTGGCCGCGCTGTTGTGTTGATGGCGCGTGGTGGGCCTTGGGGTCAGCTCATCAATCATGGAAATAAATTTAGCCCAGCCACTGCACTCGAAACATGCCGCACCTCATCTGCTCCAAAGATAATTGCACTGCGTAGCCGCGCGATAGACATGGGGCGGGCTGCATGGCATGACAGAGACGCGTCCAAAGCTCAGTAGGTGGTGAAGCGGCTTCGACGGAGGCTTCGAGGACCATGGTTAGATTCTAAGCTGGCAGGCTGCGAGAATGCGGGGAAGCTGGCAGCGAAGAGGCCCCTCGATGCATCTGTACAAGGTGTCATGTATGGAAGGCCTGTCGACATGGCGGTGGGCCAATTGAGCCTGAGAGGCGAGCATAACGGTCTCGGACGGGGCGCTGCGGTCAGGCCAGCGGCGTTTCATCGTGGGCGACGAGGCTCAAGTCAGGACGCGCGAGCGGAGAGCGAGGCGCAGAGAGGCGAGACTCGGTCTGGAGATGCTGCACTCCGGGCTCCACTGAGGCGACATGGGGTGCGTGAAGGGGGAGAAAATTTTGGGACGGGGAAAAGGTGGCACAGTGGATCGTGGCTACCGAGAGCGGAATTTAGTGTTGTGCAGTCGGGGGCGCCTGCTGGGTTCTGTCGACGGCTCGCTTGGAGCGTCCACAAGCTGGCAAGGGCGAGCAGGGATGGCAGGGGGCTGTCCGGTGGTGAAGCGTTCGCGGGCTGCCATTGGCCATTTGCGGCGACCGCCTTTTGCGCTAGGCCTTCGCTCGCCGATCGCCTGCCAGAAAGGCGACGAGGGGAAATTTTCGGCCTCGAAAGAGCTCTTATCGCGCGCTGGCCTGGTCAGGTACCCGCCGGCGCAGCGCACATCTGCCCAGAGCAGCCCTCAGCAGCCCTCGCCGTGGACGAGACAACCGTCGAGCAATTGAGGCCACGGAGCTCTCAGACGCTGCGCCGCCGCCAGAGTGTTGTGGTACAGGTGGTCTGAGGCCGCACGGGCGCACGGCTTGTCCATGACATCACAATAGGCGGGTGCTTGGCGGCGAGTGAACGCTCTCGACACGCCGGCGAGTGAGCGTGGGTGGCTTTGTGTGCGTGCAACGGCTGCGACGCGAGAAAAAGCACGGCAGCGCCTCTCGTCATTTGCCCCAGGACTGGCAGGACACGAGCTCGCCCTCGTCTTCGGCCTTGAATTGTGCACGCCGGATACTTGGATGCGGGATAGAGTGGCCTTATCTGGGCCAGTCAGCCCGGCAGCCTCTGGAGAGTGTTGCTGGGAGAGGCGGAGGAGAAGAGGAGGACGGGAGGATGCGCTGATGCTGGGCGTAGCTCTCCGCGGTTTCGAGCTGCTGCGGCCGCGACACTGGAAGGACATTTGGCCACCAGGGCGATAAAGAGGCCGGGTAGCTTCGCGTCCTTTGTTGCTCCCTCTTGCTCTACCCTCTTGCTCCCGCTCCCGCTCCTGCTCCTGCCGCTACCGCCGCCGCCGCCGCCGCCGCCGCTCCTCTGGCTGCCTCTCCCCACCTCGTCGTCCGCCCGCTGCACTGATTACGCCGCCTGTCGTCGCCCGCGCGCATATCCTTGGTCGCCATCCCGGTCTGTTGGGGTGGATCATTTCTGCAGCCGGCTCAAGCCATTAATTCGCTTGTGCATTGGTGCAGCACCGTGCGTGGGCCGTGCAGCGCAAGCCCAGGCGCCCACCGAACTTATCGACAATCCCGGCCCACCAAAGCATCCCAGAGCGCTGCGAGCCCGTCCCAATAGTCGCCGCCCTGCACCACCGCCTCTCAACACAACCTCCCCCCTCCCACCCTCGACCTCCTCTTCCTCGCTATTTACTCGGCCTGTCCGCGCCTCTTGCGTCGGTTTCGATATCAACGGCCCTCACGGTGCTCATCAACTTTGCTCGGCAGCCTCGTCCTGCCGCCAGCACTGCACCTTCCTCCCCCAGAGAGCGAGAGCCTCTTCCTGCCCACGGAAGCACCGGCCTCTCCTCCCTCCCCCAGACTCTCGTCGACGACAGTCTGTTGGACGTCTCTTCGAGTCCCTTCGAGTCCCCTCAAGGCCTCACCGTCGCAGATCCTCGACGTCGCAGCTTTGACTAGCTGTGATCACCCCGTCGCCGCGACCTCCTCCTACGTGAGCCCTGCAGAGCCTCGCCTCGTCCGAGCCGCTCCTCGCCTTCTATTTCCAGTGAGTAACCTATGCGAGCGTGGCCGGCCTTGAGTCAGCATTCACTGTCACCCACCGCCAGTGATGGTGCCATTGCCTCCCCCAACGCTCGCCTGTTGTGGCGTGCAGAGACTGATAGACCCTCCAGCACCCCGCCTCTTAATACCCTCCTTTGTAATGCCCCTCTGCCCGTAATTCCGCCCACTCGTCGTTCGATCTTCTTCCTCGACCCTGCGAAGTCGACCGAATGCCTTACACTCCGCCAGCCCAGCGCTCGCCTGCAACCTCCAAGCCAAACAGCCCTATCCTCAGCCGCAACCATTCCTACAGCGAGCAATTCCCGCCCAGTGCCCCGCAGGTCCAGCGGCCCGCCCTGCCTCGCTCCGTCTCCTCGACTGCCTACCTCAACAAGCACCGACGCTCGCCGTCCATCTCCACTGCCACCAGCAATGGCTCCACGGTGAGCAACGGCGGGAATGCTGCAGCGGAACCCCAAGGACCAGCCCCAAATGGTAGCCTCCGCCAGTCTCCTCCTCCTGTGAACAATCTTCTGATTCCGTCAGGTGCAATCTCGACGCCTCCGGATTCTTCCGATGACGAAGACCGAGGACGCGAGCTCGGCAACCTCCGAGAAGCACTGCAAAACATTCCAGTGAAGCGAGGCCATTCACCCAACCGCGATGGAGCCGCCGATGTACAGACTGCCCCTGCAGCTGCCACAGCCCCAGTGCGGTCGCTGTCGGCAGAGGCCAGGAAAATTTCCCACTCTCGCTCCTCGAGTGAGATCACCCTCTCCCAGCATGTCATGTCGCCACTACACACCGAACCACTCATTAGCTCTTCAGAAGGCAGCGATGTCGAGGATGACGAGTTGCGGATAAAACCGCCTCTACTCCGCAAGAAGTCTGGTGAACTGGTTAAGCCTGCCCTTCGGCCTTCGTCTCGCCGAAGGCCGTCGAGCATGCCTGGAACTCCCACCTACTCCAAGGCCGTCCACTTCAACGAGGACATCGAGCAGGTGCGACACTTTCATCACATTGACCGTCCCATCGCTGTCAGCGCGGGCTCCTCGCCAGTGGAGACGTATGACAGCGAGAGCGAGTATCCCTTTGGGTACGACGACGGCCACCGGTCCACTGTGCCGGAGTGGGAAATCAAACTTGCCAACTTTCCGGGCGACTCGTTTGAGCGACAGGCAGCTCCAGTCCGAGTAGAGCGAATCTTCTTGGCTTCCGACCACCAGACACTGGTGGGAACTGTCGCCGTGGCTAACATTTCTTTCCACAAGTCAGTCGCTGCTCGCTTCACCCTCGACTACTGGAAGACCACATCCGAGGTTGCTGCCGAGTTCAACCACGATGTTCGGAAGAAGCAGAGCAACGACGGGTACGACCGCTTCAACTTCAACATCAAACTTGCTGACCAGGCCAATCTCGAGTCCAAGACGATGCTGCTGTGCGTGCGATACAATGTCAGCGGCCAGGAATTCTGGGACAACAATGCGTCGATGAACTATCAGGTCGACTTTGTGAAAAAGGCCAAGAAGCAGGAGAGGAAACAAAAGAGCCGCAGCTCTGGCGTGACGGGTGCAATTCCCCGAAGCCGACACTCCCCTCCCGCCCCTCGGCCGCGCTCCATGCCTGTAGGATCCTTTGATGACGACTTTAGTCACGGTTTCGACTCCAAGTTCGAGTTTGGCACTCGAGGCATCATCGGCGATTCCCCAAGCACTTCGATCCGCCTGAAACCCAAGAGCAAAAGAACCACTAACCTGTTCCCGGACCAAGCTCCCCGCCGTGCTGCAAGCGGCCAAACCTTCTCGACTCGCTACGACTTTGGCGCCTCCCTGACCGCGGCTCTCTCCAACGCACAGAGCGCCCTCGGGGATCGAAGCGGCATCAAACCTGCCGCCGCCAGCAACAGCCAGTCAGGCTACTTCAACCAGAGCGTGACTACCGCACCGAAATCTGAACCAGCTCTTGTTCCCGGCACCCGGCCTGATGCTCTTTCTTCAGAGAAGCCAGACCTCCGTTCGGCGGAATACAATGAGTTGATTCAGAAGTTTTGTTTCGTACGTGCTCCACACCCCGGGGGATTGGCCTGACGGATACTAATTGTCATCTCAGTTTGGCACCCCCACCGGAAAGGGCTCTCCCATGGCGACAACGCCGGCCACCAAGAACCCTCAGATGGACGGTGCAACCGAGTACATCAACGAAAGCTCTGGGAGCAACCAGTCCTCGGCATCGAACAGCCCTCCATCTCCAGTGATGCCGATTATGCTCGACGGTGCCAGCGACGTCAGGTCCGCGTCCCGGAGCCCGATCCATTTTTTATCCCGCTCAGCCTCTCCAGGCCCAATGACGGGTGCGGGTCCTGAAGACTTGCTTCCATCGTCTTACGACTATGGCTACCCCATGCATGGCGGAATTTTTCCAGAGCGGGCTCACACTCCCCAAGCATGCGTCTAAGGGTCGTGGTGGAATACCGATAGAGGAGAGTGGGGACGGCGGTGCGATACGCTTATAACGATCACGCGGTTACGATCCGACTTGATTCACGAAGAGAAACGGGATTCCGACTCCAGGGTCCCTTTTATGGCCGTGCTACGCTCTCCAGCAGAGCGTGACTGGCCACTTCCTTGCAGTACTTGTTTCCAGCATTTCCGAGTCCTCCTTCCTGCATTTTCCAGCCGGGCTTCTTGCATGTTCTTTTACACGGCGTTTTGGCGGATGGCTGGCCTGCGGAGTATCTTCATCTCTCCTGATCTTTTCCATCAGTAGATTGATTGTAATTTCTTGCGCCTGAGAGGCTCCACTCTTTGGTTTGGCGTCTGTTCTGACTTTTTTTGCTCGCGAGCCCCCCTTGGGCCGGCTTCTGGGATGGAAAAGTGTCTCGTTTGATTAGCATCTTTCAGCGGTCGATTTCGAGTGCGGCAGCAGGATTCTTCGTATATAAGATCAGGCGGAAGTGCAGAATGCGAGCGAGTATACGATGAGCGCAGAGAAGTGGTTCCGTGTCGTTTCTGGAGCGTTTTTGTCGGGGTCGCGGTTATCTTGTTTGGGTGTCGTATTATGCTCTTCGTTCGTGTGTCGGTCTCGTCCAAGGCTTGTGAATTTTTCTGGAGTGCTGGTGTCGGGATGGACGTTGGGGGATATCGCAATGTATGACCCGGTGGGCGACACGGCCAGCCCACCCTATATACTGAGCAAATGCCAAAAACACTTCATACACACATGAATCCTTCGGTGTGCCCCACTTTGATAAATCACATCGTGACAATCTTTGCTTTTGGAGGTATTTTCCGCCAGGCCTGGATCGTGAGTGCGTTGTCCACCTGACCGTCCGGGGAGTCCTATCCCGGAGTTCTGCCGCTGCTCACCGCACATCGCGTGTACCGCACACTGCACAATTGGCCTCGTCTTGCATCGTCGCCCACGCAGCACCACTCGTCCGCCCTCGGACTCTTTTCACCCACACACATCCTCCCCTCCCCGTATCCCCCTCTTAGCCCCCGCCCACGACAATGGCGCGCGGCTTCTACAACACCCCCCGCGCCCCTCCCCCCTCCGCTCCCCCAATCCACCCCTCCACCCCCGAAATCAACGCAACAACAATCATATCCCTCCTCTCCGTCTTCTCGCTGCTCGCGCTCGCTTTCTTCGCTTCCACACGTCTGCTCCCCGCCACCGCGACCGCGAAAACGCGTGCCCTGTTCATCTGGCACGCCTTCGACGCCCTCACCCACCTCCTCATCGAAGGCTCCTTCCTGTACTCCTGCTTCTTCGTCTCGTATGCCCTCCCAACCTCCTTTTCCGCCGCCGCGCGGCACCACCCGCACATTCGGCTGCTTACGCCGCCGGACGTGTACTGGCTCGGCAAAGAGGATAGGCTGTTTGGGGCGGGGTATGGGACGTGGTGGGGGAGTCGGTTGTGGATGGAGTACGCGAAGGCGGATAGACGGTGGGCAGGCACGGATTTGACGGTTGTGAGTTTGGAGCTGTTGACGGTGGGGGTGGGGGGGCCGTTGGCGGTGTGGGTTTGTGTGTTGTTGGCGAGGGAGGAGAGGAAGGGGGTGTTGAGGAGGTGGTTTTGGATGACGGTGTTGGCGGTGGGGGAATTGTATGGAGGTATGTTGTGGTTTTTCTTTTTTTTTTTTTTTAGGTTGGGAGATGGTTGTTGGGGGGAGAAGGGAGGGTGTTGGGAGATCGGGAAACCGTGGAAAAGTTTCCTGAATTTCGCACAAGAGATGAGAACCTTCGGCACGGGACCCAATATCCATCTTATACACGGCGCGAACGTGTTCGGCGCATATTGGGGTCCCGGGCCCGCGCGCATGTTACTATTCGCTTCACGCCGAGTGCGAGGCTGACACGTGGTTCACCGCTCCGCAGGTTTCATGACTTTTGCCCCTGAGTGGTTGACGGGCTCGCCAAACCTCGACACCTCGAATTGGATGTACCTGTGAGTGGATCTTCCCTTCTCTTCCACTGTCTGTCGCACGCACACGTGGTTCCCCTTGTCGCCTGGTCACGCGGGCCATGGGAACCAATGCAAGGACCCGCGAGCATGCCCGGAAGCATGTGCGCTGCAGAGATGCGTCTGGGCCATGCGCGGGGGGAGATGCGCTGCTTGCTGATGCACGATGGCGGTGTGCGGGGGGTGTTGTCGTGTGCAGAGATTTGTTTGGCGATGGAGCTGACGAGTGCAGGTGGTTGTACTTGACCTTTTTCAATATGCTCTGGGTCGTGATTCCGCTGTGGATTCTGTGGGAATCGTACAGCGCTATGAGCTCGGCCATGTCACAGGCCGAAATGGTCGACTTGGTGAATTACTTGAAGAAGGACGATTGAGGGAGGTGTCTATGAGGTTGATTGAGGGTGGCGGCTGTGTCTATTAGGTTGATTGGGAGATGTTACTGCATCTTGTTCAATCGCCTCCTTTTAGTCGCGATGATTCGGTGGTCTCGCACGTTTAGTCAATGTCAGGGTGGGCTCGTCTCTGCTCTCGCGTCGAACTTTGGTCTCGGCGGTTCTTAGGTTTTGTTCATCTCATAGCGTGGTCGTTTTGGCGATGGGCGTCTGCTCTGGTTCCGATTGTAGCTCCTTATGCTATATACCCTTCTTGCGCGTACCGCACTTGGCCTTGTTTTCATGTTGATTGGTTGCAGACACTTTTGGGCGTGAAGGTATTAGCTAAGCGTGCAGATGCGGGAGTTGCGACCAGGCTCCCGTCTGTTGCTTTTCTTCAGCCTACCACCTTTCTTCCACCTTCAACCCACCTGCCACCCCAATACGATGAAGACGCATTCGTGCGAGCATTGTAGACGGCTTATCATCAGGCCTGAATTCCGCGAGAACAGATGGACACTTCACACGCTATATAAGTTTGAGTTCAGCTTTGGTCAGCTGTTCGAAGCTGAAAGCAGTGGCTGTGTCCTCTTTACGCGACTGATTGGAAAGGCAAAGCGGAAGGACGGAAAATGGTTATTCGCCGGAGCTGATGTGACGACTGCAGAGATAGCAGAAGGTAGGATTAGCATTTGGAACCAGGACCATCCATCAAGACCTTCTAAAAACCGAAGTCTATGTCTTATTGTCTCGTCATAATAATGTTGATATTGACAACGATCCTGTTGTGTCCTTCCAGACATTCTCAAGGAAAGATTTGTGATATGTCAATGATCGTTGCTGTGATTGACGAAATGCAGAGGATCGATCTGCAGCATTTGTTGGCACGAGACCCTACCTCGAGGATCCTGGCTCCACAAAATCGTTCCATATCATGAGATCCTGGTTGTCCAATTGTTTAAATTGTCATGACCACAAGGAAGACAACAAGGCTCTATTTACACCAACGCGGCTAGTTGAGATTGAAGAGAAGGCTGGGATATTCTCAATCAAAATTATCGAGAAGCAAACGGGTTGCGGAGTACCAGTAACATATACCACACTTAAGTAAGCGCTCCGCAAATTTCACCTTCAGAGAATTACACGGAAAACCAAACATTGAAGCGGCATCCAAGTCCCTAAGCCAAGGTCTACTTTTACAGCCATTGAGAGTGTCACACTCTGCCAACTAAATTGTCCTCTCGTAGTTACTGCTGGGGTGGCGATCAAAGCCAACTATTAACTAGAAAACTGCATGCAGATGGCGGTTTCTTTCCCTATCAGGATTTACCAACAACGTTACGCGAACAGAACGACAAGAGAGCTCGGGATCATGTTTCTCTGGGTAGATGCATTGTGCATTGTCCAGGATGATCCAGACGACAAGTTGAGAGAGATTGCTCAGATGCCTCAAGTCTATCGTTGTGCTGCTATTACCATTGCTGTATCGGCTCATTCAACTGTTACTGAGGGGTTTCTACAACCACACACCGGTGTAAGCATCGGTGGGGCAGTCATTGAACTGCCTTTCGAGGAACATGATGGTACGAAAGGCTCGATCAGTCTTGTTGATTGTAACCCCCGCCACTGGAACGCCTTTAGGTTAAATCACGAGCCATTGGATTAAACGAGCATGGGAGCTACAAGAGCGAATGATGTCGGCACGCATACTGGAGTTTTGCCTCCTTCAGACCCGTTTTTACTGCTCCACTACTGTTAATTTCGAGGGCATGAGCGATGGGTGGACACAGTATCCCTATGAATTAGCACGCCCAGGTACCCGCTGCGATCTTGACAGATCATCTCCTCTTGATGACAAGATTTCATGGTCAACGTGGCGTTACCAAACGGCGAAACAATGGTACAAACTGCTGGAGTTGTATACCAGCCGTCGAATTTCTGTGCCCACCGACAGAATTATTGCCATTTCAGCAATTGCTAAAGAATTCGGGGACAGAATTGGTCATGACATTTACCTTGCCGGCCACTGGAAGTCAATGCTTCCGTTTGATCTAGCATGGAGAGTCGAGACTCATGGTCTACCGCGGCCGATGGAGTATCAAGGCCCGTCGTGGTCTTGGATAGGGATTAACGGATATGTCGAGTGGATCTTTGATAGTCGAGGTGAGTCGTCGCCTAAAATGGAAGAGAAGGCTGAGCTTCTTGCACATCACGTGGTACTAGAGAACGCTTTCGCACCATCGGAATGGTGAAGAGGAATACGGTATTAACCATGAAAGGGAAAATGAGACGTATTCCTCAAGTTCCGCGTCCTGATCCTTACCATAGGGGGATTCATGTGTATGGAGTCTTGAGTCTTTCCATTTTCAAAGACGCGACGGATCTCCAATAGTTTGTGGATTCTAATACTCCATTACGTTAGTGTAAATTAGCGACTTTTATCGTTCCCATAGAAATTACTAGATTGGAAATGTATACTAGTCAACCATTCTTCTGTCTCTAGTATTGAGCTGCGTTGTGGAAGGTCACTGGTATCCAAGCACTGGACCTACGTCAGCAAACAATCCCTTCAACTACCACTACATGCTACATCTATTGTAAGGAGCCACAAGCTGTGGAGTTTGTACGGTGAGTCGATGTACGATAGCAGATGGTGTGATATTGATCATGTCCAAAGACAGATTCAGTACTCACGACAGGAAAGACAACGAATACCAAATTTCATCGAAAACTCGACACTGAGCCAAGCAACAAACCACACCCATCACACACAAATCAGATATAAAAATCAAATTGTCCAAAGCTCAGCATCGATGCATTCATTCCAAATTTCATCCCCCTCTCCCCATCTCCCAATTTCATCTCACCCACCCCCAACAACCCTCCCATAATTTCCCGGAAACAGCCCCTTCTCCCCCGCATACACGCCCCAAAACCAATCCCCATTAATATCCTCGGCCTCACGAATCTCAGCTCCCTTCGGAAACCCCAACTCATCCGCCACCCCCTCCCCCGGAAAATAGCTCCACAGCGCCAGCACCCGCAGCCCCACCCCTCCATCCGGCGGAAACCGCTGCTGCTGCTGCTGAACGTTCTGCGGAAGTGCAGACGGCGAACCAGCATGCTCGCGATGATGCCGCGACAACACCGAACCATCCGTATCCCGCCAACTCCAATTCGCCGCCGCCGCCGCCGCCGCCGGACTCGTTGAGCTAGTCGGCGAGCGCGGAGAAGTGTCTGTGTCCAGGTCCTTGATAGCGTGGCCGCCGACGAGGTCGCGGGTGACGATGCGGCGCTGTCCGTCTTCGCCGTCCTGGAAACCCACGACGACGGTGCGGTGGGCGCGGAGGCAGCGGCGCCAGCCGTTCATGCCGTCTTCGCGGGGGATGCGGGACGAGGCGACGAGCTTGTGGTAGCAGCTCATGCAGATGTCGTAGTCGCCTTTGTTGCAGCGCGGGCAGTGGTAGCGCGTGTGCGAGGGCGGGATCGGGTACGTGCAGATGTTGCAGATGGTGGTGAAGGTTAGCGGGCGGAAGATGGCGTTGGCGATGGTTATGAGGCCGGGGCCGCGGGACATGGAGGCTGTTTTGGGGGTGAGGGGAGGGGTGGTGGGAGAGCAATCGTAAAAGGGGGGTGCGAGGCCTGGGGAGAGAGGGCCGGCGAGGTGGCTTGTTTCGGGGCGGGGAGACGACGGCGCTGAGGTTCTTTCAGTCGTGGTGGTGTGATTCGGGGCTTTCTCTTTCGTCTTGTGTGCAATGGGAAGCAACGGGTGTGTGCAGTGCTTCCCTTGGTTTACACAGTCATTGCAGTAGCCCCATCCACCCTCGTTGCATTGGTCGCACTTCCAATAGCATGAGTTGGCAAAGGCTTTGCATTTGTCGCAGAAGACGCCACTCTCCAGACGGTATGCGGGGTCATCCTCAGTGAGCAACTGGTTGCCGTCATTCTCAGTTGGGGCCGGAGCAATGTACGGTTTGCGGTATCGGTGGCCAACTAAAATGTGTGGACGTTCGTGGTTGGGAGGGTAACCTCCTGGAGGCGCCTGTCGTTCGTAGCGCTGCATTGCTGCCGAACCGAAGCCGAACCAATGCTTACAGCCCTTGGCTTGTCGATAGCAGCTCAGACAAAGGTTGTATTGGCCTTGGTCGCAACGAGAGCAGTTGTAGTGAAGCTCGTATTCGATATGCTCTTTTGAGCATCGATTGCACGTTATCTGTGGCTCTGGATACAGAACAGGGGCTGCAGGCGCAACAATAGAGTTAGGTCTTGAACGAGACTCGGTTGCTGCAGGTTCAGTTGTGGAACGAGGAAAGGTCGCAGGCGATAGGCTGGGGGGTGTGCCATTGTGTGGTGGACGTGGCCGCCTCACGTCAGTTGGGTCGGTAGTACGGCGGGATGTTGGCGGTGGTAGAGAGCTCTGAGCAGTCCCAGGTGAAGGTGATTGAACAGGCGAAGCAACTATTGCTGTACTACTTGAGGGGCTGTCTGAGGCGGGCATGTTGAAAGCAGATCTTCTTGGAGAATTTGGATTCGACGATGGCTGAGCCTGTAGCGCATTTCGAAGTTGCTGCCTATCCTCAGTCGAGCTCCGCTGATTATCTGACAAACGTCGTCGCCCTGAATTGGAGCTTTCGGATGTCCTAGGTCGGTCATTCTGGTCGGCCTGTCGTAGAGTAGCGTTATTGAATGCCAAGGGAGGAGGCCGGTCTGCTCTTCTTGATGACCTCGAGCTGCCTTGGCTGGATGATCGTCTGTGATGGGCTCGAGGTCCCTGGTTCGCGACTTCGATCAAACCTGGCCGAGATACTGGAGGCCTCAATGTAGTCTGGCCTTGGGGTGTCGAGGTCCCGCTCTCTGATCGAGCATGGGCCCTTCTTCGAGACGATAGTTCATCTCGATCTGAAGGACTGCGCAAGTCTTGTGAATGCGTCGAAGGGCTGGGAGACGCCTCTGACCTCGCCTCTCTCGCAAGTCTCTCCCTCCTTTCCCTCCTCTCCCGTTGGCGCTCTGCCTGCCTCCGTCGATAGGCCTGTGCAATCCTCTCGCTAATTTGGTCTTCCTGATCTACGTCGATGTTGTTCAGGTCAATCCCATCTAGTAGACCCTCCTCCATGATCTGCCTCATGATCTCCTCCTCGATTTCCTGTGAATCCAGCTCGGAAGCACTGAGCAGCGACCGCAAGCTCGACTGGTGTTCCACCTGTCTCGAAGGCGCGGGACCTCTCCTCCTAGCCGCATTCTCCTCTTGTGTAGTTCTGCTCCTCGATCGAGCCTCCCTCCCGCTGTGTCCACTCTCTCGACTCCGTTCTCTACTGCGCTCCCGCCGCCTCCTTTCACGCGGTGGCTCAAGGCTGCTAGTCGCAGTGATGATGCCTGCCTCCCTCAGACTCGATTCCTGAGCCTGCTCTATCAACCTCCTCTCCTCCTCTTGCGCCGGATCCTCCCTCCGCCTCAGCTTTGGCAGCACATTGTCGCCAGGCTTGTATTTCTCCCTAGAGTTCTTCATATCCTGCTCTGTCTTGCCCCGATCCGGATTCGCCTTTAGATACATGTCCAGCAGCGTGGTGACGGTGGCATTGGGCTGCGTCGAGCGCACCGACGCGCGACATGACGGGCAGGTATACGGGTGGATAGAGGTGGCCGTCGAGGCCTGGAATGCGAACCATTCCTTCAGGCAAGCGCCGCAAAAGGTGTGCAGGCAGTCGAGGAGGGTGAGGGGCTGGTAGAGGATGTCTGTACATATCTGGGATGGAAGTCGCATCAGCCTGGAACTCGAGTGGAGCGCATCGACGCTGTAGATGCGAAATGCGGCCCCAAATGGCAATCCCCCCTCTCTCGCTCCCCAGCATTTTTCATCGTGACATTCGTTGGTCCTTTGTGTGGAGCTCAGCTCCAACCCCACCGCCCACCGCCCGCTCCCCCGCCCCAGGTGGAAATGGCAATGGCACTCACCGAACAGGTCAACTCCTTCTCCAGGTCCACCAGGCCCGTTCGCTCGCCCTCAGCCATATTCGCCGCAAGTCATCAAGCCCGCACTGGTCGGAGCGAGAAAGAGATGTGCGCGCCCGCCTTCAAGAATGTTGGTAGCGGAAGCTCGTCTCGTCAGCTCCCACGCGCCATTTGCCTTGGCACCTGCAGCCAATTGCCAGCACACCGACTCCACCTTTGACCCCTCGAGTCCAGCCAGCCAGCTGCCCACTCTCACAACCTCAGCTCCCGCCCATGAGGGGGGAATTTCGTCTCTGAGGGGTGAGCCCGGCCGCGAGGGAGCGTGTGTGACGGCTGTTGGTCATGCTCTCCGCCTCTGTTTCCCGTGTGTTTGAGCCGCACCTCTGTCGGGTCGCCGTGGCGTCGCGTGACCTTTCCTTCGGTCGCTTCTGCGGCAGCTTGCGTTTTGTGCGCCGACGTCGACAGCATGACAGATGGTGTTGCTATTTGTGCTGCTGTGGACCTCTTCACCTCCTGATCGCTCTCGCAAGATTCAGAAGCCAAGGGCTTGTCCGACTCCACAATGCCGTTTGGAACATTTCAAGATTCATGGTTGAGGCTGCGGTAAACTGTGGGCCTGAGATGTGAGGTTTCGAAACGACAGGGTCCTGAGGTGTCAAGCTTTTGGCCCAAGTAATGTGGTGCAAGGCAGAAATGTTTGCATCTTCACCAAGGGCAGGGGAGGCACTCGATGGTGTTTGAATAGTATATTAAGAGTGAGATTGCGCAAAATAGGAAATTCGCTTCGAGGTAGGCTGTCTATTCTTACATATAAAAGGAAATTTTTTTGTCAATTTCTTTCGTCAAAAGTCATATGGAGAGAACGCTTCCGCACGCCGGTTGCTGCTAATTGAGTCATCTAGTACATTGCAGACTAATGTCCGTGCTGCCCATCTTGTCCTTGACGAGAGTTGGATCCGGCAGCTGTTGAAAGGCTTCATTAGAATGTATTAAGAGGAAAGATGGAGTCGAGACTAACCTTGCTGAGCTCCGGCCTGCTGACCCTGGTTGCCGCCTTGCTGAACACCGGCTTGCTGAGCGTCATTGGAATCCTGGCCCTGATTGACACCTTGCTGAGCACCGGCTTGTTGCTGAGAACCAGCCTGCTGAGCACCGGCTTGTTGTTGAGAACCAGCCTGCTGAGCTCCGGCTTGCTGGCCCTGGTTGTTGGCGCCTTGCTGAGCAGCAGTGGGATCCTGGCCCTGGTTGGCACCCTGCTGAGCACCAGCTTGTTGACCACCCTGATTGGCACCCTGCTGTGTGTCGGTGTTGTTTCCATTGCCCGTCTGAGCAGCATTTCCTGTGTTTTGGACTTGTCCGTTACCCGAGCCATCAGCAAGAGCCTGGGCAGCATCGAAAGCAGCCTGCGGGGTACCAGGAGCATCGCCGGGCTGCGTGGGGCCGTTGCCTTGAACACCACCAGCGACACCGGTCTCGTCGCAGACCTGGGGACGCACTGCTCGGGAGGCCGATCCAGTCGACGCCATGTAGGCATCAATGTTGGGCAGAACTAGATATCGTCAATAACTGCAGGGCAGTCGATACTCGGGGTACAAACCATTGACGCAGCGGTTCTGGTTGATCAGGTCGATATTCTCAACAGCAGCACGGCCCTGCTGGGACATGAGCTGGAGCTTGTCGACGACGTCCTGGAAAGCTCCTCCGGTGACGAGGGTGCTATTGGCAGCGATGACGTCCGGCTGGTTTCCGTTCGCCTGGTCGATGATGGCCTTGTGAGTGAGCTCGTCAACCTCGGCGTTGAAGGCGACGGTGGCAGCCTGCTTGAAAGCGACGTTGTTCGTGATGCCAGCGCCCGTGTTGAGGAAGTTGGACACCATCGAAGTGTCTGCCATCCAGTTGGAGACTGCGGTGGCGAGATCGGCCTCGGATGGAGTACCCTGGGCAGCAGTACCTATACAAAATGAGCTCCTAGCCCCTTTACACCTTCAATGTCTATACATACCAGCCTGGGGAGAGTTCTGGGTCTGATCGTTGCCCTGGTTGTTGGCGGCGGCATTGGCATTGCCACCGTTCTGAGCACCGGCAGCTTGCTGGCCAGCCTGATCCTGTCCATCTTGGCCTTGGTTGCCTGCACCAGCTTGGCCACGATGACCACCTTTCGGTTGCGCGAATGGAGCCGCAATGGCTGCGGAAGCGAGAAGGGAGGAGAGAATTAGGTACTTCATTTTGACTTGGAAAAAAAGGTCAAATGATAGAAGATATGTGAATGAAGGTGTGAAGAGAATTAGTAGAGAATGTATAAACGCTGAGAAGAGAGTGTGGAGCCTGTCCTGATGTTCTGATGATGGTGGTGGACAAGGTCTATTTGTATATGATCAGCATCGTGAGGTCGCCGTTATTGTTACAAACGCCTAGACAACAAGACGGGTCTAGAGACACGGCGGAGCTGTCCAACAGAGGACCTGTTACTACTTGGCAGGCGGCCTGTAGCGCGGACAAGCCTTGGAACAGTATTCTACTCCTGTTCTCTGCCCGCTCTGCCTCAAGACACCAACCGGGACCGGCGTCCCGAGCCAATGCAGCATATGGAGAGGGGGCGCACGGGGATGCGAACTCGCAGACGGTGCTTGCCAACTACCATGTTGGTAGGGAGATCGGAGATGTCCTATTTGCGATGTTTGAGGATCGACGGCCGATGTTTGGGCCCCGTCTGGGAGCGGTTTCACGGATCTTGGCATTTGATGCTTGTCCCCAGCTCAGCGAGGCTTGGACGTCTTTGCAAGCCTAAGCATCAAGGCACCCAAGAAATCACCCTTCGAGACTGTGGAGCGGACATCTTTTTTTGGAAAACTATTCGTCGTGCTTCAGCGCAGCCAAGAAGGTGCATCTGGGTCGTGCACGAGCACGTGACATACCCGAATCCGACTGCAGCTTACTTGACCCCCAAAACTCTCCTCTCCTTAAACTTTTGCGCTTGGATGTATAAGCTTAACAGGGTAATTCCTAGCTTCTCGACGATAGGTTCTGACCGTAAAAGTGAGATCTGACCCGAGTGGTTTACCAGTGGCTAGAGTATGAAAGTGGAAGCGAAAGCGATGACTGAAGTCGGTTGTAGAATCGCCCGGAAGGAAGACCCATTCGATGTGGCCGATCCAATCCACATGGTGCTTGGCTTTGCACCAACAGTTGCATCGTGGGACACGGCAATCATGAAGCGTGCCCAGATGTGTCAAAACGATACCAAACGGACATGAAGATAATGCCGTTCCCCATCACTGTATGAAATAGATTCAGAATTCAGGACGCATGTGCTTTGAAAATCTTCCACTTGCTGCGGAATTGTACTGGATGCATGGTGGGTTTCTTCGATGGTTGCCGCAGCGCTCGGACAACATGAAAGTATATTTGGGGAATGAAAAAGGCTTTCGAGTTAGGGTGCACTCACAACTTCGAATTTCATTTGGAACCAGTGCTCAAGTTCCATAGTGCTGTCAGACTGCACATGGAGTAAGAGCTGGTAGCCAAGCCAAGCATGAAACGCCGAGTGTGCATGGCCCACCTTCCTATTCGGTTGTTTCGAGACCTTCCATCTTCGACATGGGGACTTCAGCGCCCTGTGTATGATCATCGGGCCAGCCTTTCCAGTCCGCACCACTCTGTGCTGGATCCATCGCAGTCTCGATTTTCCTAAGGACTTTGGCAGGGTTGCCCGCAACGACAGTGAATGGTTCGACGTCTCTCGTGACTACACTGCCGGCTCCGACGACACTGCCTCTGCCCAAGGTCACGCCTGGGAGTATTACTACGTTGCCTCCCAACCAGCAGTCTTCCCCGATATGTATTTCTTTGCCTGTCTCCGGGCCTTGGGTTCCTTGACGCACTACAGGATCGAGGGGATGCGTGCCAGCGTAAAAGGAAACATTAGGCCCTACCAGGGTGCGAGATCCAATGGTGGTCAAGCAAGTGTCGAGGAACACGGCATTGAAGTTGATGAAGACATTGTGCCCGAGCTTGATATTGTAACCGTAGTCGATATGAACTGGTGGTTCCACCCAGGGATCATTATCGAAGAGCTTGTCGTCTTCTTCAGGTGAAGAGGCTTGAGGGGGAAGGGGGGTGCTATCTTGAACAATTCTACAAGCAAATTAAGGAAAGACATTTCCCATTCTACAAGACGTAACTCACTCGCGCCACATTTGGGTCAATTGCCTGCGCGGGGCCTCTCCAACGGTGTTGTACCGCACGCACGCATGCTTACAGCGGGCCCGCTCGGCGATGAGCTCGGAAGTGAAGGCGTAGTAGAGCTCACCGCGGCGCATTTTCTGCTTATTTTCTGACAGTGACATGGCTGTGAATGGTATCTAAAAGAGAATACACGATTTCGTTTTCTGAAGCTAAATTATTGTAGGTAGAGTCCTGAGGGGCCATTGGACGCGAAGTGGGATGGAAACGTGTCGCGCTAAGATCTAAAGCGGAAAGGCGTCGGATGAACATTCTGGAGCTCCGCGTCTTACGTCATCGGCGCCGGGAGCTTTTAACGTTACACATGCGACCAAAGACAGCTCCTATCGCGTCTCTAAGCGCTGCTTAGTATTGTTCGGTGGAGCCTTCTCTTCTTTCTCTCTCTTTGCCATGACCTGACTCTCCCTCTTTCCCTTGGTGTACTGCGCGTCTATTGGGTTTTCATTTGACCGAGGTTTGACCCGTCCGCAACCGTGAATAATCTCGCCGATATTCGCACCCATTTCATTCCACATCTCATCCATCTTGCCAAAGACCCCTCCTTCTAGACTCCCAACCATGACTCCCCCTCGCAACGGCGAGCCTACCTCCCCGCGCCCCAACATCTCCTTCCCAATAAATCGGCCCGCCGAGAGAGGACAATGGTCGCCCGAGATAGATAGAGAGCTGCGAGAAAGGGAGGCTTCGAACATACAGTTCAACAAGGCACCCGTCGTTCCAAGGGCCTTCTTCCCCGGTGGCGACCGTTCCCTTTCCGCTATTGCGATTCGAGCCTTCTTACTCGGAGGCAGCGCGGTGCTTGGCTTCGTCCTGAGCGCTCTGTTCGCCTACAACAACAGTCCTCTCTGGAGACCGCCGCTCTTCGTCGCGATCCTCAGCATCTTTCATTTCCTCGAGTTCTGGGTCACAGCCGAGTACAATACCCCGACCGCATTCGTGTCGGCCTTCCTCCTCACCAACGGAAGCCATTACCGAAGCGCCCATACCTTTGCGTTCCTCGAAGCGCTCATAACATCATACTTTTTCCCAGGCTGGCAGGCGCGGTTGAACCCTCCGTCATTCGTTACACTCGGTCTTGTCATGGTATTGGTGGGCCAAACTGTGCGCAGCTTTGCTATGGCCCAGGCCGGCACCAACTTCAACCACCTGGTGCAGTCACGAAAGAAGATTGATCATGAATTAGTGACCACTGGTCTATATGGCATCTTCCGCCACCCTTCTTATTTCGGCTTTTTCTGGTGGGGACTAGGCACGCAGGTCGTTCTTGGAAACTGCATTAGCTTTGTCGGCTATGCTGGTGTTCTTTGGTTCTTCTTCAAGACCAGAATCACGCGTAGGGCTCTTTTTCTTTCTGCGCCTAGAGACTCTTGCTAACTTTTGCAGATGAGGAGAAGCATTTAGTGCAATTTTTCGGTCAAGACTACAAAGACTACAGGGCGCGCACTCGAGTATGGATACCCTTTATTTAACACTCGGAATCACAGAATGCAATGGTATGGCTCAATGTCTGCTCTCCGGATTATTTCGTCTTTGTCGGGTGAATGGTGTTTGCCTGGACCCTGGAATCACTGCTGTTGTCGACCTTCTTCGACTTAAAAATGGACAGCATTGTATCCTGCGATATTTTATCCCCCCGCAACGATAATCATTCTACAGTCTAGATCAAAGTTTGTTCGTCCCGGCCGTCGTGGGCTGAAAGTCGTGACGCTTGCTCAGAATCACAAATGATACCACATCATATCAGACAGGGTGCGATATGAAACTGCCGTAACCCTTAGGCTCCTACGCTATCTACTTTCAAATCTCACTCGCTCACTTTGGAAGGGATATTTGGAAGTGAGATTAGATCCTCATACTTGATGTCTTTCACCGGTATATGATTTTTGTCTGCTCAAAGTTTCTACTCACAGTATCAGGAGCTCACTTCTACTTCTACCTTCCATTCTCAATCAATCCTCGACCTCTCTCCTTCTTGCTCACAACACGTCTTCATACCCCCAGCTCGCTTCCACGACACCACGCTTGCGATCCAATGTCTCTCGAAAAGATGCCTACCAGGAGAGCAGCACCAAACATTGGGTAAGTCACCGGTCCGGCAAGCTTCCACATCTAGGGAAGGTTTGCAAGGGAGCTGTGCTGACAGCAGACCCCGCCATCTAGATTCCCAGCCAATCGTTACAAGCTACGAAGTGATCGCCAACGATGCAATCTCGAAACAGTAGCCCATCAAGTTCCTAGTATCCTAGAGTTCATGTCCAAAGGATCCTTGGTAGCGTTGTAAGTTAGTCTAAGCTTCGTGGCTTTTTTGGTTTCTTGCTAGGGTGGTTTGAAGCATATCACTTCTTTATAGCTCCTTCGTAAGGCATGTACTGATTCTATGAGTGTAGAACTATGGTCTCGAAACGCCTACGTGCTCTCGCCGAAAAGACAATTTACACAAACCTGGAACTGGACCTCTGTTCTCACCAGCAGCTTTTCGGGACCTTGCTGTTGCATCCTGGTCTCTCCGAAAAAGTCAACACAATGCACGTCCACGCAAGCAACTACTATTACCATCATTACCACACAGGCCTATTCTTTGGTTATAGTAAAAATCACTATTATCGTCGTCTATATCGATGGACCTCAGACTCATTCCCTTGGTGGGTGACAGAACGCTACAGCCAGAGATGGGAAGCTCTGCACCGCCAAGATAATCCTCAATTTCCGATCGACCATGCTCTAAACGAAGTGACCTGCCTTGGCACCATTTTGAGTCTCTACCCTAAGCTCACAGAACTGACGATAGAGTATGAAGGTGAATACAAGCGCTGGAGTAACGTGTTGCTCCCTCTAATCGACAATCTGAATTACAGATTCTGCGGGGGTCTGCAGAAACTTGAACGTCGTACGAGCTCCCCGGCTGCTAAATGAGTGCTTCTACTCCAAGCGACTGGTTTAGTTGAGACACTACTTTAGTAGTGTCTCGCAGCCGTCCGAGAGATGAACCATTTAGAGCCAGCACACTTACTTTGTCGAACCATGCTGATTTGTGGCTCGACCTTTAGTTACTGTCACCGGACCATGGGCCTATTGTTCGGCCTCGGGCGTGCTTGGAACCGGTCGCTCATTTCATAAGACTCTCTTTGCGCTCTTCAAACTGCCCGCGCTCAAGTATCTCAGCATCTGGAACGTAAAAGTAACGGCATCCACTGCTTTTGACTTTCCATCTGGGTATGTCCACTCTGGCGAATACGCACCGTTGGAAGAACTCGTCTTCGACGACTGCATCTTACGCGCAAATTCCCTCCGCGGAATACTAGCCCAGGTTCAAAGCAATGACCGCGCCCTTTCTCCCGGTCTCAAAATCTTACGCATTAAATCACCGGAGCACTACACGTCCACTTGGGACGATGAATACGATTTCGATGTGCCATGGAAAACCATCACATACAACCTAGATCCTGTCCGCACGACGCTTGAAGCGCTCGAGCTCAACGCAAGCTATATTGACTGGGAATTGGTTCCCGAGTTTCCCGTCTGGGACGATGACACTAAACCCGACGATGACACTGAGCCCGAGGATATCCGCCCCCGGTACCCTGAAATCCAGCCCATCACCCCACTAATCAATTTTCCTGCGCTCAAAATTCTACATCTACCGCACCGCGCGCTCCTCAGAGACGACTCGCACAACGCCAGCATCAACCACCTACTCCCACCCAACATCGAGAGCCTATGTCTAATGGACGACAACACACCAGGTCCTCACAGGCACATTTTCTACAGCTTAGGATTCCTGGACACGCTGCTCAAAGGCGCGAGGTACACGTTCCCGCACCTAAGACATGTGAGGTTGATTGGGAGGGACAAGGGCGGAGAGTGGGAGAAGAGGGCTGAGTATGAGCAAAAAGGGTATAATGAGGGGGTGAGGGTGAGCTTCGATGTTTGGAAGGATGGACGCAGTTATTTCCCACACTACATTGGAACGAGGGAGTATCCGAGGACGTGGATTAGTGGAGGAAAGGTGAGGGAGGAGTAGAGAGGGGGGGATGGAGTCTAGTATTTGTACCCGTTCAAGCACGACATCGAAATATTATCGCTTTTACAGTTCATAGCGCTCGGTCACACTACCCAATACGACATTTTGCGCTACCGTAGTTTTGGTTGATCCGCCCATCGCACTCAACACTGAACAGCGATGACTGTTCTGTTGAAGGGCACCTCCCGTATCGGGGCCAGGTGATCACGACTACCTGCTAATGATCAGCTGATCCTGATCAAGTGGGAAGGAACGCTCGATCGTTTATTTACCGTATATAGCTTCCTTCTACTGTAGTTACAATCAGTCACTCATGCAATACATTTTTAAAATTCCCTTTTTCATGTTCACGTTGTTGGGATCATGTTGGGATCCAGTGAAAGTCCCTACGCATGATCCATCCATAGGTTCCACTGTCAGAAAAGCCTCGATGGGATTTCCTCTCCCGCTGCCTCTCCTTTTTTTTTTTTGTTGTGTAAACACAATGTTTCAACACGTTGAGTCTTCCTAACACCGTTGTTCACGCACAATGTTGACTGGGCTGTTGGGTATTTCTCGCTGGATTGTACTGTGTCCTGTTGAGTCTTGCGATAATAAGTCTCGTCTTTTTCTGCCTTCTAAAGCCAGAAAGGCCGAAGACGTCGATCACATCCAGACTTCGATCACATCAAGACTTCAGTCACACTACCGACTTTGATCACACCACTAACCGATCAAATCATTAACCATGTGTCCACAGTGCCCTCAAGCTAATCACATCACTCATGAGAAGCTTTTCTGGTACGAGTACTCCGAATTTTGGAAAGACGAGCAGTACCGATTTCTCTCCGCTGCATTTTCTCCCGCAGACGAGAATACACCGCTCTCCGACTTGGACAACCGTGTGCACGATCTATTCAGTATCTCGAATTGGGGCAATGAAAGCGTCTCATTCAGTCTCTGGGATGCCATCGAGCCTTCGCTGCGAGTTGCGTCTCTTCTTATTAAAGAAAAGAAAATGATGGGTTATTGGTCGCATGTCGCCAATGGCTTCGTTGTTGGGGATGCCGAGGGAAAGCTGCACATCGCATCAAGCACTTTAGAGGATACATCTGAAGGGCAGATGTGGGTAGAGGCCATCTTCGATCACCTGGCGACCAAAACCAACTTTAGTTTCGAATCCCTCTGGGAGGAGGCAATCTATGCGCGTCATAGCACCTATAGGCCTCATGCTTGGGTCTATCCAGAGACTTTGCGAATAAAGGTGGCAGGGAAGGTCAAAGAACGACCGATTTATTCGACCGATCACTTCATCCAAATTGACAGGCATTGGCTCGAATACTTCGAGAACATCTACGCAGAAGATGACTTCCATCGTAAGATGCTCATGCAATGGAGTTTCATCAGCTCCCTTATGCATGAGGTCGCCCATGCCTTCATGTGCGTTTGTCATGGACATATTATGGACCATTGTCAATACGAGCCCCGCGTATTTTTCGAGAACGGCATTTTCGAAGCTGGCTACCAATACGAAATGTTTTTGTACGGATCAAAACGGCTTGCAGCTTTCGACGAATCTATGAAATATGGACATGGCATCGAAACCCAATGGAACACGCAGTACATCGCTACCGACACGGCAGTTTCTCAGGACGGCTTTCCAGACCTATTTTTACCAGGTGAGCCAGGCACCACTGAATTCATAATCCCAACAAGTTGGATGAATTCCTGGTTTTTCAAAGCGACGTGGGATCAGATCAGGAAATCTCCATCCGGATTCTCGTTCATGCAGAATGAAATCAGTCGCGTGGAATTACGCAAGTTCTTATTGGAATCGATAAATTCGGTAATCGAGGTCACTGTAGACGGCGTGGTCAAAGCAAAAATGCGAGGCAAAGAGAACTACGACCTCGTTATTGAAGAAATTCGGCCTGCCCCGGGAGAATTGTGGATCAAGCGAAAGCCGACTCCGTACCGCTTACCATTGCGACCAATCGAGTGGTAGCGACGAGTTTTACGCGACTAGGAATCGAACAGACTGTGTAGTTGGGATGGGACAGGCTGTGAAGTTAGAATAGACTAGAGTTAAAATCGATCATGAAGGTTGGATGAGACTGTGAAGCTGGAATCGACTGTGGAGTTGGAACAGAATTTGGAGTTGGAACAGACTGTGAAGTTGGAATCGAACACACTGTGTAGTTCTTTGATACCCCGTTGTACATGGCAAGATTATTCACGCGCCAGATATTGAATTTTTACATGAATCAAAAAGAAATAGGATCAAACTTCAGTGAATATTACAAAGTGAACACGCAAAAGATACACATCCCAGACAAGAGCGAAAAATAGATGGGCTAGTGAAATTCGAGCCTCCAAACATTATCCCCACATACAAATTGCATCAAGAAATGACTAACCAGGCGAATCAAGGCAGTGGCTTTGAAGGAGAGGCGGCTGGGATATGGGAGCTCGGCCATGTGAAAGCTGACTGGAGTCCGTGAGACTGAGACGAAGGCGCTGTCGGACCCGGCGACAATGTCTGACTCGCAGATTGCAGATTAGAAGCCCCTGGAGAAGATTGCAGTCCTTGAGACCCAGGCAATGACGCTGTTGAACCCGGTGATAACTTTTGACTCGCAGACTGCGGAAGAGCGGCTCCTGGGGAGGACTGACCAGCAGTTGGGTCAAGTGGGGCGGACGCAGCTGCTGTTGGCAAAGGAGTCCCCGAAAGTATGGTATTGCCGGATGCATCAACCAAAACCGTCGTTGTGAGGTAAATCGTCGTGGGCGAATCTTGAGTGAGAGCTGAAATCGGCGGTGCCACAGAATTCCCTGTTGGGTCTACAAACACCGTGGTTGTGTAGAACACCGTGGTAGTACTATCTTGATTTTGCACCGAAGACGTTGGAGTCAGGGCAATTGAAGTTGAAGTGGGTATGGCGGCGGGCGGATTGAATGGCGGCGGAGAGGAACAGGTTCCATCGGGTCCAGGCGGGTTGGTCGCCAGCGTTGTCAAGCTGCCTCCTACCTCGGCAACAGTCACGCAACCATCAACTACTGTGGTGAAGACTACGCCACCAGAGATTGTGCTGCTCGGGTTCTGAGGGTCTTGCGTTGGTACGCTTGAACCTGATGTTGTTGGTTGGATCAACGGTCGGTTAATGGTTGGTATAACAATTTCGCTGCTGGTCGGGGCATCCAGACTGGGGCTAGGTTGAGCTACAGGCGGCGCAGATGGAGACAACGTAGGGGGACTCGACGGAGCCGGAGCACTTGAAGGGGTAGGAATGGCCGAGGCAGCAGGCACTAGCGGGGCCCCCGAAGGAGGCGGAAGGGACGATGATGGGAAAGAAGATAACGGAGACGCAACGCTATTCGAGGGCTGATTACTTTCCCCACAAGTGAGGTCAATTCGAGGTTGTCCAGTTTGGGGATCTACGATGGACCAATTAATCCCTTCGTGGTCGTCGGTGTCTTGCTCGAGCTCAAACCACCAGGTGTTGACCTTGCCAAACAGAGTACATCCGACGTCTCTCCAATATTTTTGAAGTTCTGCGACACCAGCCTTTGCGGCCCCCTGATCAGCTTGACTCGCGACTGGCCAGCCGGTCTCTGTAATCCAGATTTCGGTACCGTTGGCCCGGCTTTGCACTTGGCTGAGGGATTCGCTGAAGCTTTGGACCGCTCGAACTATGGAGTCATTGTTCCAGTATGGATAGACAGTCGTTCCAATGAAATCGACGTCTTTGACGTCTGTGGCAAACGGCACAATGTCGCTATGCCCTATAGGTGGCGGTTTACTGAAAAGCGCAGAATATGAAGATGACCTTTGCAGGGTAGACGAGAAAGTTGCTTTCAGGTTTTGGATCTTTTGGCCGATATCATCGGCTGCTGCCTCTTTACGATGGATATCCTCGCCTCCAACGGATACGCCGATAATGAGGTTAGAAAGATCTTTCCCGTACTGTGTGAGTGCATTATCGAGGGCGGAGAGTTCGTTTGTAAATGCTGTTTCATTCCCAGGACCCCACAATCCAAGCAGGAGAGAAGTGTTGGTGTCGATGGCAGCTTTGAAAGCGGATATTGGCTCGTTCTGTGTCCCGAACTGGATGCAGGTGAACAGGTGGGCGCTATCGAAGCGCACTGGGGCGTTAGGCAAGTTTTGTGCGAGTTTGAATTGGCGTAAGAAGTCGTCGTAGGTCTTTCCTGTTTGATTGGGCCAGAAAGCACCGTAGTTGAAGCCGGCGTAGATATTTGCAGTAGCCAGCGCTGCGCACTGGGCTAGGAGAGCAACACGGAGCAGCATTAGGAAAGGAAGCTATCTTTGAAGAATGAGAGTATGCGAATGTGTATATGAGAATAGACGCAGGGCCGCTCTTCAAATGGAGGTCTGTTTCAAGGTGCGAAAAGGACAATGCGAGTGAATAACGCGCGCGATATATGACGATGGAATTCAGGCGACGACTCACAAGACCCGTGTGAATCATAGATTATGTGACACTTCATACAGTATGTGACACTGGTCAAGCCGCGACTATAAAGTTAAGTAGCATGATATTTCTTCTCACATTCTGCGCGACCCCACCACCGGGCACAGGGGGGCCTTACCACATGCCCACGCGTGTTCCATCTGATACCACTTCAACTGATAGTACTGCCAAATTAAACAAACAAATAAAGTCAAGTAGGGCAACATGCGTCTAATGCACCAGAACAGTCGGAGTGTCATAGGCACAATGCATGGTGAAGAATGAGTTGCGGACAATCCGAGCATGGGAGAAGACTCGCGTCATCGCCTGTATGGCGACATGCAGACGCATGGGCTAGATGACTCTGAGTGAACACGTCTCGAGGCAGAGTGTTGTTGGTGGCATGAAGGGGCGATGACATAAGCGCGATTCAGAAGCGTTCTCATTGGCCCACCTCACGCCAAGACGGCGGTGTTCTTTCCTTCGGCGAGATGGCCGCGGACCTCCGATGGCCGCATAAATTATCCACCAGAGTCATTCACTCCCAGGCGTGCAACCCCTCCACCATGGCCCTCTCTCGCTTTGGAGCTGCACTCGCCCGCTCGGGATGTTCGCCCCGGACACAATGGCTGCAGAGGTACCTCAATTGCCCCAATCGGCCCTCAATCTTCACACACAAGCTAACAGCTGTGCAGGCGAGCACTCTCAAGCTCTGTTGCCCGCATGGGGAGGGGTGACGACGAGTTGAACTGGGTCAGTCGAGGCATCACCCAGCCAAAGTCCCAAGGAGCCTCACAGGCCATGCTCTACGCCACCGGAATGGACGAACAGGATATGAACAAGGCCCAGGTTGGAATCTCGTCGATATGGTACACTGGCAACCCCTGCAACATGCATTTGCTAGACCTGAACAATAAAGTAAAGGAAGGCGTACAAAGAGCGGGACTGCTAGGCATGCAGTTTAATACCATTGGCGTCAGTGACGGCATCTCCATGGGCACAAAGGGCATGCGTTATTCGCTGCAGTCGCGCGACCTGATCGCAGACTCGATAGAGACTGTCATGAGCGCTCAATGGTACGATGCGAATATTTCCATACCTGGATGTGACAAGAACATGCCCGGTGTCATCATGGCCATGGGCAGGGTGAACAGGCCTTCTCTCATGGTCTATGGAGGCACCATCCAGCCAGGATGTGCAAAAACTCTAAACAACCAAAGCATCGACATCGTATCCGCATTTCAAGCATATGGACAGTTCATCACGGGGGACATTACCGAGGATCAGCGATTCGACATCATCAGGCACGCCTGCAACGGACAGGGTGCTTGTGGAGGCATGTACACGGCCAACACAATGGCCACGGCCCTCGAGACAATGGGAATGACGCTGCCTGGCTCGTCGTCCAACCCTGCAAACTCTCAGGCCAAGGCACTGGAATGTCTCGCAGCAGGTGGGGCTATTAAGAACCTCCTGAAGGAGGATATCCGGCCTCGAGACATCATCACGCGACAGTCTCTCGAGGACGCCATGGCCGTCATTAGCATTACAGGCGGCTCAACCAATGCTGTTCTCCATCTCATCGCGATCGCACACTCCGTCGGCATCGAACTCACCATCGACGACTTCCAGAGCGTAAGCGACCGCATTCCCCTCCTCGCGGACCTCAAGCCCTCAGGTAAATACGTCATGGCCAACGTCTTCGACATTGGCGGCACGCCCGCCCTCCTAAAATTCCTCCTCAAAGAAGGCATCATCAGCGGCACCGGCATCACCGTGACCGGCCGCACCCTCAAAGACAACGTCAAAGACGTCCCCGACTTCCCCGCCGACCAACAAATCATCCGCCCGCTCTCTAACCCCATCAAGAAAACCGGCCACATCCAGATCCTCCGCGGCAACCTCGCGCCCGGCGGCTGCGTCGGCAAAATCACGGGCAAAGAAGGCCTCCGCTTCGTCGGCGCCGCCAAAGTGTACGACGAAGAAGACGCCTTCATCGCCGCGCTCGAAGCCGGCGCGATCAAAAAAGGCGAGAAAACCGTCGTCGTGATTCGCTACGAGGGCCCCAAAGGCGGACCCGGCATGCCTGAAATGCTCAAACCGAGTTCCGCCATCATGGGCGCGGGCCTGGGCAACGATGTCGCGCTGATAACGGATGGAAGGTTTAGTGGGGGTAGTCATGGGTTTTTGATCGGGCATGTTGTGCCGGAGGCGCAGGAGGGGGGGCCGATTGCGCTTGTGAGGGATGGGGATGTGATTACGATTGATGCGGAGAAGAGGGTGTTGGAGATGGATGTTAGTGGGGAGGAGATGGAGAGGAGAAGGGGGGTGTGGAGGGCGCCGGGGAGGAAGTATGAGAGGGGGACGCTGTTTAAGTATGCGAGGTTCGTGAGGGATGCGAGTAGGGGGTGTGTGACGGATGCGGAGTGAGCATGGGGGTGTGGAAAGTTTTGTTTATTGAGGGGTTGAGGGTGGGGGAAAAGTTGGCGTTTTGAATGGGGCATGATTTAGTCGTCGAACGTTTTGTACTGCGCATATATATGGGCGATTCAAATCGTGCCGGGCATGCGTTCGCAGCCCTGATGCTATACAATTTCGTGCATAATACATGGAAAAACTATCTATACTGCCTTGCCAAATCATGTTCCTAGGCGACATGTTGACATTCTAGTAGGTTTAAAACTTTAGACATATACCGGCCCTAGGTGTAATTTATTTCGTTCAAAAGAATACGCGGAAATACTATCTTATGCATTTGCGAAATTATAAACGGTGGAATATTGATTCTTATTCTAGTCGGGCCAGACCTGTGTGCATGAGACGACTTCTCCTGCCATCTATTTCATCGCGCAGCATTTATTGGAAGATTCAACGCGCTTGTGAAATCATGTTAAAATTCTGCATGTCGTCTTCTATCTCGTACTTTCTGGCATGTCTGAGCTGCGCCGCTGATTTATTTCGTCGTGCGAAGTACATGGAATGTCATGTTTCCTTGTAATCATGTCTAGCATTCGCATGTCGTCATCTTGAATGGTGTTGAGTGTCGTGATGTATAAACATAAAGGGCGATTATTAGCAATTTGAAAATTATTTCCGTAGATGTGAGTGTGCGTCGGGTCACGAAATATGCATAGGTGGTCCTTTGTTGTTCTTGTAAATCGATGGTGCGTACAACATCCACCTTCTTTTTGTAGGATTCTACTGCATCTGAGAATGTGAATCACGGTTGCAAAGTATGTATGAATCATTCTCAGCCTTGTTTATCAATCAATGATGTTTTACATAGACCGAATCAGAGGACGTTCAAAAGACGAGAGTATTTTGCGTGTTTATAGATGCATAAAGTAATAGCGCAGAATTTCTACCTAGCGTCTAGTTAAGTGGTGTTTTGCAAAACATGAACTCTCCAGTTAGAGCTTTGAATGCTACATTGGGGTCAAGAAGTATGCATCCAATAACGTTATGTGAGAAGTGGTTTTATAAATCGATGGAAATACATATACGTTAATCAAAGATAATAACTAATTCTTTTTAGACGTGAGTGTTCGGCGTGCTCGTGGACGCATAGAGCGAAGATGCAGGACATCTATCTTTCCGGTAAGTAGTGCTATATACAAAAATTGCCGCGACTCATCGTACGTCTGATGGAATTCTGGTAAAATCACTCTTTTTGCGTGCTAGCGGATGCATAGGGTTTACTTGTGCCCTGTTTATCTCGCGTCTAGTTGAATTGTGCGCATTTCTTAGGTCGATGTGAAAGGATCTACGTAATACCAAAGTCATATGTGGGCTCTGATCGCGATCTAACTACCGAGGAAGCTAGGAAGGACATGTCTTTGCCAATTAGGGTATTCATGATACATCAGGTCATCCGCAAAGATCAAATGCTGTTGAAATTTGGAGCATATCATCTCAAGAATCCAAATTGATTCGGTGTCATTAGGGTAGGATGTGCTTACATGCCTCTTGTAATATGCAGTTTTAAGTGAATTTGAAAGGATTTACGTGATTCTAAAGTCATAACGTTGATGTAAAAGTAATCTGACTGCGGAGAAAGGCTAGCACGCATCCCACCTTTCCTTCCGGAATTTTCTTTAAATGTAACATGATTGTACGTTAATAATTAAAGTTTAGCGAAAGTAAGAGCATCTCTTTCGTCTGTTCCAAATTTATTGTGCTTAAGATAGTGCGCAACTCATGACATTATGCCATTGAGCATTTTTCAGAGAATCTGGAAGATGTATACTAGATATTTCCATGCCTTACTAGGGTGTCAGTTTTGTGTACAAACATCCATAGTTAATTATGTCTCTTTTATATTGGAACACATCAAAAATGATGCAGAAATCTTTTCTTCTACTTTTACAAAGTTTGCCATAAATTTTTAGTTAAGCTGATCCTCATGAGTCGATTCTTGCCGCAGTCTACAAGTCGAGGTTCTGGGATTTGGGTTGTAGTGCATAAGTTTGCTAAGCCCCTATTCTACAGGGTGTAATGACTGATTACTAGTACATCAACCACTGGAAGTAACGTTTTCGACCCAAAATGCATTCTTGCATTTGTACTTTCCTTTTTATGAGTAAATCAAAGAAGAGCTTTCTTCATCATCAACCATGGTGCTAGATTGTAGTACACTCAGTGCCTACGACCTTTTGTCTTTTATAATTCCACAGCATGAATTTAGAGGATTTCTGTTTCTAGCGTACTGGGAGACACGGAGTGTAATGGTTTTTGACGCATCGCCTAGAAGGTTCCACAATTTTGTTTACTAATGCGCATAAACACCAAGATATCGCCTTCATTGAACAAGTGCTATTCGAATCGAGATTTTGGAAATTTTAATCCGCACATGGACTCTCCGCAAAATTGTTTTTCTTCAAAAATGTTCATTGTTACGTATTGCTTGAATTTGCACTTGATTAATTTTGAAGAGCATAGGTCTTACAAAAATTGATTATGATCCAATGCTCGAAAGAAATTTCATATGAAATGGAGATGGTCATTTTCCTATAGCATGTAGTCGTAGGCGTAGGTTTATTGCATGACATGTGCTTTGTGCATTTTTTTTAAAGAGCCGCAGCCAGTTCTTAGAGGCGGGTCAGAAGAAGTTTACGGACTCTCCGAAAGGATGAAGCATCCCGAGGACTACTGCACGTGGTTCAAAGCTCACTAAGTGATAGTAAGCAAGCACGCAACATAAGCAGTGCAAAGAACAGTCTTCAATCATTGCCGTAAAAGCAGAATCCTGCGAAGAAATTATACATGCAGAGTGCAATGTAAATGTCGATGATTAGAGTCGTGAACGCAGTACGCTTATTTTTGGTTGAACACTGTCATGAACAAGATCAAGAGATAATTTTAATAACTTGAAGAACTGCGGTAAGTTATGTCAAAAGAATTGAAAAAGACGATGAGATTCCAAACTTTATAGTTAGGAGAGTACAGCAGCACGTGACGTAGACGCTTGCAAACGAACAGCATGAACAGAATCGAGATTTACTCCAAAACCCATTTTAAGCCCATGACGTTCCCATCTACCAATCCCACAAGTTTCCAGACTCCGTTCCGATTCGTACGACGTAATGTATCATGTTGGCGCGGCCCTGCTGTCCATGATTAGAATCCAGAAGAAAATCGTGTCGACATCAAGAAATGCTGAATGTCCTCAGGCCGCTGAAAGCTTACATCGAGACGTCTCCTATCGTTGTATATCTTGGGTCCCATTCGGGCTGACACTGAATCTTCATCTGTTTCAAGAGATCGCCCAGGCTCGCTGCTAGCGACGCGGAGCTTCGCCATTTGCCGTTGGAGAGGTTGAGGACGACGAGCGCGTTGGAGTAGAGCTGGAGGAGATTGCCTTCGAAGAGGGAGGGGAGGCCTTGGATGAGGACGGTGCCGGCGCGGTAGACCCAATGAGGGGTCAGGAAAGTATGAATGCTACCTTGGGAGACGACTGCTTCGAGGACGTACCAGGCGGTGCCCCAACAGGGGTTGATGAGAAGGTGGGTTTGGTGCAAGGCCATGCGAAGCCCGGGTTTAAGACAGCCCTTGTCATCGAGAAGAGGCAAGGACGAGAATGATTTGTCTCCCTTGCGAAAGCGGTGTTGAAGACGATAGAGCGAGCATAGATAGTCGCAAGGCTTCTCGGGATCAAAGCACAACTCCCAGTCTGGCTCTGGAAATGTGGCGGGCCGGTCAAGAGTCGAGGCGATCTCGTTTTCGATGCTGAAGATGGTCGCTTGCATATTGCGCAGTAGTGTAGTGTCCTCGGGAGAGAGGTCCTGCTTCTCGAGGTTGAGGGCCAATCTTGCGGCAAGAGCGACTTGCTGGCCGATATTGCCAGATTTAGGGTCAAAGAGGCTGTTGACGGCCAGGAGCAGAACCGCTCGAAGGGTTGCAATAGTGGTTTCGACAGTGGAAGCCTCTAGATACTTTGTTGCTTCGTCAAAGAACTGCTGCCCATAGAGGCGATAGCGGCAGAATCTAGCATGGTGGAAGCTCAGTTTACCACTGGGGAGGTAGTTGGCATTGGTTCCGGGGTAGAAGTGACATGCAATCGTGTAGATCATATTGAGCGAGAATATCTCTGGAGGAGTGAGATCTGAGGGCAGCTCTGGCTGCAGGAATCGAAGAGAAAGGTCGAGAATCGGGTACATTGGCTGCACGGCATCCAGATAGAGCTCGACTAGCTCAAAGGTGCCGAGTGCAGGCTCACTGTTGACAGCAGCCCAGTCCTCTTCATCCATGTCGGGAGAGCTGACTCCTGCCGGCTGAAGTCGGGGAGACTTGACTAGACAGGAATCTGCGCCAAGATAGCGGTAGCTGCCGCCTGCATATGCAAAATGGTGATCAAAGTGGTTTTGGTCCGACGCGACCGACTCAGCCTTGGCGGTTGAAGGTGTCTTGACGGCGGATGGGGTTGCCTGTAGTGTGGAAGCAGTCTCAGCGGGCGACGGCAGGTGGCTGGCAGAGAGCCTGCGCACCTCGTCGACCAGCTGTGCAATGTATCTGGAAGGGTCAGTCGACCAAAGGGGTATTTGAACACGGCAATGCTGACGTTCTCGGCAGGAGCGTGTTTCTGCCGTGGTCGTAGAACATGCACTCGACGCCAGCCTTGGTGCACTGGCGACATTTTGGGAGGAGCGTGTCGCTGTGAAGAGTCAGCGTTACTTAATGCGTTCACTATTCAGGGGCTTTCATACCATCCTCGACGGCAGTCTCGACATCCTGTGGCGGCTGGCGGTTAGCACGTGAGCAGGGACAGGGCAGGCGGGCGCACTCTTGCAGGCGGGGAGGCTCGCGATGAGAGCGTCAAGGTCGAGGTGCGAGGCCTGGGTGGGAGTTGCCGCAGGCGTGGCCATGGCTGGCCATGCTGCGACTGCAGAGAGGGCGAGGAGAGTGGAGAGTGGAGAGTGTGGAGAGGACGGCGCGATGAGCTGTCGATGGTGGACGGTGGACGGCAGCGTCCGGGGGGGCGTGACGATCCGCCGCGGAGGGCGGGAGTCGTAGCGGGAGTCTTATCTAGCAATCCTTACCGCATCCGGTGCAACCGGGCCGAAAGAAGAGCTGCGACGGTCCATGCACACCCTTCGTCGCTCCTGCCTCATCAGCCATCCGCCTCTCTTCACCCAGCTTCAACCCCCTCCGACCCCCTCCACCAAGCCCAGCCATGACCACGGCGTCTGCGATAGCTGCTAGTACTCGCGCGACGTTCGAATCTCTCCATGCAGAGCCGCACCAAGGTCCGCCGCCGGGTGCTCGCCTGTGCGCGGTGTCGCAAGCGCAAGCTCTCGGTATCCCCATCAGCCACGCTTCATTGGCTGCACCCTCTTGCTGACCCGTGACAGTGTGACGGCAAGGTTCCATCGTGCACGCGATGTCTCGACGCGCGCGTTGACTGCGTGGGCTTCGACTCTTCGACGCAGCGTGAGGCGCCGCGCAGCATTGCAGATGCCCTGGAGAAGCACATTGCAGCCTTGGAGAGACCCAACCCGACTAGTCCCTTTGCCTCTCGCCCTAGAATTTCAAATGTCGCTCCCGCTGCTCTTTCTCCAGTGGCGTCTCATTCGTCTGACAGTCACTCGTGGACCGGGGACAGGTGTACGTACACCGACGGCCTCGTCAACGTCGTCATGGAGGACATCACGCCCACGTTTCTTGGCGTTTCCAAGATGAAACCCATTCTCAGCTGCGTCGTCAAGGGGACCCAGATTCCCTCCAAGAAAGGTCCCATTGGAGCAACAGATCTGGACGAGAACCACCCACGGTCAATCATCAACCCACAGCCCCTGAAAACCGGGCTCGATGCCATCGACTACAAGACGGCCGTTGGCCTGTTCAAAAACTTCCTTGACCGCGTCATCACCCAATATCCCATCTATCACCGGAGCGATGCGATTGCTGCTTTCAATTCGATATACCACCCGGTGACAAACCCCAACCAGGACTCTCCGCGGAATAGATATATTATTAGTATTATCATGGCCATTTCCCTCTCCACCGCTGCGCGAACAAACCAAATGGCCGCGAATTCGACAGCATACACACTCGTGCGACATGCAATGCAATGGATTCCCGAGGTTGCCACAAACGATCTTAGCGGGCTGCAGGCCATCTTGCTTCTGACGCAGTACACCTTCCTGAACCCCAGCGTGGCAGACTTGTGGCTCTTGACCGGCCTCATCAGCCAGGCAGTCGTTGACCAAGGGCTTCATCAGGAACTTCCAAACGATATCCAAATTACGGCCTTTCAGCGCGATATGAGGCGAAGGCTCTTCTGGATAGCGTGGGAAATGGAGGTTGCCGTGTGCTGCATCTTTCTGCGTCCCATTAACCTTCCCACGCGCAACATCAACGTCGCATATCCCCTCGAAGTCGACGATATGCACATAACTGAAAAGGGCATCGACTTTATGGGACGACTGTCCAAGTTCAACTCGAAGCGTATATGGGCTTTTCGACAGCTGGAAGCGGAAATCATCTCTGTTCTACATCACGATGAGCCCATACCAAAGGAGCATGCGAATCTGGATGCGTTTGTTCAGCACCACGAGACGTCCATCTTGGAATGGCGGCAAGAGGTGTATCGAACGGGAGCGGCGAATCAGGACCCCAAATTCGGAGGCAGGTGGAAAGAAATGCAGCTTTATTCCGACATTGCATACCCGTACATTATAGTGGCACTTCACCGCCCTTCGAAACGCATACCCCAGCCGACGACGGACAACCTTATGAAAGTGTTTGAATGCTCTGTCCAGATTGCGGACGGGTACTGGCGGCAGTCGAATCAAGAATTTGGAATCATCAAATATGTCTTCCACCCGCTGCATCACTGCTTCAGCGCCGCCATTGAGTTTCTTCGTGCGCTCCAGCGATGCAAAGCAGAAGTGTCGGAGCGCTTCAGCTACGACCAAGTGCAGGAGTCGATGGCTGTTTTCTCTCGATTCTTTGCCACCATCGCTGAACGATGGCCCGCCGCAGCACGGTGTCTGGACGAATACGAGCGACTGCTTGCACCGATGAAGAAGGAGTACCTTGACTTTCTTGTACAAAAATCCAGCAATGCGCCCAAGACAGCCATCTCAATTGGCGAAGTGGCTCCAGACCTTTACAATTATCAGACAACACTCGACGATGCATTCAACTACTGGACAGCTTTCAATCCTGCGACGACTGCCGATGCTACCGATACATTGGGCGCTTTTTACTCATTCCCCGTTGGCCACGACTGGAACACGGAGTTTAATCTGAATTTTGGCATGGATGTGATACCAGAGGTATAGGGACTAATTGTCGTCTGTGACGCTATCGGATCGTCTCAGAACATGGCGTATGGTGGTGGCGTGAATCATGAGGCTCTGACCTCCTTTCTTCGCATTGCTTTTCCATTTTCTGCTCAGTCGTAGGGTCATTGGGATGTATTGGGTTTCCCAGCATCAGCACATCGGGCTGCAGGACGAATTGCACCGTCGGAGGACTGATGCTGTCGCCCGACTCGGCATTCAGTGCTCAGACTGGTCGTCGTACCACGATCTCATACACATCGTAAAGCGTCAACGACATTCTCGGTACGTTATTCATTCGCCAATGATATTGAAACATTCAAACTGCGCGCTTGTTCGACACTTCTATATCCACCGAAATTATTTTCGACTCCAGGCGATGGCTGCACGCGGTACGCATTCTCTCGCTACCGACATCGACATCTTTCACATGACAGATCCGAGTCACCCTCATCTCCAACTGCATATTCGACTTGGCATGGTGTTACAGGCGCTCCGACCCCATGGAGCCCGTGCTCCAGCTCCGACGCTCGCTTCCATTCATGGCAACCCGACTCCGCGATAGGCGAGCGGGCGCCAATCAACCGTAGCCTCGCTCCCGGCGCCGCTGCCCCGTGCCCCTTTGGCGTGCTCGATCTTATTCCCGATCCGAGTTCAACATGCCCGCGCCGGGGAGGCGGGAGTTGGCACCGGATGGAAAAAACAATTCAAATGACAAGGGCTAACGGCTAGACACAACTTGTGATGGGCTGTGTCTCATAGGAGCTCATGATAGGTACTGCCACGACTGTGACGAGGTGATGTCTTTGTCTGGGTGCAGGTGGTCGCGCGAAAGAGGCGCCTGCACGTGGCGGCGATGCAGCTGTCGACTCAGGGTCAGCCCTGCTAATCATTCCGAGCGAGTAATTACCGATATTGGTGGCGGGTTCGCGTCTAGCTCCGCGGCGACGGCAGCCAACAACGACGTGCACCGCAGCCTCGTATCTTGGAAAAATTTCGTTCGGGTCAAGACGGCAGTAAAGGTCGGGTTGTGGGTGCTCATGGAAGGGGTAATCGGGACCCCCTTTTCAACGTGACACAAGATCTAATAGTGAGGCTGAGAATACGTGTAGGGGCAAGAGATGGTACTTGTAAGAGCCACACATCGACACATTGGCTGCTTAAGTACAAGACGTCAAATCCAGTCCAGTGCAGACTAACGACCAGGTATGCCAAGTAGAAAATTACTAGGCCAGTAAATGCAAGTGGTGCCTTGATCCAACTTGCTAAGACTTTCTTCGCGTTAGGTCCAAAAATGCGGCTACTCTACTATGTAACTCACGTGAGTTGATGGTTAGAATTACAGAGAGAGTACACACGCTGCACACAATAAGAGGTTGATACTATCAACACGTGCGGATTCCTTTATTTCCGTCTTCTAATTTCGGCTAAACCCAAGCCCGCACCTCGTACTCCTTCACATGCTTTACCGTAAGTCCGATAAATCCACCCCGAGACATCGTCCACCAAATATAACCATCGCTCCCCCCAAAAAACGAAAAATGTAGATCACAGTTCCCATATCCAAGAATCCAC
Source organism: Polyplosphaeria fusca (assembly GCA_010093805.1). Taxonomy (NCBI): domain Eukaryota; kingdom Fungi; phylum Ascomycota; class Dothideomycetes; order Pleosporales; family Tetraplosphaeriaceae; genus Polyplosphaeria; species Polyplosphaeria fusca. The sequence continues at coordinate 88,955 of ML996127.1, read as the reverse complement.
TCCTTCCCCCGCCCAACGCAATGGCACACCAACCCACACTCACAGCCCTCTCCCCCCGCGAAGCCGTCGCCGACGCCCTACACCGCTGCCTCCTCGGCATCGACACCAACGACCACGCCCTCTTTTCCTCCGCTTGCCTGCAGGACTCGCGCATGACCGTGACCGCCGGCCCCATCCACCTCGAAGGCTGGCCCGCCATCGACGCGTTCTTCGCGCGCCTCTTTTCCCTCGTGACCACGCATATGACGAGCAATATGCGTATCGAGATAAAGGAAGGGGGTGATGAGGCAGAGATGTCGGCGCATGCTATGTCGTATCATGTGCGGGAGGAGGATGCGTTGAAGGAAGAGGATACGGCGTATAGGGCGGCGAATTTGTATGATGTTGGGCTTGTGAGGGGGGAGGGGGGGGAGTGGAGGATTAGGAGGTGGGGGATTAAGGTGCTTTGGACGACGGGGGATCGGGCGGTGTTGCATGGGTGAGAGGTAAGGTGGAAGATGGGGTGGCTGAGACGGGAGGTTGGGTTGAGGGTGCTGGGGGGCTTGTGAAGCGATTCGGAGATCGTTAGTTTGGTAGGCGTTCGGGGGAAATTGGTGCTAATGGGCATAGGTCTGTTAGGTTTTAAAATCATGTGCATGGCTCGAAATGAGTCTAAAGATGACAAAAGGGGGTTTAGAATCAGCTGCGACAGGAGAGATATTTTCGCAATCTAGCCCCTAGAAGCTATCAACCACGACCCCACCCACTGCCCTACCCTCCGCCCCCCCCAACCCTACAACACCAACTCAATCCTCTCCTCCACCTCCGTCGGCCTCCCCACCCTCACAACCCCCCTCCCCGCCCTCAAATCCATCACAACATTAAACAACGTCTCGCTCCCGCCCTCCCCCTCCACCCTCCTACAAATCCCCCCCGGCCCCCCCTCCTCATCCTCAAACAACCCCTCCACCTCTCCCCACCCGACCTCCTCCCCTAACCCCCCACTCCTCTCCACCATCCTCCTAACCCTCCCCACCGAATCCCCCAACCAAAGCGTATCCACCACCCCCTCATGCTCCCTCAGCAAATGATTCGCATGCACCACCCTCCCCCTATCATCCGCCTCACATCTCTCCATCGTCGCGGTCGAAAACTCCAACCCAATCCCGACATCCTTATCCGCGACTAAAATATGCCCCGCGCTCGCCATACCCGCTTCCTCGAGCTTGCGCACTGCTTCCATAGCGCTAGTGCACTCGAGCGCGGCGCGCAGGCCGAAGTGCACGGGCATATGCGAGGGGTTTATGCGTGGGGGGAGCAGTTTGAGGGCGTTGAGGCAGGTTCCGACGGTGGAGGTGTTGAAGCCTATTTTGCCGATTATGCCCGCTTCGGTGATTTGGAGGAGGGTGGGTTTGTTGGCTTGCGTGATTTTGGTTATGATTAGGTTGGGTTTTTGGGCGGGCATCCACTGAAGGGGAAAGTGTTAGCGGGTGGTGGGTCACGGGGGTAGGTGGAGGGGAGGTTTACGTCCCAGTTCTGAGCGAGAAAGGCGTGCTGAGGAGTGTGCCAGGATAGACTGGTGCAGCCGTCGGTGAAGAGGCCGAAGTTTATTTCTGTGCGCACGTTTAGGGCGACGATGGAGAGGAGGGGATGGGCGGAGCCGTCGGCGATGCCGCGCATTTCTTCGTGGTAGGCGGGCCATTGCTTTTGAGCTTGTTTTTCGAATTCGGAGGCGTGCGAGAGAACTTGGGGCCAGGTTTGCTTGCAGTTTCTGAGAAACAGGTCGGCGTAGAAGGCGATGCTGCCGGCGACTTGGGCGGCGGCGGCGCGGCCGTGTTGGTAGCCGATCTGGAGATGAGTTAGTGCATGGTTATGGTGGTCTATAATGATTTTTCCAGTGTCTGATGTGTGATATGGCTCTTGACGGTTGTCGATGTGGATCACAGAGTCGCGTGCATTAGCGATAACGTACCTCGTACGGCGTTCCCTCACATTCGACTCTCAACATAGTGTCCTATCCACTCGACGCCTCGAGTTTCCAAGCCCTCCATCGTCGCACACGTCGCCACTTAACTACTCCTCGGATGAATACACGCGCCCCTCAGCGCCCAACTCCGTGCCAGGATCGCCGTGCCCCGCGTCCAGGCCCAGTATTCCGTCATTGTCAGGGTCCAACGCATCGTCGCTTGCATGCACCAGAGCGACTTCGTGCAGATTCTCGCCTGATGTGCTTTTGCAGCCCTATCACCACTCGGTATTTGATTCTGTGCCGTAAATCAAGCCTCTTGAGCTGTGGATGTAGCGCTCGCAGAAGAGGCGTTTGGCGGGTATCTGCCGGATGCGGAACGGAGATGGGGCGGGAGAGCACCATGATAAGATGCGTGCTGTTCCCTGTTTTCGAAGGCTATCTTTGAAGGCTGTTGCTCAAAGGCCAAGAGCTTCTTTCGTTGCAGCTAATTCGACTTGCAATTGCTTTTAAAATGCCGAAGAGAGTTCTCTGCAGTTATGGCATCGACATTGATGCAGTGAGCGGCTGGTAGGATACAAGGCTGATATATTCAAATCACTTCTAACACTTTATACAGGATCAATACAAGAGATGGCAGCCGTGCGAACCCCACAGACGTCTCGCGTGGTGTCTTCGGCGCCACCATCGGCATCGACCGTCTCCTGAAGCTCTGGGACAAGTACAACATCAAGACGACCTGGTTCACGCCCGCGCACTCTGCCGAGTCATTCCCAAAGCAAATAAGGAAGATTGTGGACGCTGGGCACGAGATTGGGCTGCATGGCTACACTCACGAGTTTGTATCGACGTTGGACGAACAGCAACAGCGGGATGTGCTCGACAAGAGCATCAAAGTGATTCAAGAATTCACAGGAAAGAAACCAAGAGGTTGGACGGCACCAGCTTGGTCCACGTCCAAAGAGACCATCAAGCTCCTGGAGGAGTTTGGCATCGTGAGTGACCGACGCCCATCACAAGCGCAAGACTCACACGCTACACAGGAGTACGACCACTCGTTCATGCACCACGACTCCCAGCCCTACTACGTCCCCTCCCCGCACCTCTCCAATCTCGTCGAAACCGACAACTCCAAACCCGCCTCCCACTGGATGTCCCCCATGACCGAACTCAAGCCCTCCTCCGTCGTCGAAGTCCCTGCCAACTGGCATCTCGATGACTGGCCGCCATTCCAGCTTTCCCTCACGCAAGCCAGCACGCATGGCTACGTCGACACTGCTACCATCGAGCGCTTGTGGAAAGAGCAGTTTGAGTACTTGTACCGCGAGTGCCCGGATGATGGCAGCTTTGTCTTTCCTATTAGCATACATCCGCAGGTCTCGGGCAAGCCGCAGGTCATATTGCTGCATGAACGCTTCATCGAGTGGGTGAATGGGCATGATGGTGTGGAGTGGGTTACCATGGAGCAGATTGTTGACGAGTTCAAGAGTGGGAAGTTGAGTGGAGTGTCTGTCGAGGGAGGCGCAGTCGTGTGATGGCGATTTGTTGCAGGATGGGTGATGGCTTTGCATGCAGGTCATGACTTGGGGTCGGTTGTCGTTTTAGCAGCATGAGCGGCGGCACTCCAATCTTCTCTACTGCGAGGGGCTATGCTCTTATGTCATCGTCTCATGTCTGCGTTTGCCAAACCATATATATACCCTACCACCGACCAGAATTTCTTCTCTACTTCACAAACTTGCTCGTTAAAAAATTAAAATTAGGCTCAGAATGACCCATGCGGTCCAAAACGAATTCGCGGCAGGTCATGCTAGCCCACATAAGAAAATTTTTATGCCTTTGTCATGCAATATTTTGAAAGTACTGTCTCACATTTGCCATGCACAATTTGAAAATAACTTAGCATACCTAGAGAACATGTTCACTCACTGCTCTTCAACGCGTAGTCTATAAAACTATAAATAGACGAAAAATGCATAACTTATATCAGCGTCGACAGGTGTAAAAACAAGTAACTAAAACTTTCATGTCTTTCTTGTAACTCGTGTTTCCAACAACCTTTTACAAAAGAATAGAAAGACTTAGAACCACAATGTTATGCATTCAAAACTGCACTCAAATACAAGCGATACGATATTTCATTATAAATCAGTTGGCATGTAAATGGGTGGGCTAATCTACTATGTTTCAGCTGCAAACCCAAAGACCATCATTTTTATACAGTCTCACCAAATACCTCGCCCCAATGCATCGGGGCAGTAGAAAAGCATTCCAAATATGTTCATGTACACGAGTATGCTTAGCAAGTCTAAATGAACAAATGCGACAAATGTGGGATGTGTTTGGATCTGTCGATTGAACTGAAATTTATAAACACTATCCAATCGTCAATATGTGCATCAAAACTTCCAATTTTCCGCCTTTATGAGCGGTGTTTTGGAAATTGGTTTCTCGCTGCAGCAATTAATTTTGTATGGTGGCAACCCGTGCGGTTGTTTGATTAGAAAAGTAAATCTTAGTTTGAAACGGCCTAACAATGGTTAAATGAGTATTTAAACTAGAGGCGGGGTGATAGAAAATGAGCCATAAACAACTCATGGCTTGCTCTTAGTTTCAGATGGCTATAGAATTGTCACGAAAGGAGTAGTTCAAGTAGACGCGCAGCAATATAATCCTGCAGTAGACACCAATGACTTGCTGAACAGCCTACTTAAAAAAGTGACAAAGTATCTCAAAACCGAGAATGTTCTGCGCCTTGAGCTTGCAACAAGAAACCTCTAAACCTTTTGCTTGATGTGAAATCGCACGCCGCTTTGCACGCGCATCAGCTGTCCATAAACATTCAGCAACATAAACAAAAATTCATACGCCCTGGGTATATGCCACGTGCCCTTGCATCAAGTACTGTCTCGATCTCTCTCTCACGATCTAAATGCAACATCTCGGCTCGGTATTATTTAAACTGCTCATCCAAATCAAGAATGCTACAATCCACTAGGCCAACAGACATGTCCGAGAATTATCAAACCAAACACTCCCACGCTTTGTTGAGATGCGATAGCGCAGAACCCAAGACCTCCGCGTCCCCGACTCCCGACATCACGCTTCCGGTCTCGTACCCCGCAACACGACAACATGACCCACATCGCGCTTTTCGGGTAATGGGTGCCCAACGCCTGCAAACGGGCCGCAATGCGGAACCGTGCCGCGAGGTATGATGATTCGAGAGAATTGAATCGAGGGATCGGGGGGAGGTGATTGGTTACCTAGTAGCGTAGGCTTAACTGGTACTTATAGTACGTGCGCTGCCAGGATGGTGGTACACGAGGGGAGAGTATAAAACGAGGGGTAGGCGGGTCACGACTGCTTACTTTGTTGACGTCGACCATCTTGTTTTCTTCGAGAAGAACGACGCACCTCACTCAGTAAACAAAGGATAAAGATTAGCATCGTCGAAGGATACAAGAATCTAGAGCACCAAATGGCTCAAGACGAGAAACAGCAAGTCTTTTCCATCCCAAAAACATGCAAGGCCGGCGTCGTAGTAAACGAAGGCCCAAATTTCCACGTCGAAGTCCGCGACGTGCCTGTCCCTGAAATCAGTACTTCCCCCTCCTCTTCTTCCCCCCTTTTCTCTCTCTACCTTCACATGCATACAGCCACGCTCATGCCAATCTCTTGGATAATCAGAACCAAACGAAGTCCTCATCAAACTCAACGCAACCGGTATCTGCCATTCCGACATCCACTTCATGTCCAACGACTGGTCCCTCCCCCCCATGTCCACCTTCGGCACCCAATGCGCCGGCCACGAAGGCTCCGGCGTAATCGTCGCTATCGGGTCAGATGTGAAATCGCTCAAGCCCGGTATGCGCGCTGGGTACAAGCCGATTTGGGATACATGGTACCTCCCTCCCCTCACTCCTTTGAGACAAGCCAGTGCTGAAGAGTAGTGCAGCGGCACATGCCCCCTCTGCCGCGCCGCCGACGAATGCTACTGCCCCTCCGCCATCTTCACCGGCCTAATGATCGATGGCTCCTACAAGCAATACGTGTCCAGTCCCGAACGCTACACCACGCTCATCCCCCCCGGCGTCGATGACTACATCGCCGGGCCGATAATGTGCTCAGCGTCCACCATCTACACCAGCATAAAAGCCTCTGGGCTGCGCGCCGGGGACTGGGCTGTATTCCCCGGCGGCGGCGGTGGCGTGGGCATGCAGGGCGTGCAGTTGGCGCGGGCGATGGGGATACGCGCTGTGGTGGTTGATAGCGGGAACGAGAAGAGGGAGATGTGTTTGGGGGTTGCGGGGGCGGAGGAGTTTGTGGATTTTGCGGAGGTGGGGGATGTGGGGGGGGAGGTGGTGAGGATTTGCGATGGGGTGGGGGCGCATGCGGTGTTTGTTACGGCGGTGCAGGCGTATGCGAAGGCGGGGGAGATGTTGGGGGGGAGGGTGGGGGGCAAGGTGATGTGTATTGGGTTGCCGCCGAAGGGCACGATGCATATTGACGTGGATCCGAATAGGATGTGCTTTAAGAGGCAGGGGGTGCAGGGGACGCTGGTGAGTAGTATGAAGGATGTGGATGAGACGTTGGGGTTTGCAGCGAGGGGGTTGTTGAAGCCGATTTGTGAAGTTGTTGGATTGGGGAAATTTGATGAGGCGGTGCAGAGGTTGAGGAGGGGGGAGGTGGCGGGTAGGGTGGTGGTGGATTTCAACAGGGAGTGAAATATTGGTGTTTGATGACCATGTTAAAATTGACTGCATTTGATATCAAGGCTTCTCATATCTCGTTAGTTTCCTTGAGTCAAATTTCTCGACAATTCTCTTTCGTCCAGTCACATGCCAGAATACCCGAAATCACTCCCATATGCGTAAAGCCTAATGCCAGAATCCTCGCGATGCATCTCTCGAACTTTTCCGGCCTGGGATAGCAGGTATTCGGGGATCTGGCCTTCGTCGTCCAGTTCGTCGTCTAAAGACCATGCATAGTCTGAAGCCCCCCTGAAGTTGCTGTACAGGTGTCTGGAAGGGCGAGAGGGCTTCAGGTAAGGTGTAGGAGGAAGAGTGGGAATGGTTTCGCTCTCGCTCCTGGCGTCAGCGTCGTGTGGAGGAGACCGAGAAGTGGTGGTTTCACTCTCGCTTCTAGCTTCAGTGGAGTGTGGAGGAGGCCAAGGAGTGGTGTTTTTGCTCTTGTTTCTGGCTTCGGTGACGTGAGGGTGAGGGCGAGGCCGATGGAGGATGTTTTCGCTCTCGCTCCTGATTTTAGTAGCATGTGCATTCGTTTCGTGCTCGACGTTGCGATGTATGTCTTGTTCGAGTGGGAGTAGGACCAGTACTAGCAAAGGGCTTTTGAGGTTGCTGGGGGGCAGGGTCCATTGCAGTACCGTGGCGGCGACGGCTGCAATGATGGGGGCTGTCAGAGCGAAGATGGAGCGGAATGGAAAAGAGAACATTTTCATGTTCTCCATTCGATTGTGGCCGATAGTATACATTTGAAAGAGGGGAAGGGGCCGATAATGAAGGCCTGGGCCCAGAGACATGGCGTGATGGAAGTGTTGATGACGGCCTGAGAACCAAATGTTGGATGGTATTGATATGGAACTTCAATGTTGTAAGGAGATCAGGAACAGCTGAATGAAAGTAGAAGAAGAGAATATGAGCGAAGGTGAGAATGAAGAAATATTTGTGTCGTTGAGAGAAGAGTAAACTTTTTCGGGGTACTACGATTTAAAAATGAGCACGACATGGTAGCAAACTGTTGGTACAGGTGACGTATGTACAGGTGGCGCAGGCACTTGGTTGAGAACCCAGAGATATGCATGTGAACATAATCGTCATGTGGACGCAGAACCATGGTCAGCGGTCAGAACCTGCGGCTTGACATCGTTTCAAGAGCGGTTGCATCGTGGGGAGGAGCGTGGTTGTTTTGTTGAACAGATATCTCATTGGCCGGCCACAGTTGACTCTGGCGAAAGATTCGGTTGGCGAGAGAATGCAACCGTCTTTACTTGCCCAACCTGGCGTCTTTGAGTAGCGGATACTGCCGTTGGAGACGCGGTTCACTTTGTTTCATCTCAAGCTCGTTGAGTCGCCGCACGGGCCATCATCTCCAGCCACACTTGGTCGCACCGCACCGCCTCATCTCCGGCATTCGAGTTCAACGTCGTAGCCTCAACCTCGCAGCTCCAGATATGCCGCCATTGTAACATGCTTCCGCAGACACGAATGATAGTATTCACAGGGGATGTCGAGCTCGTCATCCAGCCAGTCCGCCAGCGCGCAGGCCGAAGCATCCTCCAGTCGCGGCCCGACTCGGCAGCCTACCGTCGAGGACGACTTCAGCGATAACGAAGAGGGACTGCTGGCCGAGGATCCGCTCGAGAATGCGCTGCCCGAGCAGTAAGACCTTTTCTGACATCATGCGCCGGACCACGAAGCTGACCGCCCAGGATATCCTTCAAGCGCAAGCAAAAAGCCGCTGCCTCGTCCTCCTTTGGCATCCCTCGATTCCTCTCCTCCCCGCTCGGCAAGACAAGTAATCGCAGCTCGCCGCTACCGCGATTACCAAACTCGAGACTACAGCAGTTGCGCTCAAATGCCCAGGCCAACGACTCGACTGAGCTCATCCTCAGCTACCTCGACAGCCCCGCGAACGCTGGCGAACAGCTGCAGGACACAAAGGACGCGACGGGGCTGGACTGGTACGTCGAGGGCCCGGGAAGGCGCGTGGGATACGATGATCTGACCGCCATCGACTGGATCTTTGAATATGCAAAGGAGCGGCAGCGACTGCGCTATCTGTACGCGGGCGCGAGTGGCCTTCTAGGCTATGTCAAGCAGCTGGCCGACGCGAGTCAGATCTGGTTGATTCTCATCGGCGCCGGCATTCTCAGCGGTGGTATCGCGGCTTTTATCGATGTGGCGAGCGACTGGCTGGGTGATCTCAAGACGGGATACTGCAGCAACGTAGACGGGGACGGCAGGTTCTACCTCAACAAAGGGTTTTGCTGCTGGGGATACACAGAGTACTCGCAATGCGCTGACTGGCACCCTTGGAGTAAGGCGTTGGGCATCAATTCGGTGGGCGGGGGCTGGATTGTGGAGTACATATTTTTCGTTGTTTTTTCAGTGAGTGTGGCTGCTCTGGGTATGGGACCTGATTAACGCTCTGCAGGTCATTTTTGCAGCATGTGCTAGTCTTTTAGTGCGGGAGTTTTCGACATATGCGAAACACAGCGGTATCGCTGAGATCAAGACGGTTCTGGGTGGATTCATTATCCGGCGTTTCTTGGGCGGCTGGACATTGGTTGTGAAGACACTGGGCTTGGTGAGTCTTGTTGCATGCCATGGAAGATATTGAAGCTAATTCATCAGTGTCTCGCCGTTGCATCGGGCCTTTGGCTTGGAAAGGAGGGCCCTCTTGTGCATGTTGCGTGTTGCTCGGCGAATCTTTTTATGAAGCTTTTCAGTAATGTGAATGGAAACGAAGGTAAGAAGTTCTCTTCAAGGCTACGGTCAAGCTGACTTGCTAGCACGAAAACGAGAAGTCTTCTCGGCCGCAGCCGCCGCAGGCATATCCGTCGCCTTTGGCGCCCCTATCGGAGGAGTGCTCTTCAGCCTCGAACAGTTATCCTACTACTTTCCCGACAAGACAATGTGGCAGAGTTTCGTTTGCGCTATGGTCGCAGCCGTCACACTACAAGCGTTCAACCCTTTCCGAACGGGCAAGCTCGTCATGTACCAAGTCGCCTACCACAGCGGATGGCATGACTTTGAGCTTGGACCTTTTGCATTCCTGGGTCTTCTCGGCGGGCTGTACGGAGGCCTCTTCATCAAGCTCAACATGACAGTCGCCGAGTGGCGTCGAAACCGTTCGTACCTCAAAGGCCCTGTCACGGAAGTTGTCTTGGTGGCATTTGTCACGGCGCTAGTCAACTATCCCATCAAGTTCATGCGAGCACAGGCGTCCGAGCTGGTCTACTTTCTCTTCGCCGAGTGCGTCGATCTTAGCGAGGACACCCTAGGCCTATGCAAAGCAGGCAAGGCAAACACTGCCGTCATCGCTTTGCTCATCATTTCAGCAATGCTGGGCATTCTCTTGACAAGCTTCACATTCGGCCTGCAGATTCCTGCTGGCATCATCCTCCCTTCCATGGCCATTGGAGCTCTCTACGGACGATCAGTGGGCTTGTCAGTCGAGGTCCTGCAACAAGCATGGCCAAGTCTCTTCGTCTTTGGCTCGTGCGAACCCGACGTTCCGTGCGTGACGCCAGGGACCTACGCCATCATCGGCGCCGCATCCGCCCTCGCAGGCGCAACACGAATGACCGTCTCCATCGTAGTCATCATGTTTGAACTCACCGGCGCACTCACCTACGTCCTCCCCATCATGATCGCCGTCATGATCAGCAAATGGGTCGGCGACGCCATCTCCCCCCGCGGCATCTACGAATCCTGGATCCACTTCAACGCCTACCCCTTCCTTGACAACCGCGACGACAACGGCTCGTCCATCCCCGACGTCCCCGCCGCCCAGGTCATGACGCGCATCGACGATCTCATGGTCATCACCGCGACCGGCAACACGATCCACTCCCTGCGCGAACTCCTCGCGCACCACCGCTACCGCGGCTTCCCCGTCATAGACAACGCCCGCGACGCCATCCTCCTCGGCTATATTTCCAGAACAGAACTTGCATTCGCGCTGACGTCCGCACTCGACCCGTCCCGAGCCCTCGACGACAGCACAGAAGCGTATTTTTCGCACCAGCCGCTCTCGGATCCGACATCGAGTCTCGATTTGCGGCCGTGGATGGACCAGACGCCTATCACGCTTAATGCGAAGGCGAGTTTCCAGCTCACGGTTAGCATGTTTCAGAAACTGGGGTTGCGCTATGTGTTGTTTGTTGATAGGGGCATTTTGAGGGGGCTGATGACGAAGAAGGATGTGTGGTTTGTGCTGAATGGTATGGATGATGGGGATGAGGGGGTTACGGGGATAGGTAGGGGGGCGCTGAGGGAGGAGGTGGATGGGGAGAGGGGGAGCGAGGAGAGGGGGTTGTTGGCGACGCCGGTGGATGAGGATGATGAGAGTGTGAGGGGGTTGGGGGGTTTGAGGTAGTGTAGGTGGGTATTTGGGGTGTTGGGGGGTGATTGGATAGTTGAGGTTTGGGAATTATGATATGTTTTTGTGACGTGGGAACGTGGGTGTACGTTTGCGGTGTGTCGATTATGTGCTCGTGAGACGGTGTGAGTTAAAATGGCCTGGTGGTGTCCGAAAAGGAGCACCGAGATAGTTCGCAGCGGTCGTAGTTCGCAGCCGCGTTTGCAAAGTAGTAATCAGTGCGCGAATGTACGAGCAGAACATAATTCGCAATCTTCGTAATTCGCAGGTGCGTTTTACTCCATGCGCGAATGAAGATAGCTCGCGGCAGTCGTAGTTCGCAACCGCGTTGCGAATTATAACCGACGCTGATTGGTTGGACTGCTTACCGACTTGGCTGAGCGTGCATCCCTTTTGTCCACTTTGCCAGAGGACTTCGATGTTGAATGGACCTCGTTTGACCACGTCGCCAGAGGACCTCGATGCTGAGTGGATCTCGTTTCCCCACGTCATCAGAGGACCTTGATGCTGAATAGATCTCGTTGGTCTATATCGCCAGAGGATCTCGATGTTGAGTGGATCTCGTTTGTCCACGTCGCCAGAGGACCTCGATGCTGAGTGTGGAAATTTGTGTGGCCACGCCGTCAGAAGCCCTCGTACACAGCGACACCATGTCGGGCACGGGGGTGTGTGCACAGGGGCTCTGTTCGCGATTGCGGAGTGAGACGATCAGCCGGAAAAGGGTACAAGAAGAAAAGTCCCGCCTTTAATCTGATAGATGGCTGTTTAGGTATGAATCGACATATGGAATGTTTTTGACACTACTAACATGGCCGCTCTCAGGGACTATCGTATCGAGCAGCGAGGAGGTCTTAACCTTCACAACCTTCTTCACCTTTGTGATTTGACTCGGTTCAAAACAGAAGTGGAACATATGACTGATTGATTGATCTGCTGCGAGGAAGCTATCCATACTGACATAGCTTCCCGATTTGCAGAGCTCAGGCCATCCTGATCAGGCCACTTCCAGAACACTTGCCGTGCCTACAAGATGGGCAGTTGCGACGTAACCACCCTCGCTGTCGTCAGGCACCAACTCAATCTTTTCTGCGACACTTCAACATCATTTAAACCTCTTCCAAACGGCCCGCCGGCTGGCTAGGGTGCGCCAGAACCATTGATCGTCGAGGTATGTCATTATCGTCTACTGCCCCACGCGTAACAACCGGGCCTGGCATCGCGACCATTGGAACATCTCCTTCGCTCCGCTCTGCTCTCAAAGAAGCACCCTGGGCCAACGTCTGAGCAGCACTACGATGTTCTCCATGCCCTCGCAGTACCGGACCGGCACGCTGTGTTGAAGCACCTGGTGCTGCACAAACCTGACGATGCTCATACCGGCTCCGATGGCGAGCACGTCTATGATCCCGCCTGCTGATGTACCAAAAGATGGTCGCCAATACAGCGTTAATTCCGGTTCCAATGAGGGCAGGTGCCCACGCATTGATTGTGTCACTTGTACGCCTCGAGTCTATCGTGAGTCAGCCACGATGACGACGATGCGTTCATCAAGACTTACAGCCGGAGTGCGATGCCATAGTAAGAGTTGGATGTTGCAAGGTCTGTCGCGGTCAGTCCATCGCCATGTACCACAATCAACGCTTGCCTACCGATACGACGAGTGCGAACTGGTACAAGTTCCAGGCCAGAAGTATGAGTAGTCGCCGTGGGTTCGCGTTGGGTCGCAAAGCAATCCCAAAAGCAAAGACACAAACAAGCCTGGCCGAGTCTGCTAGCTGCCATAACGAAGCAATACGTTGGCTCGTTGCCCAAAGCATCACGAACGGGTAGACACCTATAAGCTGCTTGGTCATTGTGTGTACACCCTCATGATGAGTCCCAAAACTGGCGATGATGAGGAACGTGTATCCACTTGGTATACTACAGACCAGAGCCTGGTTACCTTCGAAGGTATGTAACATCGCGTTCATCAAGTTGGCCCAGGCGATATAGCTGACCATCTTATATAGACGGTGTACGCAATTGCCGCTGCAATTCATGAGAAAAATTCCCATTATCGCCCTACTCAACCACAAGAGGGCGTGGGTTGTGGCTGACAGGAATTTTTCCTCCTCGTAACCACAGGCAACGCTGATCATAGCCGCTGCAATCAGGGTGTCCGACAGCTCGATCCCGCTTGAGAGCAGTAGCGTACGAAGACTACCAATGACAGAGGCCCTAGTGCTTGCGAGATGGTAGAACATAGCTGCGATGTAGGTCAGGATCGATAGCAGAGATGAAGGAGTGGGGCCTACTGTTCCTGCTCTACTGCGCGTTACAAATACGATAGGGAGGCGACGGGTACTGATGAGTGCTTGGTGTCTTGCCGAAGCCACGGTACGTGAACGTGTATCGTTGAAGGAGAAAAGATTGTTTGCGGTGAGGAAAGAGTCGACAACAGGCTCTTGACCTGGCAGACTACAACTCCTGACATAGAACAGGCTGCTTCAACAACACAGGTGTAGCCACAGAAGCACTCAATAGTCGCAAGAGAGCTATATGGCACGAATAGAGCGTCGCAGTGCAATGAAGGGCTGACGTTGGGAGCGAAGAAGTCAGAATCAGATGGAAGTTGACCATATGAGCGCTGGCAACCTCGTTTAACGACAGCGGGCATACGATTGACCCCTGACACCGGCTGCCAAGATCACGGCTGATTCTAAGCAGAGGGGACATGTCGACCATGCGTGAGATGCCAACGCAGACCTTATACGCTACTGAACACAGGGAAAATGATAGGCTTCGCTATCCACTACCGAGGAAAGACTCCAGCTACGTATCGTTGTATCAAGTCGTTATTACAGGCTCACGAATCAATCTGCCGCTTGATTGAAACTCTCATGGCCCTCTTCGCTCTCGGCCCTCTTCGCTCTCCACCCTCCACTTTCATGCCTCATCGGCTCGCGAACCGCGGGGCAAGCCATTTTATTCGAGTCCAAACATACTGATTCTCACCCCAGCAGGAGGCTCGCTACTTTTTAATTATGCTTGACCACCATATCTCCCGAGCAGATCTAAAAGGCCAAATCAAGTTCCAAAAGAGTGATTTAGTATCAACAATAGGAAAGTGACGATACATTTAGTGGCATAAAACTTGTTTATGGATGGTAGGTGACGACCGTCTTGCATCTGGACAGAGGAAAAGCCGCGAATGAAAGAAGGACACGCTGACACGCTTGCGCTCGGGACCAGTCGCTCCGGCAGTCATATTTCAGCGTCAAAAAGAAGGCTGAGAGATGTTTTCCCTTTTCGTTCGCCGCAGCCATTCCTGTCGAGCCCACTGACTGATGAAACTTCTTGCTTGGGCCATTGTCGTTTACGATTCCACGTACTCGACAAATGTCTGATCTAGAGTTGCATTAACCTTCAATCACAGAATTCCCTTCGGCATAGCAGCTTGTGCCAAGTCTCTCGAGGCATTTTCCCGTCCATCCACGAACGCGTGACGCAGGAGTCAGTCCAATCGCCCAGGAACAAGCTTCACCGGATTTTCATTCCATCTCGGTCAAAGATAAGAAGAGCGAATCATCCAGCGGCATTGATATTGACATCCACCCCGTGTCTGTCTGGTGACGCAGACGTGCATGCGTTGGGTAGCAAGGTCTCAGCCTTGCAGCTCACGCCAGCTGGCAAGCCCCGCCCCTCGATTTTGGACCCCAGCGTGACTTTCTTCATTCTTCCATGGTTCTCGACTGGCTATTCTTTGGAGGAAACTGTTGCTCAAACACGAACAGACGTCTATACGTCGATGGCACGTTGAATGACATAGATTCTTGCCAGAGAACAGTGTCTCCAATCATATTACGTGCGGATCACTTTCCAGTATTTCTAACTCGAATTGTTAAGGCGCGTTCGCAACCGAATATCCAATGGCCTCGAGTCCGAGTGCTGTCCACCGCCGGTTGAAGCGCAAAAGGACAGACGACGACTACGCCCATGAATCTCACGAGAGGGAGAGTGTCCTTTTGAAAAGAAAATGCTCGACAAACAGGGCAATGAATTCTTCTCGTCTCCTCGCCTGCCCGATCCTGAAGCATGACCCGACCAGATTTCGCTCCCAGAGGTCCTGCAGCTCCGGATGGCCCTCCATTTCTCGGCTCAAGTACATACCTGAACATTCTTTGTCACCGAAGATGCTAATTCGCACAGAGAGCATCTTTTCCGCAACCACGAGCCAAAACCAACCTGTCCTCGATGTCAATCTATGTTTCGGACTCGCGACGATGTCGACGTACACCTTCAGTTACCTTACCCTTGTCCCATAATCCGTACTCGCAGGGAAGATGAAACCCAACTCACAGAGTACGCGAAAAGAACGCTGAGCAAACGTACAAGAAAGGGCGATGATCCCGCGCACGCCTGGGTGCAAATCTACAAGACGTGCTTTCCAAGCGTGCGCGACGAGGATGTACCCTCGCCTTACGTCGAGACTGCCGAAGACGAGTCGCGCAGACTCCGCCACGACGCAAGCCGAGAGCTCTTTGATTACATTCATGCGCGTGTGCCTGCGATGCTACAGCGCGTCATTCAAAAGCACGGCGTTTCGCGGAGGCACTCGACGGATCTCGCGACCAGCCTGCTATCGCAGCTGACGTCGATGATAGAGGCATTCATCGACCCACCCGATGAGTGCGCTCCCGCAGAAATATCTCCAGAGCCTTCAAGCTCCCTTTCGTCCAACAATGCCAATACCATGCCCTTCGTTTTCATCGCCAGAGAGCCACAGCGAAGCCGATACTCTGAAGAGCCCGAACCCACATACTATAAGGAGCCCGAACTCACGTACTTTAAAGAGCCCGGAACCACATACTCTTCAGACAACGAAAGCATCCTCTCCGCATCCGCCTCCTACTCGCGCGCCTCCTCACCCATCTCCTCCTCAGACTACATATTCCTCCCCCCCAAAAAGCACGACCCACCGCAAGAATGCGCCGCAGCCAGCTTTGTCCCAAACCAAGGTTATTCCCCCACGTACATTTTCAACGAGAGCAGCACCAACGAAAACCAAAACCTGGACAACCAATTTAGATTCCCTCTCCAACCCGATTCATCATCATATGAGGCTGCGATATATGTGCCGTCGTCGTGGGGTATTTGACACCGGACGACGATGGCGGGGTTATTGGACAAAGGAAAAGAAAGGCATGCAAAGCACTACGGTTGCCGCTAAGCACAGCAAGTCAGGCAAGAAAAAAACAATTGGAGAAAAGGATTTTGTGAACGGGGGCGAGAAGACGGGAGGGAAGAAGTGTCATGTAAACTCAACCGCTACACACGCTCAGCATAGCAATTAAATTTTTCATCGAGTTGTATCTTGTAAATCTCCGTTCCCTCATTCCTTGTTCATTCTACGAAGATTTAGGCTGCGAGATGTGCACCATGTCCACCGCTTTTGATGCTCCGCTGCATGTGTAGGTACGCTGCAAGACGATGGATAGTGCTTTGCACATGCTGTGCGATGCGACTAACGGGTATAAGGGGGGGGGGGGGGCTTGCCATGTGCTCACGTATTTTGGATCTGAGGATACTTTAATTGGTACTACTTTTTAACTAACGAGACAAATACTCTTCAGTGGCGTGGTGAGGCTTGGGTTTGGGTGCTGGATGGAATAGCGCGTGGTGAAGAAGGGGAGAACTTGTCGATCTGGGTGGTACTCTATAGCTTTCTAGATTTCAAAACGAGCAGCAGTTAGAATCTTATCGGACAGAGAAGTGATGCGTTGGGATTTCTCAAGGGGCCGATGGACATGTATCCTCCACACACCATCTCGTGTTCCAAGCACAAAAGGAACAAAGACACCTCAATCTCGCTCATTAGGATACAAACACGCTCTCGCTACCAATGCCTCAATACGATGCTTCCGATTTCGCACCGCACTCCCCAACTCTCACCCATCCCCACCCCTCTTCTCCCCACCCCCCTCAATCCCCCCCTAATCCCCCCCTACCCCTTCCCGCCCAACAAATAAACCCAATACCACGCCGCGACCGCAATCCCCGCAACCACGACAGCAATACTAATCCCATCGTCAGCCCTTCTTGAACCAAGCATAATGGCGTAGAGTCGCACATGCAGATAAGAGACATTTTGAAAAAAGCTTACCTGGCTGACTTCCTGCCGCCCAGACACTGCCCGAGGAGCTTTTTCAGCGGGCCGAAGATGGAGGCGAGGAAGGACTGGAGGAATGGTGTTGTGTGGTCGTTGTTTTTGGCGGGGGGGTTGGTTGGGGCTGGGGTTGAAACACTCCTCTCCCCAGGTGTGGGCTTTGGGTCTCGTTTTGCTTCTCCCATTTTCAACTCCTTTTTCTCGCCTTGGGCATCCTCTGCTTTCTTCTTGGGCGTGAGAGGGGGTGTGGGAGGCTCGAGGACCTTGGCGGGCGTGGCGATGGTGTCGAGTAAAGCGCCGAGTTTCTTCGAGCTGTCGTTGGCACCGTCGTTTTTCTGGATGCTGTCTGCTTCACTGGGCTCGGAGCTCCGTGTTTTCGACTGCGTGGGGTGCGGCTCTTTGGTAGTCTCTTCTTTATGTGCAGATGGCTCCTTGGCGTGTTGTTCCAGGATTCCATTCGAAGGCGATTGTTTCGAAGAAGGTTGGCCAATGATGGTTTCTGACTTTGAGGTTTCAGCTACTTCAGGCGGTGATGGATCTTCGAGTGTCTTCTCGGATACAGCAGAAGTGAAGGGGAGTTTCTGCTGGTCCTCATCGGTGGGCTCTTCAGCCGCAGGAGTAGTGGAGGATTTGGCGTCGTTTTCTGGTGGTGGGGCTAGCGGATCTGCATCATGAGATGCACGGACAGTAGGAAGAGAATTTAATTCGCTCGTGGTTGTGGCGATGTTTGTTGCATCAACCACTGGAGATGACAACGCAGGTACTTGCTCGATTTCGGGAGCTTCTTCCTCGGCAACGGAATTGAGTGAGCCGCTCTTTGGGGCGAGCGAGGCAGACGGCACGGACTGAGGGGTCATGGCCAAGACAGGGGAAGCAGTTTGGCTGTGTCGACGTTCTCGGACCTCGTCCTCGGGCAACGAAGTACTAATCCGCTCCACCCGAGCCATGATGCCCTCGCGACTAGTGGGAAACAATTCTAGGGATGGATCGTTCAAGTCTTCATCGTCTTCGTCTGTCCGGGGCAAGGTGTGGGGGATACTCCCTGTGCGAGTCCTACGCGCGAAGAAAGAACCCGGACTACCTTCTGAGTCTTCCGCTGGAGTGATTTCTTCATAATCAAACCTCGGCTCACCCTCGAAGACGGCGTTGTGGTCCGAGTAGACGGAGCCATTGGAGATGCTTGGCGTGAGAGCCTCGCGTTCGTGCGGCAGAAGGGGAGTTTCTGATCCATACTCGTCCTCGCCAAAGTCCTCGTGGGAAAAGGTGGGAGCACGTTCCGCCTCGAAAGTACTATCCTCGAGATCTGGCGCGTGCTCAAGATCTTCTGTCTCGTCTTGAGAGCTGTCAATTTTGGAAGAGCTGGCTCGATCCGATGAGTGGAGAGATTCCTCTTCAATCGTGTCCATCTTCTGGGAGCTCTGGGTATCATCTTCGTTAGGTGATGTTTGGAATGACTCATGCCTGAGTGTTGGACCCGCCTCTTCATCGAGAAGCGATACCTCTGCATCGTTGCTCTCGATGCCTTCTGCAAAGCCAGAATCAGGAGTGATGACGACCTCGTCAGGAGTAGCGTCTGCTGCCCGCTGCTCGTGTGCAAATTTCTGGGCACTGGTGGCCTCTTGCCCAAAGTCGTCGCCGAACGAGGGCTTCTCGTCGGTCTTTTCTATAATAAGAAGGGGTAACGATGGCGGTGTAGGGGACACCTCCTCTTTTGCATCCACGGGTGTCTCGGGCTTGATAATTTCCACATCCGGCTCTGCGTCAGCCGAGCGCTTAGTCTTGTCCTCATGCAAGCTGCCTGTCTTGCTGATACTGTGCTCTGGTGGCTTCTTTTCGGCGACCTTCTCGACGACTGTGAATGGAATGGGCACTTCGTGGGGTTGCTGAACCGCTGTTATGATCCCTATTTCCCAGAGCTTGATCGAAACGTACCTGCTCAACCTTGGACGTTTCCATCAATGGCTCGGCACTTGGGGAAGACTGGGCATTGGCCGCTGCATCTGGAGGTGGAGCCGATTCTTCGCGTTGCACCGAGTCCTTGCGCTTAGTTGAGGCTTCTGTGGCTTGGCCAACGCTGGTTGCATCGGGAATCCGTTTCACATGGACGACATTATTTCGATTGCCATGCTCGTCGGCGGCTAGCAGTCATGAGCACTGAACTTGGCCTTGTGCAGAAGCTTAGAAGAGCTCACCCGAGTCATTGGACTCATCCACGACCCAATGGCCCTCGCCGATGCGGACCTTGTACTGATAGTCGCCCTCGGGCACATTGTCAAACCGCCGCGAGAAGATTAGTTCTCCCGATTTCGTTCCCTCAGAATGCATCTCTAGTGTTTCCCATGGCGGCGTGCTCATGGACGTGACGACGAATACAGGGGGTCGGACGCCGGGCTGCGAGAAGGTGATGGTGGCCGGGGCCGTCATGGCTTCATCGAAGGGGAAAAGGGCGGTGGAGAGAGGTGACCTCAGGCCAGCCCTGTGTCGTGGCGAGCTAGGCGTCGGTTCGGTACCGCGTCGAGTGATGACTGGGAACCTGTCGTCAGTGTCTGTGGAGGAAGGGAGATCGTCGGTGGATGCTGATGCTTTCGACTTGGACCCGAGGAAGAGGGCCTTGATGTGGCGGCGGTGGGGACGATATTTGAGAAAGGTCATAGCACAGAGGGATGGAAGAATAGGTGTCGCACAAGAGTCTTCATCAGAAGTTGGAACAGGAGCTTACCGGCAGTCTCGAGCGGAGCTTCTCTTGCGGGTCCTGTGGTGCTGCGAATGCCACTGCCTCCGGATTGTCAAGGTGGACGTTGTTGGAGGTGGGCGAGGAAGAGGAATGGAGGAGCACAGGGGAGAGCAAGAGAGAGAGAGGGAGAGAGACAGGTTATGGTGAGACCAGCTGCAGCTTCCCTATCTCGCAGCAAACCGGGCGTGCAGCAGCGGCGGGAAGCTACCCCCGTCGCCCCAGCAGCTTACTCGACCGTTTCGCAGCTCCAGAAGGCGGGGGCGGCTGAAGCAGTGACAGGAGTCGAGTGGCCAGATGACGGCCATTGGACGTGTCCAGGTCGAGGCACACGACCGCCTTCCCCTCTCCCCGCGGTGCAGCATTATCGAGTGACGTGAAGCAACAATCAAGCTCGGCGCGCCCCCCCGCCGCAACTGTTGAGCCACGCCCATGCCGGATGCAGCCACTTGGCCGCCGATCGCCGCACCTCAGCCCTGCAGCTCGACGACGCGCATGCGATGGAACGGTAGTTATATGATATTCACACTGGGTATATAAACTGCAAGCCCTCGCGCCAATTCCACCACCGTTAGTAGCCCCTCGCAGTCACGGCATTGGTCGCCAGCCACACGACCCGCTTCCGGTACTCGCTCATCATGTGCATGACCGGGTCGCCAAACACCGTCTCCCTCAGCATCTCGTCTTCAATCGTGACCGCCTCCACCTCCTCCCCTCTCCCAGATCCACCTTTGCTCCTCATCACAATGAGCCGGCCTGCCGTGCTCAGCGTGCTGGGAGGAATGGGCCAATGCGGCAACGTCGTCGTCGCCTTGGATGTCTTGGACGACTTGGAGAGCTTGGAGTGCTTCGACGGCTTGCTGGATGTCGTGGCAAGCGTCGTCGTCGTCGATGCCGGGAGGTGCAGCTGTGACATGGCCACGAGCGCCGACGACGTGGACGCCGACACCGCACTCGGCGCTGGCGAGGCATACAGCTTCAACAGACTCCGCACAATCTGCTTGTCGGCCCGCGGCACAGGGTCTCCTTCGTTGATGAAGCTGAAGAAGAGGCTCTTGCGGTGCTTGCGCCCCTCTGGCTTCTGCAGCGGGAGCAGGCTGACGGGCGGCGCCCCGAACGTGACGCAATGCACCCGCTTGAAGAAGCCCGTGAGGTAGTTTAATTCCGACGTGACGCGCGATGAGAGCATGTGCGCAAACAGCAGCGCCGCCACGGCTCCGCCCGCAGAGTGCCCGGTGATGAGCAGGCTCGCGTTGCTGCGGCCGGGGTTCTCCTCCAGCAGCGTCTTGAGCCGGTCGGAAACCGGCTTCAACATTTTCCTCGCAACCTGTAGGAAGCCCGCGTGGCAAAGGTTGCCCTCGTCGTCGAGGAAGCCGTCTGGGCTGCTCGGCGCCTGCCGGAAGTTTACCGCCCAGTCCATGAACGTCTGGCTTCCTCGCACCGCAAACACAATGACGTTTAGATCGTCAATCGGAACAGACTTTAGCACCATGGCCTTTGTGCCGGACCGCCAGTCGGATGCTACGTGCGATTCGTGTTCCGACGTGCGAGGTGCCGGTGGTGTGTACACCTTTTCAGAGTAGTTTGCTGCCAGGCAGAGGAGCGGATACGTGGGCGTAAACACCTTGAAAGGCGGGAGGTGTGGTGGCAGCCGTGAGTTGGAGTAGAGCCACGCTTTGGAGAAGTGGTTGGACGCTCGCCCCTGCGACATGGCTTTGCTTGTGCTGGGATAGACGGGATTGGGGGCGAAGCCTCGTGTGAATTCGCTGTGAACGGATGAAACCGAAGGGCTCGGTTCCAGGTTGGGGTCGACCATGAGGTCCTGCTCTTGTCCGCTGAACTTTTCACCGTCAATGCTGGTGATGACGGCGTCTAGCTTGCCGCATAAAATGTCGCAGAGGGCGGCTCCTTGGTTTAGAGCCTGTGTGCTCTTCTTGCTAATGAGGTTGGTTGAATCATCGACATACCCATTCAACTGCGCACTCTTCTTGCTGATGAGGTTGGTTGATTGGTCGACATAGTCATTTATTTGTGTCTTGCTCTTGCCCGCTCCAGATGTCAGGGTGCCTCTCAGGTCGCCGTAGGATTTGGCGGCCAATCGGTCGACTTTGTTCCAAGACGTCTTCAGCTTGCCTTCCACCCGAGGCGGGTACGAGGTTGCGATGCTGATTGTGGAATTCCCGGCGTAAGGCTGGACGGGCTGAAGGGGGGGAGATGGCTGCCATGGCTGCGAGTCGTAAGGCTCGGGAGCGGCCCCGTAGATTGGGTGCTGCGGCGGGCTCGCAGAGAACCCGGGATACGCGTATCCATCCGACGAGACCTGGAGGGTCGGTATCGGAGCAGCCGCATAGTTGTGATTGTGAATGTGTACTGCTGATGCTGACGCATACGCGTTATGTGCCGTGGGCTGTGTCTTGGTGTCCTTGTCCTTTTTCGACGAGTGCTTCCTCCTTCCCTTGCGCTCGTTTCCCTTGAACATGAATGCCATGTTGTGAGCCACGGGCAGAATCGATGTGAAGATGTTCGGATTGTATTGCGCTTCAATGCCAAAGCCGGGGTTTGTGCCGTGTTCGCTCCTGCGCGCAGCCTGTCGTGATAATCATTCTCGTCCCTGCGCTTTCACCAGTCGGAATGGGAGTCGACTATTCGCGTCCTCTCCACGGGGTATATGGCCATCGAGGTTGAATGGAACGAGCAGGCTGCGTGGGCGAGCGGGGGCGAAGGGGTTTTAACTGACGGTTGGCTCCAAGGTGAGCCTCGCTTGCATAGCCACCGGCAGGCACACCGCAGCCATGCCTCGATCCCGCCCCCGCCGTTGGCCTCTAGTTCGTTTCGTCCGGACACACTGCAGATCAAGGCAATCTGACCACCCGTTGCATCATCATCATTGGCCCGCCCCGCTCTCGGCTGCCGCATCCAGGACTCGATTGCGAGGCCGAGCAGCAAAAGATGCTTTTGTGCGGGCAGAGCCTCCCCACGACACGGGCAGCATTGCACCACGCATGGCTACGGCGTACCGACGGCATTGTAAGGCGGGAACACGACTTGAACGCGTGAAACTCGTCATCGAGTCCAGTGCAGGGCTCCCGTTCTATTTTGGGCAATCCAGCGGTTTGGTTTGGAATCGCGCGACCGCTGCACATGATCACTGACGAATACCCACCCGAAGCCTGTTCCTGGCACCATCGACCCCAGATTCCAGGGCATTACGCACCTGCCCAGCTTTCACATGCCGTCGTCAGCCATCTACATGGATGCGTCTGGGCCAGTCACACACACACACCCGCTCAAAGTCATTGTATTGTGCATTTCGCCAGGCGTACCGTACACAGCTACAACCCAGTGCAGTCCAGACCAGACCCGGGCCCCACGCGACCCATACATGTGTCTGCATGTTGTCCGTCCATCAGTGATTCCGCGATTCCACCAAAGTGAGCACGAAGCAAGCACGAAGCAAGCAACAAGCCTGTCACTGAAAACGAGTCCGGACACCGCTACACCAGAGAACTCGCAGATAAAGGAAGAGATAAAGGAAAGGGGGCTGGTCCCCAAGTCGGTGGTACAGAAGGTGCGGGACCGAGATTTTTATTTTTCTGGCGTCTGCCCAGCACGAGGACAGCGCAATGGCCACGCTGAACTGGGGCCAGAGGGTAAATGAAAAGGCGTGGAGACGGCGTTATCGTGGTGCGGCCGTTCATGTTCACTTCGCATTCGAGGCGATTTCCTATCCACGGATCTAGAAATCAGGGAACAGATGACGGTGCCTAGATCAATGTCAGAGGGCTACAAAGAGCTGGTAAGAGTGAACTCACGTGTCGTCACCCGTCTGTCCATACGCCTCCGTCTCTTCTGGATACTTGTCGAATTGACTAGCATCGCCGACACCAGCTCTTACCGGAGGAACATAGGGCGCGTCAATGTCCTTTTTCTGCAATCGCTCCCACGTCACTTCTGCGAACCACGGGTGATTCATGACATCCTTGCTCCCGCCGTGGAGGTTGCCAAGTCGCTTGGTCAGGTCCGACGTGATGAGCTTCTGCAGCAGGTCCTGCGCATCGTGGTGGATGTAGGGAGGGTATTTCACCCTGCCCTTGAGAATGTTTTCGTAAATCTTCATGGGCGACCCGCCATCCCAGAAGGGGGTAAAGCCGCAGAGCATTTCGAATATCAGGATACCGAGGGACCACCTAGCGCTGTCAGCGTTGCATCGACTAGGTTGCCGGACGCCACTCACCAATCAACGGACTTGTTGTACCCTTTCGACGCGACTACCTCGGGCGCGAGGTAATCCGGCGTCCCGCACAGCGTCCAGGTAATGTCGGGCACCTCTTTGGCGAAGCCAAAATCGGTAATCTTTAGGTGCCCGTGCCGATCGAGCAGCAGATTCTCGGGCTTCAGGTCGCGGTAGATGATGTTTTGCGCATGCAGATAGTCAAGGGCAAGGGTGACTTCGGCAGCGTAGAACTTTGCGACGGGATTAGGAAACCGCTAGATGAGGTTAGCCGTCGCTCTGTCGGACACATCTGCGACGGGAGGCGTACCTGAGACTTGCGCAGCAGACTAAAGAGCTCGCCGCCCTCGACAAAGTCCATGACCATGTACAGGTTCTTCGAGTCCTGAAAGGTGCCCCAGAGGGTGATGAGGAAGGGGTGCTTGACCTGCTGCAGCATGCGACGCTCGTCGTTGGTGTGCTCGACCTGCTTCATCTTGACCACCTGTGCCTTTTTGAGCACTTTGATGGCGTAGAAGCGCTGGTTGTGCTTGGACTGCACGAGGTGGACGCGCCCGAAGCTGCCGGTGCCGAGGGTGCGCTGGATGGTGAAGTCGGTGAGGGTGTACTTGCCCTTTGTGGTGCGGACGGCGGCCGGCTGGGCGGGCTGCTGGACGCCGCCGTTGGCCGACTTGTTCTCGGTGGCGTGGTGTATCATGTTCTGTATACTGGGCACATTGTGCGATGTCTGCTGGTACGGCTCCGGGGACGACTGCGGGGTGGCGTATGCCTGCTGGGGGAAGCTGCCGGACGGGTTCATCGAGTCGGGCGTCTTGGATGGCGCCGTCGACGCCGCCGTGGACTGCGACGCGGCGGCGTGCGAGTCGGTGCCCTTGGTCTGGTTGAAGGTGAAGTTGCTGCTGGTCTTGGACGTCGTGGGCGTAATGGGCGAGTGCGAGTCCTTGATGGGCGACGTGGGCGAGTCGAGGTCGCGGGACCCGGTCGAGTCCTTGGTCCGCTTCTTCTTTAGGAATCCGAGAGTCGGCATAAGAGCGGCGGTCGAGGAATGCTGCCCAGCCGCAGCGACGAAGGGCGGCGGAGCGGGCGCGGCACGGGCGCAGGCGCGGACGCGGCAATTGGCGTTAGGAGCGGGCGACAGGCAGTGTGGGGAGGAATTGGTGGGCGACGCAGGGCATGGGGGGTTAGCAATGGGGAGTGGGTGGTCGGGGATAGGATGGCGACGGGCGAGGGTGTTGGAGGTGAGGACGGCGAGGGAGGGGAGGCTGGGCGGAGTTGAGGCGCTTTGGCGGGGGACGCGATGCAGGCAGAGGCCAGGGTTGCCCGCGGCCACCGTCCCAGATCGGCCTCAAAGAACGTCGCTGGTGCTCGGCAGGCGCACACGCACCACACGAACCACACGAACCACACGCTTGCGGAAGCGCGGCAGTAGGAGCTGGCCGACGGCGCAAATGGTACATAGATACATGGAAATGGATACATATACGCCCCTCTGATCCAGGCCTGGACTGCGTCATGCTGCCCATGATGCCCCAGACGCCCATTAATACCCATGCCATGCCCTCCCGTCTAGACCAACGCCCAAAATCCTCCCACACACCAATTCGCTCCTCGATCGTCCCTCGATCGTCCCTCTCGCCCCTCGCATCGCCCCTCACACTTCCGTCCCTTCGTCTTCTTCGTCGGCCTGCCCCGGCCGCGAGTACGTCTCCAGGTCCAGCCCGCACACCTCCATGCGCCGCTGTCTGAAGCGGTCGTACAGCTTTCCCCACGCCTCGCGCGCCTCTTCATTCTTTGGCCGGAGGGCCATGCGTTCGTAAAAGGGCAGGTCGTATTCTGGGCCCGGGATCTCGGGGTCCGAAAAGCGCACAAAAGTCGTCGCTGCCTCGAACACTGTCGCATTGAAACCGTCAATGGCGTCGCGCAGCTGGTGCGAGTCGTAGACGACGTTGCCCATGCTCAGCGACCATTCGGAGATGAGCGAGTTGGGAGTTGTGAACGCTTTGCGGAATAGCTCCAGATCTGTCATCGCCTGCGACGTGCGCGCCTCTTTCAGTCGCCGAAAGTCTTTGTCAGACGGGTGGACGATGAGCAGCGACGTCGACATGTCCTCCCTCTCGGCCGTTGCGGGATACGCTGCCATGGGCTCGGATCTGGAGAAGGCCAGCAGGGAATCCAGAGCGGAAGGATCGACCAAAGAGCCGGGCTGCTGGAGGTAGACGAGGCGCTCATACGTGGTAAGCGAGTACAAGCTTGCCAGCGAATATGAAGACGCCAGAGACTCTGGTGGGGCGTCAGCGGCCGATCGAACATGGAGCTGCATTGGATATTCTCACCATCTGCGCCATCGACGATTGTCTCCATGGGCATCAGCGTGACGCCGTGCATTCTCACTGCCGTCTTCAGCAGCCTCCTCGTCGTATACATGTCCACGGCCGTCTCGTCCTCCATCTGCCTCAGCCACGCTCTCGGGAACAGCAATATCCTCTTCGCCGGGCTCCTCATCTTGTGCAGATCGGCGAGCAGCATCACGGCGCTGCAGAGCTCGAGTGGCTCGCGCACCACTTGGACGTATCCTAACCGGCTCCAGTCGAGTGCCTGCTCGGCCATGAAGTGCTGCAGCTTCTCATCTCCCTCTGGATGCGCTCCAATCGGTCTCGCCCATTTTACGTCGAGCGTTGGTGGTTGTATTGGTTTTGGCGCGGGGAGGGGTTTTGGTAGTCGCGGTCTTATCGCTGCTTGCAGACTATGGACTGTTCGCTGCTGGAGCACATACCCAGAGAGGAAGAGCACAACAGTAAATACAAATACTGCACATAGTCAGTTCCAAGGTTGACTCGCACAGGTTGAGAGCGCAATCTCGTCCCATTAACACAACTTACCAATGCCTGCAGAAAAAACCGCAGAAACTTGACTTTGGGTGAGGATCATATCGCTTGCACGGAAAGGGCGCTCGATGAAGAGAAAATAGCAGCTAGACGATGCAGGCGAAAGCAAGGGGTATCTCAAGTCGTGCAGTCGTAAATATGTTCGGATGGTGGTTGAGGCGTGTGACGTGCCGCTGTTTACACGGGAGCCGCGGTTGGCAGGGGCGACTATCGATAAGGCGCCGCGCTCGGCCACATTTTCATCCTCGCAACCCCGTCTCTCCAACCACTCACCAACAAAATCTCGACTCCCGACTCCATCTACGATGCCCAAAGAGGAGCGAAATCACCATCGCGCCGATGCGCAGGGCTTGCTGGACGACCGCGGCTACACGGGCAAGCTGGTCCGCGGCCAGAACCCAGCCCACCTATTCGAAGAGGGCGTTCGTCATCGCATCATCAACTCGTACTACTGGAAGGAGCAGTGCTTTGGTCTAAACGCTGCAACCCTCTGCGACCGCGCCGTGCGCCTCACCTTTATCGGTGGTACCTCTGGCCTCATGGGCAAGCCGACGCCCTTTCTCTGCCTCGCTTTCAAGCTCATGCAGCTACTGCCGCCCAAGAAGATTATACTGGAGTATCTGAATTTTTCCACCGATAGCTTGGAGTACTATTCCGACGACGAGAATCCCAAAACGGAACCCGCCGACGACGATGACGAAGCGACGTCGAGAAACCCCATCCAGGATCCGAATGCGCAGGGCAAGGTCGGCGAATTCAAGTACCTGCGCGCGCTGGCCGCCTTCTATATCCGCCTCGCGTGGGAGCCCAAGGAAATATACGAGACGCTCGAGCCGCTGCTGCTGGACTCGCGCAAGATCAAGCGCCGCACCCAAGACGGCTTCACGTTGACGTACATGGATCAGTTCATCGATGACCTCTTGACCAAAGATCGCGCATGCGCGACCAGTCTATGGAAGATGCCTCGACGGTCGGATCTCGAGGACCGGGACGAGCTAGAGCCTAGAGTCAGCCCGTTGCAGGATGAGATTGATGCAATGGATATGGATGGCGACGACGGGGAGGTGTACGAGGTAGATGGCAACGGCAAGAGGCGAGAGAGGGACCATGCAGACTCTGGGAGCGACTACGATGGACGTCGACGGCGCGCAAACTCGGATAGCGACGATGGGAGGAGGAGGAGCTACAGCGACAGTGAGGATGAGAGGCACGGAGGATATTCGGCTCGCCGGCGGAGGAGCGACTCATATAGCGAGTACGAAAGGCGGGGGAAAGGGCACGAGGAAGACGACAGGCGCAGGACATGTTCGGATTCCAGCGATCAGGGGCACAGGAGTGGTTCGCACAGGGACAAGGATGGATGAGGCGATTGGTCTATCGTTTACCTTCCATGGAGCCACGCGGATGCATGTCGAGAAGAGCGGAGCCGGATAGGTGAGGGGCGTTTCGAGAAGACTTCCCTTTCCGCTCCCGCCAGCCGTTGAAACATGGGGTCCATCCATCCAACACCGCCTTCTCCTCGTGGCCAGCTAGTGGGCATGCTACAGGCGCCGATCGGCCATGTGCGGGCCCGGGGCGGCACCGCCACTCTTACCAGCATGCATCAGGATGCGATCTCAAAGGTGGTCATCACAGTGCAAGATCCTGCAGGTCCCATCGGACGCGTCGGAGTTTCACGTGGTGTTTACAATGTACGTTTCCTGCCACGGCAGCGGAGCGGTGTTTGCAATGCACGTTTACTGCCATGGCGGAGAAAACGGTGATGTGTTCTTGAGATGTTTTGAGGCTATGTGGGTTCAAACAATGCCAAGCAGTGTCGGATGAAAGTGTCCGGGCCTGCAGTGAGGTGCGGGTGCGGGTGTGGTGAGGTCGCGGGTGCCGGCTTAGGAAGGCACGTGGAAGGTGTTGTAATTGTGTTTTTCGAGCGCACACATCTCAGCGAGGTGCCGGGGTCAGACAAGTTGCCAAGGGAGCGGAGGCAAATTGTCAAGAGACGGGCCAATGTGGGCACAGCAGAGGGCGTCGGTGTCGAGGCCCGTGAGGAGGCGAGGGTTTCGTTTCACGCACATCGGCGCTGGCAGGCTCCGAAAAACGTCAGGGCGCCACAGGTTGCCACTCTGCACTGTGGTGCACGGCAGCCCCAGGCAGCTTGGGGCCTGAAGTCCGGGCTGGGCAGCCCCACTCGCTCTGCATGGCTCTGCATCGCTCTGCGCCCGCTGCTCGGACTCGGCCTCTCGCGCCTGCGTCCACGGCCGCGATGACAGATGACGGTGGGTTCGGCGCTGACAACCGCCGATGTCGCCGATCTCCAGGCACACCCCAGCCAGATCGCCGCTTCTGATTGGCCCCATTGCGCTGCGGGCGGAAGCCGGGTGAATGGGTCGCAGTAGCCGAAGTTCGTGTGAATTCCCCCATGGCGATAGCGCATGACGCGAGCTGGGTCACGTACAGCGTGGGTGTCGCTTGCGGTCCAGGTTCCAAACGAAACGGGCCTAGCCCTGCTATATACCATTCCTCTGGTCTCGATAAATACCTGCACCGCTCTCCTCCCGCTCTCTTCACCATACAGTAATCACCACCCTATTGCATCCCTGTGTCACCGACTCACAGAGGCGAAATGGCCAGCCACGGAATGGATCCCATCATGATACCAGGCCGCAGCCTGACACCACGCCCATCAGAGCAGACGCTCCATGTCGCCGACCTCAACCTCAACGACAACTCGGACAACTTCCTCCGTGAACTCGACGATCTCCAGGGCGAATACGATGGTCGATTTCGATTAATCCAGCGTGTCGGCGAGATAGTACGGGGCTTCAACACACGCGTCTCCAACCTCGAGCAGCAGTTTAGCGGCTTCGTCGACCGAAATGCCACCGCCGTCAGCCTCTCCATGCCCCGCGATCTCGAGAAGAACGAGAAGGGCGGTCCGTCTGGTCCAGGTGGTCCTGACGGTCTCAAAGGCCCCGGTGGT
This sequence comes from Polyplosphaeria fusca, assembly GCA_010093805.1. Lineage (NCBI taxonomy): Eukaryota > Fungi > Ascomycota > Dothideomycetes > Pleosporales > Tetraplosphaeriaceae > Polyplosphaeria > Polyplosphaeria fusca. Next base: position 58,918 of record ML996127.1, on the reverse strand, counting down.
CCCAAGGGTCCCGGCGGTCCTGGAGGTCCAGGTGGTCCAGGTGGTCCAGGCAAAGGACCTGGCGGTCCTCACGGTCCTGGCGGACCCCACGGCATGGCCGGCCCACCAGGCCCCAACATCGTCGTGTGGGACGGGCCCGACGACCCAGAGAACCCGCAGAACTGGCCGCGCTCCAAGAAGTGGGTGGTGACCATGGCCATGGGCTTCATGACCTTTTGCATCACGTGGGCCAGCTCCATCTTCAGTACCGCAACCCACGTCACCGCCATGCAGTTCCACGTCTCGCCGCTCGTCATGACGCTCGGCACCTCGCTCTTTGTGCTCGGTTTCGCTGTCGGCCCTCCCGTCTGGGGCCCGCTGTCTGAACTGTACGGCCGCAGGAACCCTCTTTTCCTCGGCTTCTTCATCTTCGTCATCTTCCAGATCCCCGTCGCCGTCGCGCAAAACGTGCACACCATCCTTATCTGCCGTTTCTTGGGCGGTGTGTTTGGCTCGTCGGCGCTTGCCATTGTCGGCGGCGCACTGGTCGATTTCTGGGGCCCCATGGACCGCGGTGTCGCCATGACCATCTTCGCCAGCTCGACCTTCTTGGGCCCAGTCTTTGGACCCATTGTCGGCGGCTTCGTCGTCGAGAGCGACCTGGGATGGCGGTGGACCGAGTACCTGACGGCCATCCTCTCCTTCACCATCGGCACCATCAGCTTCTTCGTCATCCCCGAGTCGTTCACTCCCGTCATTCTCGCACGCCGCGCCGCCAGGTTGCGTATCGAGACGCAGAACTGGGCCCTCCACGCTCGCTCCGAAGAGCAGAAATTCGACATGAAGAACATCACCGAGAAATACCTCATGCGCCCGTTCATCATGCTGTTCCGCGAACCCATCCTCACCCTCGTTACCATCTACATTGCCCTCGTCTACGGCGTCCTATACCTCTTCTTCGAGGCCTACCCCATCGCTTTCATCGAGCAGCGCCACTGGTCCGCCGGCGTCGGCGCGCTCCCCTTCCTCGGCATCATCGTCGGCGTGCTGCTCGGCGGCACCGTCATCATCATCATCACCAAGACGCGCTTCGCACGCAAGTTCAAGGAGACGGGCAAGATCGTCCCCGAGGAGCGCCTCATCCCCATGATCATCGGCGGCGCCCTGTTCCCCATCGGCATGTTCTGGTTCGGCTGGACATCATCCCCCGACATCACCTGGGTCCCGCAGGTCCTCGCCGGTATCCCCATCGGCGCGGGCGTGCTCATGATCTTCTTGCAGGGTCTCAGCTACCTCATCGACTGCTACCTCATGTACGCCAACTCTGCCATCGCAGCAAACACCTTCGTGCGATCGCTCCTCGGCGCGGGCTTCCCGCTCTTCGCCGCAACCCTCTTTCACAAGCTCGGCGTCGCCTGGGCCAGCAGTCTGCTGGGCTTCCTGGCCGTCGGCCTCTTCCCCGTCCCGATTCTCTTCTACATGTACGGCCACAAGATCAGGAAGTGGTCCAAGTTCTCGCCGTACAACTAAATTTGAAGCGTTAGAGTATTTGTTCGTTGCATTGTTTGTTTGTTATAGAATGTAAATATCTAGATCGCTAATGATGATATCACGAGGACTGTATATATACCTAAATCGAGAATATCCACGAATTGGTCGTGTTTGAAGATTTTGCTGTGTCGCGACTTCTAACTTGTCTTTTCTTTCTCATTACCAGCTAGATACTGTACGTCCAACTGCCTCAATCTGCCTCTCACCACCACCCAGATTCCCAACCACCCACATTCTCTCCCACCAATTTCTAAACCTGCCAGCTGTCCCACCCTCCTTTCCTCCCTTCGTCCATCCATCCGCGCCCCGAATCCTCGCATAACCACCACCCCCTTCCCCAAACAGAAAGTCCGTAGCCCGCCACCCCACTCCTCGGACGTTCAAACAACCTCCGACCAATCACACCCCCCTACCACGCATCCAAAGCAGGCTTTATCCCAGGCTCGCGTGGCTCACATGCAGCGACATCTGGCCCAGATCTAGCTGCATCTCACTGCAGATTAATCTATTCCCGGCATCGCTTAGACCACCTTCCGCAAGGGGAAAGGTGTGAGAACACTTGTGGATTGGGTCAGTGGGGATTATGCGGTGCGACCACATGGGCTGAGTATATGCACGCAGGAATTTGGGGATGCATGGCCAACTTTCGATGCGAAACTAATATGAAGAATCCGGTGTCGGAGGGGAGAGTGGACACTGTGGATGCGACTGCGGGCGTGGCTATGTGCAAAACCAACGCGAAATGGGTTGTAGGATTTTGGTGTGGAACATGAGGACACGATACGCAATGCCATCTTCACCATCTTCACCGTCCGCACCATCGCTCAGCACGAGGCGTACCTAAAACATGCTTCGAGACCGCAGACTCCATCGCATACACATCGCTCTAATTAGGAATCAGATAGCTAACCCACGTGCAGCAGCGTTATTAGCCCATCCCGCCCGCATGATTCCCAACAGCCAGACATCGGACCACGGAAAAATCTGGGTGCCGTGGTCGCAGGGGTGTGTGAGGTGAGTTAAAAGTGGAGGACGGGTCGGGGGCGGCGTAGTGGGCCGTGCCGATGGGCGAAGGGCAAAGGGCCGAGGTACATGCATGGGGAGGAGCACGAGTGTGTTACGCAAGAAAAATAATTTCTTAAGATAGATCAGAGCCATGCAGTGATTTATTACTTCTCTCTCAAATTGGCCATCGTGCTTGCGATTCATACCCTGCGCGTAAACGCTCCGCGCGTTTCTAGCAAAACCTGCTAAAGACACACAAGATCAGAATCGCTCGGGCACTGTATCCACATTCCATCTTAAATTGCATCGTAGCTCTTCGCGCCGAACTAACTTCACCACTCGATCTTTTGCCATTCGCCACGATTTACGCGCCACGCATGCGATGAACATTTCAGACTCTAGTTCGTTGTGATCAACTCTATAAATATTCAATTCGCAGCGCAAAACATACGTAGGTTTGAATTCTCATGTCATATAAACAAATCCAAAGGCTTTTACCGAAGTGCTAGATTCCAAGATGGCTTGCGGTTCTGGGTGGGGTTAGGGATGCTTGGGCGGACACGTGTCTAAGAGTAGACAAACAAACAGAATCAACAACTTTTAACGACGGTCTCTACACTAGTGTAAGCTCATTTTCACTCCCTCTCTTCACCAGATGCACGCACATCCATCAACCTCACAACTTAGCCTCCGTTCCCCCAACCTCAATCACACCCTCCATAACCTCGACCGCCCCCCCACTCATCCTCACCTCCTCTACCCCCTCCCCACCCTCTTCCATCACTACATCTACAAAAATATCACACCTCCTCCCCATCTCCACCCCCTGCACAAGATGAAACCTCTTCTCCCTCCCCTCCCCTCCCACCCCTTTCATCCCCAACCAACAACAAAGCGCCGAACTCGCACTCCCCGTCCCCGGATCCTCCCTCGACGAAATACTCCTCGTCCTCACCAATCTGCGCCCCTTATCCTCAGGATCCTGCCCTAAATCGCAGAAATAAAACGTGCCATGCAATCCAACGTCCCACCCGCTCCCAGCGTCGAGGTGCTCGCACGCATAAATCTTATCATACGCAACCAACGACCCCGGCGCCCTCCCCAACGCCCCCAGATCCGCGCACGCGACCAGCGAAAACGCCATTCCCTTGACGATACTCACAATCGGGACGCTGGCGCTGTCCGTCGGGTTGCCCTCTCCCCGCGCGAACGGGTGGGGTAGACGGGCGTTGTGCACACGCACATGATGCGGCACGCGGACCCGCGCCACGCTTTCCCTCGCATCAAACGCAAACTCGACGTCCCCCGCCGCCGTTCTCAGCCGCTTTGTATGCGGGAACAGCGCGGGGTGTGCGCTGATGTGGTGCGCGGTGCCGATGGTGGGGTGGCCGGCAAAAGTGATGCGCGAGCGCGCGGTGAAGATTTCGTAGAGCGCTGTACCGGATTCGTCGGGCGGGGAGAGGAAGACGGATTCGGACAAGTTGAATTCGGTGGCGATGGCTTGTTTTTGGGATTCTGGGATCGAGGAGGGGTGAGGGAGACGGATGATGGCGAGGGGGTTGCCGAGGAAGGGGGTGCGGGTGAAGACGTCGAGGGTTGTGTAGGGGAGTTTCATGGTGGATGGGAGGCGGGGTGGAAGAGGATTGTTTTTTGGGGGGGTGGGGTTAATGGGGATTTATAGGCGCGGATATGAGGTTGAGTGAGTCATTCGGTTCGAGATGCCACTATTCCGAAAGTCGGGGAGGTACGGAGCCGGCGAGTTCGGGCAAGCTATGCACCGAAATCGAGTCCGAAACGATGGAAAGAGTCCCGGGTGAGATCTTATAACCTCAGTATAGAGTTTGTAGCAAGACTGGAGATGAGAAGGGAACATGAACGTTGGATGGAGGGGTAGTCTAGCTGCGATCGTGCAATTGATTTGTAATCTAATGAGGGACTTACAAGATCTGCGAGCGCTTGAAGACCATGGAACTAAGTTGTTTATGTGTAGACATTTGAGGTTGTTGGGATACTAAAGCAAATACGATGACGCGCTTAATATATGCGCACCGTGCAGTCGAGTTCCTAACGAATTATTTCCGCGCTAAGCGCTGTCGTATCTACTAATCACATTATTCTGAGTTAAACTTAAACTAGCCGTCATTCATGACTATAACTGACGAATCATAGGAGTGCTGCCCCGTTCCACCTCTGCGGTTATGGGGCGTGAAATGCGACCCGCATAGGTCGTGCTCCTAAGATCCAACTTTTTCCAACTTACGTATCTTTTACATCAATACTTTTACAGTTAAGTTGATAAAATTATTCAACTTAATTATTCTGCCCAACTTCACTTCTCTCCGCCTTTCTACATTTCCCAGAATCTTCTTATTGCATAGACGTACTCTTTTAAATCTCGTACTTGGACTCGCAAGCTCATGTCGACAGTCGTCTTGTTTTTCCAAATCAATAAATATGCTAGTAGAGACTGCCACAGCAACAACATCTTAAGAAAGGCTCCTCGAGTTGATACGCAACTACCGGATGCCACTCACATAGAAGCAAAGGAACAAACATCCAAGGCAAAAACAAAACATTAAGAATTCCTCGATTCAGCCCCATACCCGCCTTCAACTCACGACCCATCCTTGTCTCCCCTTTCTCCTCACAACTTCATTCAACAACTATGCACAACCCTCCACCCCTGCCCCGGCACCGCCGGCGGCCTCACATTCTCCCACCCCACAAACTCCGGCCACGGTACCCCCGTCCCCCTCCACCCCGCCTGAAACGTCAACGTCTCATTACACCCCACCTCCCCCACATTCACCCTGCCCCCATCCTCCTTCCTCGCCTTCTCCAACGCCTCAGCTCCAAAATCCACAACCCCAAACAACCCCTCCGCAGTCTTATTCCCCACCCACGTCTCCCACGTCGCGACGTCGCCGGCTGGCCGGCTGATGTTGTATACGTTGAGCAGGAGGGTGGTGCCGAGGAGTTGCATTGTGGTTGGGGACGGGAGGAGGAGTTCGAGGGTGCAGTTTGTGGCGGTGGCGGGGAGGGATGTGAATTGGAGTTGGTTTGAGATGTCGAGGGTTGCGCGGCTGAGGAGCAGGACGGATTGGGTGGTGGGGAAGGTTGTGTTTGGGTAGGAGGAGTGTTGGAGGTGGATTGTGGTGGGGTAGGAGATGAGGCAGGAGGGGGTTAGGGGTTGGGGGGGGGGGGGGGGGGGAATTGAGGTGGGTGTTGGTGGAGAGGTGGTGGCGGATGTAGAGGGTGTGATGATGAGCGAGGTGTTGGTTGGAGATTGGGTCGTGGAGATGGAGGTTGAGATGGATGTGAAGTTGGCGGTTGGAGAGGTGGTTGCGGTCGAGCAGATACCGGTACCGGTCTCGTGGGGATGGGCGAAGTGGAGTATCATGGCGATGCGAGCGATGATTGAGAGATAGGTTTGAGGACGCATGTTGATGGGCCTTGCTAGGATCGGCTGGAGTCTTGAAGTTGGATTGAATCTTGGTAGGTGCAAGAAGCTGTGTGTAAACGCTGCTCTGAGGATTTGCAATGGATAGGAGGACGCGAAGAGAGTGTCAACAAAAGTGAGTGAAGGCTGGCTTTTGGAAGTGGAAGAACAGAGCGGCGAATTTTGCCTTTGGCAGCAGCGTTACAGCTGCACTGGCAATAGAGGGTCCTGGAGGAAGCTGCGATGGACCTCATGTCCCAAGGGTAATCATGGGAGGAAGCTGCGATTACTTTTAGGCGGTGAAACATTTTGGACGATGCCGTGCGGTGCTATGCGTCATATGTTCACGACTCGCTCAATGGCGACACTCTGCGGGTCGTGTGCGTCACTCTCGACGCATCGTTCGATTTACGCCTGTGCTGTCTATTAGCAGTTTCGTCTTAGCAGCGTTCGGCATGGATTCACAAAGTAATGTCAGATGATGTTCAAAACGCATTTAAAGCCATCTGAGATTTGTGGCTCTGTGTTGCAGGCATGCCGAAAGTAGATATGTTTGTGGCCCCAAGAGAGGATCGGAAACACTGTCAAGTCGACCGGTCAAAAAGCAAGTTGGCAAGGCCGGACTGATCGGCGCCATGAAGGATCTGACATGCCGAAGGAGTAATATCATATACTGACATGATCAGTGTATCTGAAGCCTAGGAACTTATATGCTTATTCTGACTCCAATCTGGCGCTGCAGCCTGCAGGCCGTTCGCGGCACAGCCACTGGGTGTGACTCGCCGGTGCCTTGAAGGATCGAGGCCCCCCCCCGCTGAGGTCTACAGGTAGTGTGTGGGCCAAGCTTCTGACCGTCAGCTCCCGGCCGTTGAGTGTAAGACGTGCATGCGCGACAAGTGGTGGCCACCCCCAGCCCTAATAGCGGCGAGCAGCCCGCCGCAGCGCGTATGCAGCAGTCCCGAGCTGAGATTTATGGACGGAACTGGCGTCTATTAGCGGCGTGGGTCGTAAGATGATCTGAGGCTTCCGTCGGTGTGATGGTCATGTTGAAATGGCGCACCCCATGTGCACACAAGAATAATGGAACAGGACTACTGCCCAGCCATAGCCTGAGAGCGAGATTGCACAGTTTGAACTACAGATGAGGGATTCGTAAGACGACAGGTGTAAATAAATGGCTAGAGTCCCGCCTTTTGGAAGTCGGGGTATGTACCCGAATCTAGCAAAGCTCGTTCTAGCCGCCGAGCCAAAGTCCGCATCGCCCCACTACGGTAATAACCGCGTTACAGCCGCGCATGTCTCGTTTGCCGCTGGGGGTTTTCGGGCGCCCACCTGACTGGTCCGTCCAGCCGCGACGTCTGCGGCGATGCGAGCAGCTGATTAACTTAGCTTTCGGGCCGCTGGTGATCCCGACGAATTGGTCCAGAGTGTCAGCAACCCCCCACCACCACCACCCGTATTCCGACTATTCCCAGACATGAACTGCAGAATAAATGCAGACATGGATGCGCGCTCTACCCTTCTGTTCCTTCGGACAGGGATGCGCGTTCTGCTTTTCTGTTCCTTCAGACAGGGATGCGCGCTCTACCCGTTTGTTCCTTCAGGATCAAGCGCCTCTGATATTACGCATCTCCTCGATGCCTAGCGGTCAGAGCACCCTCGCTCGGCTCTTTTGTGCCACCGGGCATCTTTCAACCCACGTCAGGCTGGGACGAGACAAGTCCGAGGCCAGAATTGGACCGCGGCCTTAGGAGCGGACCTAGCACATCTCCACGATTTCGCGTTGTTGAACGACAAAGGCAGATCTTAGCTACCGGGAGAGTGCGAGACGTACCCAAGCGATGGCACAGAGCCTGAGGGAACAAAAAGAGAGAGCGTACATCCTTACCAGTAGTCCGCGGTGCTAGAGTGGCCATGTACGATTGATGTTACAAGGCTGCGCTCCGACATCCGGGCTCAAGCCACTGCTCAGGTTCATCTTCATCGTTCTAGGTGGTCATGCAGGACATTCCTTGCCACCATTGCTCAGCTGAAACAGGCAATGCATTTGCTGCTTTCAAGTACATCCAAAGGGCGAATCATCCTGGTAGACGGTTCGGTCAATCCTCCCGCACGTCCACGCGAGACTGAACGAGCTTCTTAGTTGGTCGGGAGGCGGAGGATGCAGTAACGCTAGTAAAAAAAGAAGGAAGACGGCTGTGTACAAGGTGGTCAGACCAGTGGGCGAGGGCAGCCGGTGTGTGTTGGGAGCGTGTGACCTGCCCCAGGGCTCAAGCAGGAGGCGCCTATTAGCCGCCACGCGTCATTTTACGGTGATTCATTGGACTTGATAAGCGCCGGCCGCGGCTCGAGACATGCACAGAGCAGGTCCGACCAGAATCCTCAATCCTCTAGCGAAAGTGGCCCAGCTCCGCCGTAGTAAGAGGCGCGAGCGGCTCTGATTGGTATCAACACAGCAGTTGTGCATACATACGCCGCACACCATGAGCGCTCATGACATAGCCCGATCGGGTGGAGGACTGTATCTCGAAAATTTAACCTAATTTTGCCCCCTCTATAAACCAGTACAGCAGTCTTGCGAGCCCGCACATCTTTGAAACCAACATTCTCCAAAAGCAGATCAAACAAAATGACCACGAAGCAGGATGAAGAGGCTACACCGATCGTGGCGAGTGGGTCTGCCGAGACTCTGGCTACCCATGTCACTGTCACGAAGTATGTTGCTTCCTTCTAGTTTTTTCTCTAAAGCATCAATATATATATTGACTCATCATTCAGTGGTCTGGCACAGCTGACCGAGACCAACTTGGCGAAACACAACTTGTCACCCTTCGAAGAAGACTCCCGCGCTAGGGTTGAGCGGCTGCAGAAAGCTGCAGACGAGCTCGGCTTTGAGCTTTCAGCCGAGTGCTTCGAGCACGAAAAGTAATGCTCACAATAAATCATCTCCAGTTGGAGCAAGAGTTGATGATTGGTGTCTCGGAGTATATTACCTCACCGTCTTTCGTTTTGCGCCCCCATATGTACCAGTGGTGTCCATGGATGGATTGTTCATGCCAGGGCCCATCATGTGATGACTTAACCTAATCGGCTAAAGACATGTCTTTGGCCAAAATGGATAATTAAGCGATTCTCCTCATACCTTGTATTGTTCAACCTTTTCAAGCAAATCTATTCCTCCTTCATCTCTCTCTTATTTTATACGACCATGCCAAATGCAGTCGTTCGACATTTGTGAGCCCTACTCCGTCCAATTTTTAGACTGCGTCAGACAGACGGCCTTCTGCGAATGCCAACCGGATTCGCGTATGTGAACAGCCGCATCGGCGATGGGCCTGAGATAGCCGGTCAGGCCGTGATCATTTAACGGCCAAGTAGCAACGGGGGATTTTTTATCGTTGGCGTTCGCTTGTACAAAGGTTGATCTGTCTACCATGCAGTCCCCATGCAGTCGCAAAACTCGCGTGTCGCATCAGCCCTAGTAAATTCGGAGGCCAATCACAACACGAGAAATAAAGCAATATGCGGCGGCCGAGGCCATTCAGCAACCGTCGTCGTCATGTCGCGCGCCTTGGCGGTGCACGGCGTGAACGTGTCGGGTAAATCCGCGGCGGTCAGTAACCCTTGGTGCTAGGACTCGGGAGGCCGCCCTCATTTTCGCAACTTCAATGTTCCTATCTAAGGGCCCGTGCGATCAATCGTAATCCTGCCTGGTCGGTTGGTGGTGGAGAGGGTTGATGTGTGCTTGTCGATGGAGAGTACGGACTGTCGCTCGCCGGACGGGAATGGAGTACTCTCTCGGACGATGCGATAGACCTCGATCCATCGTAGCGACAAATATTTACTTGGCTTGATTTGCGGATCGCCCACTCGTGGCGTTGTGTCGTAGCAGGCTAATGCAGAGGCTCGGATGCAGAGGCTCGGACATGCACTCGTCTCGTTGTTACTGTCAGAAGGCTGATGCAGTGGACCGAGTGCGCGCATGTCTGACCTGGCATGCATGCTTTGAAGGACCAGATGATGGATATTTAAACGGAACTGGCTCCCGTCGGAAAGTATTCAAAACTCAACAAGCTTTTATTTCCTTGAACTTACCAAACGACTCCACGGATTCTTGTCTTCAGAGATTCTGCTAATTAACATGCCTTCGAAGTATTGTGGCAATATGAAGCCCACGGTGGCGCCAGAATCCAGAGAGGAACCCTCTAACCATGTCAACACAACTAGGTAAGCTACTTTGCTCGTAATATGCCCCGACCAGTGATACGTTCCTTCAAGACCTCCTGAATCTCCATCCCCCTCTCGTTGCGTAGAACCGTTGCTCACAACTCCACACAGTGATGCAGTTGGGCGAACCCATCACTCCACCAGTCCCGACACTGCTGCTCCTACTATGCCACATCGTTTGACCAAGTCATCGCTCGAAGCCAACAGCGTGTCTTCAATTCACCCAGACGAGAAGACTCGAGCAACGAGACATCAGCAAGCAGGTCGCGACTTGGGGTTCGAGCTTCCCACCAGCTGCTTTGAGCGCGAGAAATGGCAACCCAGTGTGTGGCCAACTGCCCGACACCGGTACCACAAGGACAACCAAGAGAAAGAAAAGTAGGAATGCTCAGACGCTACCATGGAGGGTTATTTGATGCGCTCATGCTGCTATTTAAACCTTTATCGAAGAGGACCGAAATATAACTCGCAAATATTATATTTCGGCAGAAGACTGCCTTACCACTGCTTGGCGTAATAATTCACTAATGTGGCTTTGCGTCGGAAATGGACCGAAATACCACCCTTTCTGACCCAAATGCCACTGGTTCTGCCCCACTAAAGTTTAGCGACTCCATGTTAATAGGCGGCTGCCCCCTTGGCTTTTGCGTGGTTGCTCCTCAGTTTATGGGCGGTCACTCCCCAGCTTATAAGGCGGTTGGTGTCACGTCGGCATGCGAGGATGAGCAGAACCATTCTATTGATGAGAACAATTGTAAACAGGAGTGTGGGGTTGGTACAAGGTGTATTGAGTATGGTACAAGTGCGGTGTAGGTGTGATGAGATGTATCTAGGAGAGATGGCTGGCGAGCAGCCTTATGTACATGATGATATGTCACGAGGTAACCCTGTGACCTGGACTTACAACAATTAAGCTAAAGACTTGACTGTATGAGAAGACTGAGATATACACGTGATCCGCCTGCCAACTCCCGGTCGTTCTGTGACAGCTGTGAAAGCTTCTACAAGCATGCGACCCGCATCTAATCCGCGTGCGCGCCGTTATAGTTAGTTCTAGAAGCAGGCGATAGCATGTTTAATGCGATTAAAGGCTCAGCGCGTTCTGATGTAAACAACAAGAAGTCATACCACTAACACTAGAAAATAACTATACCGCGACACACATCCTACCCTATTCCTTCATATAGAAGACTGCAGCTATTATTCTACTGTCCGAGAACCTCGGGGGAGGTGCGAAGCCTACTATTGAATCAGTGGCATTTGGGTCAGAAAGCGTGGTATTTCGGTCCATTTCCGACGCAAAGCCACATTAGTGGTAGCGTATTGGAAACAGTGGTAGATGGAATTATTACGCCAAGCAGTGGTAAGGCGGTCTTTTGCCGTATTATATTTGCTACCAATTTCCCATTGATCTCAAGATACCGCACGTGAATATGCGTAGCAATTTACTCAAAACTTGATATACATAACTAGATTTGCGGTGAATCTGTGTCCAAACGATCTTGTTTTGGTCGACAAGCCCGCTACGATGACGTTGAGGCGACTGGTTCTCGCGCGAGATCGAAGCATGCCTGGGGGCACGTGACTAGTCGAAGCGTCAGGCTTAGGCAAGCCCCTGTTGCCAAATCCACTGTTTCGGGCTAAGATCCAACAGGCAGCACCTACGCCCCGCGGCAGATATACGCCCCGAAGCAGATTTACGCCTAATGGCAGTTATACGCCCCACGGCAGTTATACGCCCCACGGCAGCTATACGCCCCACGGCAGCTAGCGAAGTGTAGAGTGTCATCAGCTGCAGTGAAATGACAAGAAGGGCCTTGGGCCTTACAAGGGGCACAAAGGTGTTGCACAGCTCGCAGGTATGGATTTGGCATCCGCTAGCAGGGCCTCCCATGCCGGTTCGCTTGCGTGTATCGCTCGAACCCGCAGAAGCGCGAGGGACCCCAGCTTAAGATCTGCAGCATCCTTGACCTGTCACGTGCGTCTACCTTCTACCGGTACACGGTAGACAGCCATCCCATTCGTCGCCTTGTATCACTCCTGCTCAACACTGCTCCGTTTATCATGCATATCAGCTCACCATTCAACCTCTGCGGTGTTCTTGTGGAAATTATGTTTCGCGGTCGTCGTCGTATATCAACTATCTATTATAATGTAAGATTCAAATGAACACATCAAGCTATTCGCACTACTAGAAACGTTGATCATGCGATCGCATACCCTAGAGTATTTAATACTAGAAACAACCACAGATTATGTACGAAAATTAGCATTATTAGAGTAACGTTACGACAAAAGAGTAAATTAACACGTAAACTTCGTTCCAATTTTAGCACCGCAACTCATCCCTCAATTCCCCCCAGCACTCCCCTTAACCTCCACAATCGCCGGCCCCGCCACAATACAATCATCCGTCGCTGCCCCCTTATCCTTCGTAATCACCACATAACTTTGCCCATAGAACCCTACCGGCACCGTCGTAGTCAGCTTCTTCCCATTGACCTGCACATCCGTGAACGTCGGCCCAGTCACAGCAATCCAAGCCGCATAATACTGCTGCTTCTTCAACTCCTTGCCCAAGTCCAACGTAATCTGTGACCCGGTCATGACGTTCATCGAGCTTGCGTCCAGCATCAGCGACGGGAATGCCTTGACAGGCAACTTCCCGTTGCTGGCTGGGCACGACTTGATGAAGGGTGCGGCGAGCGTGTATACTTCGTTGAAGTCGAGCGGGACGTCGAAGGGCTGCGGGAACGGAGATTGCTTCTGGGCTGCGCGCAGGTAGGCCGAGTGCCGCGACTCCACGGTCAGGATTGAGCCCGCGGCGGTCAGGTATGTGTCGTCGACGATGGAGGCGGCGGCGCCGAGATACGCGGTGACGCCCACGCCCTCGAGGACCGAAGCGAGGCCGACGAAGGACTTGACGTCGGTGTAGGGGAAGGAGTAGGTACATTCTGCTACGGGTTTGGCTCCGAGTTCTGGGGCTAGTTAGTGAGGGATACAGGGAAGAGTGGGAGGGAAGCTGACTTGAAATGGCGCCGGTGAGGAAGTCGACGTGGGTCTTCTCATCGTACAGGACTTCGTTGATGTTCTTGAAGAAGCTGCCGCGGAAGCCTGCGTCGGCGAACTGTTGCGAGCTGTTGAACTTCGCGATACCGTCACGGTAGAATGCATATTCTGCGACGAGATTAGCTTGGAAAGTGGACACGTTGTCCGTGGTGACATACCCAAGTGCTCCAGTGTCAAGGCATACTGGAGAATGTCGATATCGGTAATGCCTGGCTTCTTGTGGCCGCGTTGGGTGGGAGCGGCAATGCAAACGTTGCTCAAGCCAAGAGCAAGAGTCGTAGAGATGAAGAACCTCATGTTGATGAAGGATTATGATTCTCGTAAGGATCGTAAGGAAGTTTGTAAGTCACAATGAGAGTCTATTGTCCACCAAGTACAACCTCCTGAACTTATAGTAATGGGAAATGACACAACGGAGCACGTTCCGAGCTACCACGCCTAGACCGTCATGATCGCAAGCCCAAGTGGTGATGGATAATTGAACGGGAGGCTTGCATCCGGACTATCAGTTGTTGTACGCTCCCCGCAGCTGCTTGGGGACTCCTCCACAAAGAATTCCGCGGCTCGTTCCCCCAATGCTATCCCAGTCTTGCGCATACCTGCTGTCACGTAATTCGCCAGAAGGGGTAACAGCAGGTAGATGTTTCGAAACGATCTGGTCGGCAATAGATCTATCCGAGAGCAAGTCCCAAAACGGTTGACAAGGCTGTCAAGGCGTGAATTGGAGGTGTCTGGAAGGGGGGCGTCATCCATCAATTGGCCAATCAAAGAGCAGCATTCCGCTAAGCCTTACCCTTTTGGGCCGTGTTTGGCCCGGAAGCTCCACATTCCGGTGGAACTTCCCGCAATTACACTCGATGACGGAGCTGGGTTAACATTTGCTTAAGACTGCATTTATCTAGCCCGCAAAGTCGAGATGACGGGAAGATATGTTTGTTGTTCAGCGTCATCGACGTTACCAACGGCAGTTCGAATGGAGGAATTCGGAATTCGGCGAAGCGGCCATGGCCGCAAGATATTGAAAATGGTCTTCCCCGCTGAATTCGGCCTGTTAGAAGGTGAGAATGGCTTTCGAATAAATGTTGGACTGACAAATACTTGCGAAAGTCTGCAAGTAACCAATGGACCGCAGATTCGACTTCACGTGTGTGGAAATCCAGCGCTATGCTAGTTTGCGCCACATACACGAACCAACACGAGGCTCCCTCGATCCAATAGTACATTCTGAAATAGGTTTGGTGGAAGGTTTTGTCCTGGGTTGCTTGCGCACTGATCAGCTGATTGCGCAGGGTGACTTCGTCTTTGAAGACGTTGAGCGCGCAGGCGGGCAAGCTCTGTCACTGAAAGATATACCATTAAAACCACGACGATGTTGCCGATGACAGCCGATGGCAGGTTCAGATCTGCATGGTCGCGCTGTGAAACATTGATGGAGGTGAGCCACGGCGAAGAAGGTCGATCCCTTAGAAGCATTAAAGGAATGACGGCATGGAGCATCCCCTGGAGTGGCACCGTCTGCGGTTGAATATTGATTAAGGTACAAGTATTCAGCGCGACTACGGTTCCATTAATTGTTAATGCCTCGTTGGTTGGGGTGTTCCATTGTCAGGTCCAAGATGGTCACGTGATTGAGTAGGAAATGAGTCCAGGGTCGGCAGGGCGCAACAGGTCAGAAACGGCGACGCAGCCATGCGGACGATCTGGCGAGCCCGTTGACCCTAACACCTCGTGGTCAGTGCCCCGTTGCCTTTGCCGCAGAAATGCGAACCGCCAAGCGGTTACATTGAGTTAGCGCCGCCCCGTTTTAGGCTACCGTTTTGCCTGCTGCTAACTCCTTCGGGTCAGCTCGGTGCAAAAGACAGTGCGAAATGACCACCGCTGGACGACGTGATTCGAGAGATCGAAGCCGGAGTGACGCTTCATATGAGTTGAATGTAACTCTGCTTATCGAATGGGCAGATATGGAGTGCTGCCTGACGATTGACGTGTTCGATCGGTTCCTTTTTGTGCCCGAAGAATTCCGTCCTCAACATATAAGGTCCTTGGTGTTCGCTCGATTTCAGACTCATTTTATTGCATATTCTTCCTCTTCTATGCCAAGAGCGGAATTCGATTGGACTATAGTCGTCTGGTGCGGAACGAAATCCACTCAAGTGCCGTCCTGCTCTTCCCGCAACGAAATTCTTCGCGTTCACTTCGTCTGAACACGCCGACCATGCGTGTGCGGCAGAAATGTGCCATATCAAAGGAGCGTCAGCTCTCACACCGACGAAAGAACAGTAATGGTTCCAATCGAGTGGACGTTCATCGGTAAGTTATTGCATGCCGTGCAGCTAGTCGCTGCCCCTGCTACGCTCCCGCTCCCAACGAGCAAGGTCGTGTATGGCCCCACCAATCTTCAGATGGTCGCGTCGCTGAACTTTCTCGATATTCCACGCTGATCCATTAATAGACTTGAAACGCGGCCCCAACATCAGCAGCCTTTGAAAGGCAGCGTCGAGGTTGCAGTGCGGGCCGGGGGCAGTCACTCTTCCGAGCCCAGCAGTACACAGATCAGACCGACGCCATTGACTACGTCATATCTTGATACGCATTCGAACTTCCTCGAGACCGTCGCCGGCAAGTTGGAGGCCGAACGTGAGGATGGTGAACGCGTCCGGAGAGTACAGAGGGCGGCGGCCGAATTGGGCTTCACACTTCCCGATTCATCATTGGGAAGGGCGAAAATAGACTTCAAAGATTGGATGGAAGCCCAGCAGACACAGCCTCACCGCTGAAGGGATGTATGAAGGAAAGCAGTGGCATCGGGCTCCGCACTGCGCGGGCGCAGACTTGCGGAGAGGCAACATCAAGCGGGCATTGTGCGCATCTCGGCATCTCAATTTTTAGGCGTATCGCGTACAGAGTGACAGCTGCTCGCTTCCGAGTTCCGGGGGTGTGGGATGGTGGTGTGATGCAGCCGTCTGCGGGCGCTTGCGCGGCCGACAAGTGACGTAGCACGTGTGCAGATTCCGAAAATCAGGGCCCAGGTGAGGCCATGCCGCTTTGGGCGACGCTAAATTTAGCGACACCTCAACGTAAACTGAAACTGAAGTGCTTGACATTTGCAAGCCGACGTAGCTAACGTACTCTATCACCGAGCGGGTCATATCACCGAGCGGGTCACTTTTGCCAAGACGAACACCAACCATCTCATTCATTACCAGATTTCTCAACATCACTATCAGGAGAGCTATCTACACTTGTCGCATCTGATTCAGATACCTCTTCTTCAATATAGGAGCACGTTCGCACGTTATGCCCTGTCTCTCCACACCTTCCACAGCGTCGCCGGCTCGGTACACGTTCAGTAGGGGTTGACAGCAAGCCTTCCTGAGAACACCCATTAGACGACCTCAACGGCGACTCAGTGACTGCCAGTTTGCCCTCAGTATACCTAAGTGAACCTCCTTCCTGGATGCGCTTTCTTTTCCGCAATTTCCTTGCGCTTAACTCCTCAACCTGCTGTTCTAGTCGATCTGCCCGTTCCTTCATCAAGACACTATACTGTAGCATTGATTCTGCACCCTTGACTAGCTGCGCAATACCTTCTTTTAAATATGAAGGTGATGAACCAAGCTTCTGTTCAATAAGCTTCTTCTGAGATCCAAATTCGAGGTAGTTACTTGGTGTCTTAGACTGCCAGGTGGTTGGGAGTAGTGGGGCTTCTGGTGGGGTGTTCAGACGGACATCTAAGCGATCCAGCACTACCTGCGGGTTGAATGGGACAAGCCTAGCGCTTCGGAAGCTTGCAGTGACATTCTCATGTGTAAATGTCTCAAAAAACGCGTCTCGGAATGGTGGTAGGAAGCCTGCTTTGTCGATATGGAAGACGTGATTCTTTGCCAAGTCCCGGACGCGTTGAGAGTAGCGCGTCTTCAAGGGCCCAAAACAGCCTACATCTAAAGGCTGGAGGATATGAGACGAGTGTGCCGGCAGACAGATAGTCACAATCTTGTGTTCCTCGCAGTAGTCCTTAAAATCCTGCGACTTATGGCTCCCATGCCCGTCTAAGATGAGCAGCCTGTGTGACCCTATCTGACGCGTCTTTGTATACGCGTCAAAGTGCTTTAACCACTGCAAGCCGAGCTCATTATTTGTCCAGCCATTCTTAGAGACTGCAAGAACCCAATTGGATGGGATATTGGCCTCCTGGTACCAGTTGGAGAGGTGGTGTTTGCCTTTGTAGATGATGAAGGGCGGGAGCGTATGCCCTGTAGTAGAAATGCCCTGGATCACTGTAACCCACTCCCGGTTGCCTGGCTGGACAAGAGTAGGTCGATCACGTCTCTCAGCACCTGTGACAACCTTCATTGTCCCAATAACACTCATCTGGAACCCAGACTCATCAAAGTTGTAGACGTCCTCATCAGCAACCCCATGCTTTGCTTTTATATTGGTGTAGAGTGTGAACCAGTCGCTAATGACCTTAGAATCTTCCTGTTTTACTCTCTGATGGTCTCTGGCCCGGTTGAATCGTACTTTTAGCTCCTCTGACTGGTTGATAAAGCGTCCAGTCCAATACTTGCCAACGCATTCCTGACCCCGCGCCTCTAGTAGTTTATTGGCCATATCTTCTACCTCACAAAGTGTAGGGGCAAATCCGCGTATATCGAGGTCAAGGGTAGTCTGGACAATCGTCTGCTCTTCAGAGGGAGTAAGCTTAGAGCAATTTGGCTGAGAATCGCGTCGAGAAGGGCGTCCGGCATATCTTTGGCGTAGAGACTCTAACGGCACATTCCAGATCTCTGCAGCATGTCGCACACTTTTTATTTGGCGCGATCGAAGAGCTGATATAGCAAGAAGTATTCTCCCTTCATTTTGAGATGGTTGTAGTTGAGATGGTTGAGACATTACGCGTTTAGATGAAGTGGTGTTCGCCTTGGCAAAAGTGACCCGCTCGGTGATATGACCCGCTCGGTGATAGAATACGTTACTTGTTTTTGAGTTTGTCAACGTCTTCGTTGACCCATCCATCCTTATTATCATCACAGTCTTCTTGCAAAAGTCTTCAAACTGCGATTGAGAGGATTATGACCCTTTTAATGGCTATTTCTCCCTTACATGAAAGCTTTAACATATCGACGCTCGCAAGAGTCGAACTACAACTTCGTATCCTAAAGGGAGGAACTCGTTGCAGAAGTCTAAGACTCGATGGGGCCAATGGCCTTCACATCTAGTCTCTAGATGTTTAGAAGAGACAACTCAGCTGACTTCGAAACTGATCGTCTCTCGATGCGCTTACGCCAAAGCCTTGATGCGCTTATTTACACAAGAGCCTCAAGGTGCTTACCTACACGAAAGCCTCGATGCGCTTTGGTAACTACGGGAAAGCCTCGATGTGCTTACGCGAAGCCTCAAGGCGGTCCATTCGCACTCCAGTCACAGCCTCCACTCCCACTACCTGTAAGCGTCAAAGCTGATCTGAGAAGGAAGTACCATGGAGTGTTAAGAGGTGGCGTAAAGATCGACCGCCTTGCTAAATGCACTGAATATGCTATGATGGAACCTTGGATAAGCTTTGGAATGGTGGACGCTAGCGGGCCGTTGCGACAGCGGCAGTTGTCGGTTTAAAGCTGACATTGCAACTTTACGTCCGGGCCGCCGAGTTCTCGGAACCGCCGACGTTTAAAGCAGCCACTAGTTTTCCAGAAACAACCCATTGTGCTCTGCGGCCGAAACATGTTCCTTGGCCCTGTGGTTCGGCAAGGAAGTGAAGTCCGATTTCAAGTCCGCGTCTGCTTACTCTTACAAATAGTACCTCGATGTCGTTTCACGTTGACAGGTCCCGAAGCGATCGATATGACGCGAAAAGGAGGGGAGGATGGCCTGATTTGGGGCTTAGCGTGCTGGAACCACACCTGCGGTTCCAGCATCCCGCTAAGCATGTCTGCTTTGGGAAAGGGGTGTCCAAGATCCATAGTGATCGGCACGACATCAGCCCACGGATAAGCGCACGGGAGAATCCCGGTTGATGCTAACGCACGCGATGATATCCCTGATTCCCGTGCAGGGATGATCCAACGTTCAGCCTTGTGCCCTTCGTTCTATGTACCCAGTCCAGCATTATAGAGATTCGGAATCATCATGTTGGGCTCCTATTGACAAGTAGAGCCTGGTAAACAAAAGATACATGACCTTGAAATACGACGAGGATTCGGTGGGTTCATGCAAGGTCCGGCATAAGCTGTCGCTAACCCCGACGTTGCAGTTCTAAACTCGTGCCTCAGTCAGGTGTCAAAGCTCGCATCTATACAACCGACTTTTATATTATACAGTGTAGAGTGGGGCATCTTTTGAAACCATTTGCGCCGTCAATCGTGTTTGTACTAGGTGGTCTAATCACTTGATGCGACAAGGCTATCCCGATACAGTTATTGCAGATACCTAGAAAATATCGACATGCAGAGTTGTTATTAGAATGCTTCGTCATTTAATAGCACATGCAGCCTTGCATACGCCCTCGTATTTCGTTTACGGTCGTTGATGTCTGAATCCCGTTACTTCCGTTCGACCGCTGGGGGCCAAAGATCTGCGCCCCACAGCGGGCGAGAATCAGTGGAGTCCAACAAAGGAGCCCCGTAATGGAGGGCTGACCTCCGGGGGGACTCAACAGACTCCTCTATGGGGTTGTAGAATTGGTCAGCATTTGCCTAACTAGGATATAAGCCTTTGCCTAACGAAGGATATAGAGTAAAGTTTTGGTAGAGATCAAATGCTTGTTCTTTCAGATGTACTACTAACAAAGTAGAAAGTGGACAGTGTTGACTCGGAACACTTGAAATTCCCTCGTTCGGGATCATGCCTTTCCTTTCATGTCGGTGGTTGTTTAGCGAAACGACTGCCTAACAGAAACGCCGAGCGACGCCGAACGTCCACTCTCATACATTTTTCTAACCGGTAACTTGCAAAGTTGCGGGGATACTCGCTGCGCTTCAACATGTCAGCTTTCACTGCTTGCCGAGACAATCCTTCCGGGGCTCAGATAGCTTATCTACGAGCAGGCGTTGCAAGGGCGGGAGCTAGCTCCCGCGGATCTAGATCCTTGAGCTCCGGAGCTAGCTCGGGAGCTGACGGAGCTGGGGGCTATTCTCATACAGGTTAGTAAGGCAGCGACCCCTCAGCCTGTCACTAGTAGGAAGCTACGCGAGATGATATCCATGGTTATACACTTCCTAATTAGGAAAGGTGTCTAGCTTCTGCCTAGCTCCTGCAGCTCCCTGAGCTCCCGGGGATCTCGGGGATCTCATACTGTTGAGGGAGCTCCGCGGGAGCTGGGAGCTAGCTCCCGCCCTTGCAACGCCTGTCTACGAGGCATACAAGCAGAAGTATTGCATGTAACCGGCGGCTGCGGATCCGGTACGGCTTGTGATCGATCCGAATGGGGAAACGTTTGCGAATATCTCGAATAAAATGACTTCGGCGGACGAGATAATGCGCATGGAATTTCTTACGCAAAATGGGCAGGCTGTACTGACACTTGCACTTACGTTTGCTACGGAAGAACCGAGTCGCTCCTCAATAAAGTGTATCCGAGTCAGCATGTGCTGCACATTGAGACAAATACAACAACCGGTGAAGGGCCTGTGACAGTAGCAAGACTCTAAGATCTTGGCCTTGAACCATCGGGCGTCAACGAAGTAAAACCATTACCGTGACGAGGTTGCCGACCTCGCCGATGAGCTAATCGCAGTGACCGTTTACTCGAGGTCCAGGAACAGGCGTGCTGATGACGCTGAGAGACCGTCAGACATGGTGACATACTGGTCCTGCTCAAGATCAGAGCATTGGTAGTCCTTACCAAACCCATGGAATGACCGGTGAAGCTGGAGGTATAAAAACTGATATGGTGCAGTAGTCCATAGTTATTCTCATCTACCATCTCTTTCGACTCCATCGCCCATACGCAGCATCGAATTTTCGTTTCGCTCCCCGCAACGATCAGAAGAGATAAAGAATCAACATCTCTTTCGCGTGCAATACTAGCGAAACCTGCGATGTAAGCTATTCCATACCATGTATACCGTCACCGCACTCACTTCTTCAAGTGCTCCATCTCTCCCTCCCTGTGTCAAATCCAACAATCGTTCTCCACGGCTCATCAAGCAGATACACATACATGCAGATACAGATACCGAGTTGAACCTCCACGATGTCGCAAGAAGCCCAGAAAACGACCCCTCCCTCGCAACAAAAACTGACCGAGAGTGCCCTCGCTAAGCACGACGAGGCTTCCAATAAATCCTCCCATGTCCATGAAGATAAGATGAGAGCTGCTCGCTTGCAGAGTGCTGCGCGGCAGATTGGGGTAGACATGCCGGAAGAAACCTTCGCTAGAGAGTCATGCGAAATTAGCGATTGGATTAAAGAGCAGAATTCGCGGCGTGCATGAAGTGCATTTCAGTACCTTGTGTGCTTGATGCCAAAATTGACCCAACCAACCGCTATATGATCGAGAACTTCCATTTGTATGATTAGGAACTTTCACTTGTATGATTATATGATTAGGTATCTTCGAGCTGCAGGAATCAAGAAATAGACAAAAAGAAGCAACTGTACGACAGAAACACCTTCAGTCGCAGCATGAGACTATCGCATGGTTGCCCTAAAACGGAAACATGAGAGTCGGTGCACAGTGCGTAGCACCTATGCTTTAAGGCCAGGTATGTATGTGGTCTGTGCTCACATGCTTTAAGTACGGTATATCCATTACGAGCTGCACGTATATAGCGCGGGGGGTATTAGTTGCTCTGATCTATCGTTACCTAGTTTGATCTTGGAATCTTAAACTTGCATGCACGGTTGACCTTGAACATGGATTTAAGAGGGATACTATTGCCGAGTACACAGTGGCATTCAACAAAGCAGCTGACGAGTACGAAGAATGGCTGAGTTCCTCGCCTGCCACAATCGAGTCAAGAATTCGGGTTCGGATTGCCAATGAAGGGTTTTGCAAAAGATGAGTATGCCTTAGATACGCGACTTGGGGACGACTCAGCCTTCTCTTAGTCAGATTAGCTTCGTAGTGAAAGAAACGGCAGGATTCAGATGTCCCTTCTCGACTACAAGGCCGGGATAAAAACTTTTCGAATACAATGAGGCTTAGAAGTCAGCTGCGTCGAATGCTGTGGGGAAATGAGCGTTGCTAAGCACTGTAGGTAGCGAAGTAGTGAATGTGATGGCACATGTTTTTGACAAAAGTCTGATCGTGGTAGTGAGGGACGTTCTGAGTGCGATGTCACACGAAGGACAATTTCCTACGCTACGTAGTAGTCAGGAACATGAACGGCGCGTTAGCCACGTCCTTTTTGGTTAGAGATGGCGAGCTCGTGCGTGGCGTTCCGCTTAGGCGACTCCGCAAAAGCCATGAATCTGATACGAGCATTGCGTGCATGCGACTAAAAGTTAGACTCAATCTATCAGCCACCATGGGCTGCCTGGTGACGTGCTGCCTGGTTTTTTTTCTGCTGAGGCTCTGTTACCTTGGTACACCGTTTTAGTGGCCAACAACACCTAAGCGCGCCCTGCCTGATCGAATGCACTGACGGAATTGCACATGAGTGCATGAAGTTGCATATGGGCGCAGCGGTCGAAAGTTCGAGGTCGTCGGATGCAGAGCTTCTGAGCCAACATCTGCAAAGGCACGGGATAAGGCAACCGAGTTTCGGCTCACGATTGTGTGAATGTGGCACAGCGTGGCACAGCAATGAGGGGTGCCCAGCTTTGTCGCAATGATCCAATTAGATGACCTGCAGTACGAGGTGTCGGTATCAAGGTCCGTGTCGTTGAAATAGCCGAATCTGGAGATTAAGTCGAGGTGAGTTGTTGGCGGCCTCTTGCATGGCGGCACACCGTGACATGCGATTAAAGCGTGGGGTAAGGAGCAAAGGCGGCAGGCTTGCCTACGTACGGAGCTGAGATACGGATACGCGTAGCTACGCCAAGATTTCGAGCTTTGCGTAGCTACGTAGCTACGCGTATCTACGGACATAGCTCGGGCTAATCCTCTAGTAGTTAGTACTATAGTTGCCCTACTGTTCGTCAGAAAGTTTGGTATATCAGGTTCTCACCTCGCTGCCCTGGTAGAGCTTCTGGAGGGCAATTGACGATTTGACGCCGCGAGTTCGAGTAGCGCGCGTAGCTATAAGTTATTGAGTAATTATTGAGTACTATTGACATCTATGAGGCAATAGTAAGGTTAGACGACGTCAAACTATGTAGGTTTCAACATGGGATGGTGGCGCAAAGTAGTGTGTCAAAAGACCTATAAAAAGCTTCAACTTTACTCGATTAAGTAAGGTGTACGGGCCCTCCCGAGATACGTGAGATACGTGTAGCTACGTAGCTGACGTATTTAACTCCATGCAGCCGTAGCTACGTGCGTAGGCACGCCTGAAAGGCGGTCGATTGCTTGCCTAGTTATTCGGGTCCGAATCCTAAGGGAGCGAGTAGGATGTCTCCTTTTGACATCCCACAAGGGGCTAGGATGCACGGCGATGCACGGCGCTGGCGATCTTCCGGGAGGGTTCTAGTAATAGGGCAGGGAATAAGCAACTAGCCCCCATACAGCCAAGGCGAGGCGGTATAGGAGATGGGCGATATCGGTAACCGAGCTATGCTTACCTACCTTTGTACTCCAAGTACGAACCTGTGTGCCATTCCTCGCGAGCTGCACAGCAAAAATCCACCTCACCTTCAACCAAAGCAGTGGTCTGTCTGGGACATGGTGTAAAGTCGCGTTGATAGGATCTGCAAATAGAGTATTAAATCAGTGAACCGGAAAGATTACCCATTTGAATTGGGCAGTTATGGGCACAATGGATGACTTCAATCCACGAATAGTTCTCTACGCCACGTGAGACTTGCCATTTTATTGCACAAGGACGTCCCGCGACTCCTATATTTAAGAGGTAATCATAATTTTAGCGTGGGGTAGGGTGTAAGACGAGATGGCAAACCACAGTTACCACACGTGAATGCATGGTAGTATTCTTGGGTTGAAATCACCCATTGTGCTTTTGTACGTACCCAATGGTCCTGCATGTTCTGACGCCCGTTGAGCAACACCCCTGTCTATTCCATCTCCCGATTGGGAAACTGCCGAGGTTCTTGCAGTTTCTCTTGGGGGCCATTAGAGGAAAGCGAGCTAAGAGGAAATGATCAGAACAAATCTCAGCCCTGTTCTCTGCTGTCCAGGAACCTCGGTCGGTAATCCCAAACCCAGAACACCGGGCGATTGCTGACCAGGGGCGAAGAAATGGCGAACACCGGTAATGGGCGTTTACGGCTAGCGTCCCTGCCTTATGAAACATTGAATGTGTTCCTGCGTTGCGATTGTATCCATGGATGTTGCGCGGCTCAAGTATGCTGCCGCATCTGGATTTGACGACTCGAGGTCCTCCATGATCACCCTCATCCTATATGCGTGTGAGCCATGGGGGCATGGTGGCGTATAAAGGTTTGTCGAGCCTCTGGGCTTTGCTTTGCTCTCTACTCTACCTCTAAACAGCTTCATTTTGCACAGCTTCTCTTCGTCTGCCAACATACACCTTCATTGTGTCGCTTCTCCAGCCGTTATGGAAGGAATCCGTGATTGCCTGCAATGCCAGCGTAAGTAGGTTCGCTGAACTGCAAGATGACCCTGTACCTCTTTGATCGATTTTATCTTCTTCATTTAGCTCTGTTGCCCTATCCCAGATAGTTCCTTCTTCTATATGTAAACCGCTGATAGAACGTCAAGACAACCAATCACGAGTAGAACAGCTAGATCCACATCGAAAAAGGCGAACTACAATGTCAACAGCGGCACTACCACGGCGGAACCTTCTTCAAGCAACGCCAATGTCCAGATCATGGCGATGACAACTCGGTTGACCGAAGACGCCCTTGCCGTCACGATGTCTTGACACGCAACAGACCGCAAGGAGAAGATGAGCGGTCGAGAATTCAGAGGCTTCGAAGAGCGGCCCTTGAGTTGGGTTTCGATTTGCCAGACGATGGGTTTGCAAGAGAGAAGTGGACGCGGAAGTGTTGATGGCCCGGTCTAAGAAGGCTTCGTGTTCATCTCGATCAACTGGACAACCGCTTGCATGAAAACTTGTCGGTGCGGCATAATCTGAGTCTAGAAACCAAGGAGGACGTTAGAGAAGAGTGTGGATGGCATGTTGTTTTGATATTTCACATGTTTTAATTAGGTGAGTCCCACTGAGGTCAATAACGTTGAGCTTGAATGCTTTCAGTTGCGAGGCTGGGCCATTATGAAATGCGACTGTGTGTAAATCGCGTAATTGCTCGTAGGCCGTGCAGTCGCTCATCTTTGGTCTCGCCCAGATATAGTGATGCAACTGGCCAGGCATGGATGCCTCCTCTTTCTTCATAACAATCAACATTTACTTCCGCACTCTTGAGCAATGAGATCAACTCTCGCGTCTCGGGGCCTAACACTTCTTCTGAACCAAACGCAAAATACCACCCCTTCTCTGGACTCGCATCTACCCACTTCTTAATGTCCTTGCAATTCCCCGGGGATACTAGAGGATCATCCGACGGCACCTTTGAGCCAATGTACTGTCGCCCGTAGAGCTCGAGACTGGTGTTGTTGAGATAGTCGCTCGGAGTATTCCGATTGTTTCTCGACACAATCGTCACCCATGGAGAAATCATGACAGCCAAACCAGGGCGCTGATGCCGCAACTCATGGTGGTCAGTGATGTACAGTAGGAAACTGAGGATGAGGGTCGCGCCAGCTGAATCGCCTCCGACGCACACTCGCGTGGAATCCTGCGCGATGGACAAAACATATTCGTATCCCGCCAAAGTTTCCTGAAGCTGGGTGGGATAGACGGCGTCTGGAACGAGAGTGTACTCCAGGGCGAACAGGGCGGGGTTGCGGAAACCGGCATCTTTCAAAAGGGCCACCCATGCAAGAAGAAATTCCATGTAGAAGAAGCTGGATCCCATCGAGAAACCGCCTCCATGGCAATAGTACACAATGACATCGGGCTGCTCTTGCTTGTTGTGAACGATCCAGACACCTCGGAATCCGGGGCGCCTTATCTCGTCCCACCGGAGTGGAGCAGTCACAATGCCATGCCGGAGCATCCGGAAGCGTAGGAACGGCAACGACACAGGCTTGGAGAAGAAGATGCGGCCCAGCCAGGCGGGCATAAAGGCAAATGCAAATCGCACGCATCGGATGACAATGTCCTGGAAAACGGTTGCTCGCTGCACGAAAGGGCTCCTATGTTCATATGGGGTGAAATATCGCTCGCGAACGAATTGGATTGGTAGGACTAGGACTTGAGCGACTGTGAATATGAACGAAGGAACATGTGATGATTGGCGGTACGTACTCAATGATGGTAAAACACCGAGAAGCCATGTTGCGACTTTGAAGACACCGGCCTGGATGAGCAATTGGGGAACAAGAAAGATTAGAAAGGCGACGCAATCTAGATACGATATCTGGCTCAGAATCATACTGCAAACGGGGAATGAAAGAGCGGAAGAGGATGAGTGAGAATCGACCAAACGGTATCTCGGGTTGAGGCTTGCAGTTGATGACGTACTCCGTTTGCGCTAAGCCAGGAAGAACCTCAGTGCCATGACATTAAAATGAGATGCTTCGATTGGATAAACAGCCGCGCTCCTCCGCGGTTGGCCAGGGTCTGCAGACTCTGATTGGTGGTTTGCAGTGCTCTGGGCCTCCCACAACTCCTTCTCAACATGCCCTACTCGCTGCCGTCGACGGTTGATGGCGTTTCTACCGGTTGGGAGGCGGTTGTGCGATTGCGCGGTTGATGGTCTAGTGACGGTGATTGTAGTGAAGAGCGCGCGACGCGTGCAAACCCGCAATCACGTGCGGGTGGCTCGGCAATCGGGAAATTTTCGGGCAAGCCGCCGACTCCTCACTCAAGCTCTTGCCTGCAGGCAAACGCTCCACCACTTCAATCCACGCCCACGCCCACGCCCGCACACACCCGGCGCCCAATTTCCTTTCCAAAAGATTTCCTAGCCGTTTCCATTCTGCATTTGCATGGCTTGAGCGTCTCCCGCGATTTTCCAGGCCTGCTCTCCTTCCTCACGGCCGCCACGACCGCTCTACCGCCGCCTGGAGGTCCTTCATCATCATGGCCGACCTTGACGCATCGACGCGACTCTCCGAGGAGCTGAAGGAGTATGCCAGGTGTGTATTGCCTCATCTGAACTTTGTCGCCAGCTGCTGATGTCGCTTTAGCACTTTGGACGCATCTACCTTCCCCAAGAATTTCTTCTGCACCAGCTGCCACCAGCTCGCCTTCGACTCTTGGAAACTGCTCTGCTGCAATAAGGCGATATGCTCATCATGTAGGATCAATCCCGCTTCTCATGTGTCTTTTTATGCTAATGTTATCTGACAGGTCACGACAAGTTGCAGTTCCCCACATCGTGCCCGCTTTGCGACCACTCCCCACTCGAAGCGGACACGTGCGCCGTCAACAAAGTCCATCGCAACACGATGCGCACGTGGTTGACGAAGAAGAAGAAGCAAGAGGCCAAGAGCGCACCAAAGGTCGAAGAACAGGCAACACCAGCCGCCTCAGCGACCCCCGATGTGCACCCTACGGGCGATGCTCTCGAACACGTGGTCACGTCGGTGGAGGGCACTCAAGCAGGAGAAGGTATGGGTGGCCATGCCTCACCGCCAGAGGGCGTTGACGGTCCCCCAAAAGAGCAGACAGATGCTGGCGCATCTCCGCAGGCGAAAGAGGCACGTGCACATTCCGTTCACCATTTTGTGAACACCATGCTGACTTGGTGCAAGCCATCGATCAACGAAGAGCGTCATGGCAGCGTCCAATCGCAATCTGAGAATCCGGCCGAGTCGACAACAGAGAATCCAGAGTCTATATCGAACATGGATGGATCGAATAATGGGAATTTCGGCAGCAATGGAGCGTTCAACAACTCGAACGGAATGAATGGCGGACCCATGATGGGTTACGGATTCAACCCGAGTCAAGGCAACTTCAACGGCATGGGCTGGAATGGCATGAATCCAATGGGCATGCCCAACAGCATGGGCGGTGGCAACTGGAATATGAACAACATGGGTGAGCTTGACCTTATTCTGCTGCATTTTCACACAGCTAATTCGTTGCCAGGAATGTTCGAAATGAACAACATGAACATGCCCAACATGCCCAACGGCATGTTTAGCGGATATGGCGGAAACATGGGCATGGCCGGAATGAACGACATGTCCGCCATGAATATGAACTACGGTGGCGGGTATGGCAACGGATGGAATGGGCAAATGAACGGCGGCGGCGGATATGGGAACTTCAACGGCTACGGCCAGATGGGTGGATACAATCAGTCTGGACAATTCCCCCAGATGATGAACTCATATCCCAAGAACAATTTCCAAAACCAAAATCGTTTCCAAGGGGCATTTGCTCAGCAAAAAAACAATAGGAAAGGCAGTTTCGGGAGCTTCGGTTCAAGTGGTGCCGGACTTCAACAGAACCACTCTCGACCAAGCAGCCAAGCCGGGGCTGCACCAAGCGTACGTCGTTCCTCAACAAACTTGGCTACCCCACTCGCCCCAGAATCGGACACTGACGTCTCGTCTCGCCCGCAGCATGACGGTGAATCGTCTGCCGGAAATGTAGAGGCTGCTTCCAGTACCCACAAGGATGGTGAGCCTACTGAAGCATCCGCCGCGCTCGCACAAGGTGAGGCTAATGATGAAGACAAAGCGGATGTCGTCGCGACACCGTCTGTCCACGCGGAGGGTGACAAGTCTGTGGAGGCGACGAAGGAAGGCGCTAGCATAACTTCAACCGCAGATGTATCGAACGAGCGGCCGCAGGAAAGTGGTCTTAATCAAATTCAAACAGTTGATTCCGCGGATAACGATGCACCCACCGAGGGTTTTGAACAGGGCATGATGGATGAAGCGATGCACCCTGACTCTGCATTCGCTCCGCCGATGAACGATTTCTTGCATCAAGGTCAGCAAATGAATGGCCATTACAATTCTGGCATGGGCTACAACCAGAACAACTACGCCAATTACGGACCACGTGGAGGATACAATGCTGCTTACGGCGCGGCTACAGTACTCACCGGAGAGCCTCGGGGCTTAGGGGTTGAAGGAGCACCTACCGGACCGCGGGCCATGAGGGAGGGTCGACCAAACACGGGATTCTCCAGCCGAGCGAGCAACTTGAGGTCCAATGTGCACGCAGCTGTCTCACCTGCTGTACCGGCTCAGAACGTCGCACCCGACAGCCCGGCCCGGAGAGCTAGAGCGTAAGTGGGCTTGGCGTATGATGATTGGCGTCTGCTAATACGAGATATAGGTCACCCGAACGAGACGAGAGCCTACGTGTGAAGGAAAAATCCGTCTCACGCTCACCGTCGCCGAGCAAGTCACGGGCATTCGAGGATGGTCTTGACGCCTCTCGTGATCGGGAGCGCTCAAGGACACCCGAGGTTGACCAAGATCACAAACACCGCACGCGATCCCAAACCCCTACTTCAGAGTACGACCATGAGCGTCGAAAAGATAAGCACCGCCATCGCTCGTCTCGCTACGATGATGAGGGCCGCGACGATCGGCGAGACGATGAGTATGATGATAGGCATCGAGAGGAGGACCGTGATAGGGACGAACGCGACCGAACCCCCTCTGATGACTCCAAATATCGCAGCAGCCGACGGGACAAAGACAGGCACCGCTCATCACGGTCACATCGCGATCGAGGCAGTCGAGAGCGTCGCCATCGTCACCGATCTCGGTCGCGGTCACCATTACCAGACGATCGATATGAGGAAGATGAAGACCGTGTGAATGGGACGGAACCCTCTGCAGAATTGAGCAGTCGTCGCAAGGGTAGGAGCGAGAGAGAAAAACACCGCGAGCGATCTCGGGAGCGGGATCGTGATCGTGATAGGCGTGATCGCCGCGATCGAGACCGCGAGCGTGACTACGACTACGACTACGACTACGACTACGATCGAGAAAAGGACCGCTCCCGCGATAAAGATCGGGACAGGAAGCGATCACGTCGAGACCGAGAAGATGGATATGAAGATGAATATTACGACGACGATAAGTACCGGTCTTCGCGTCGCAGCCGCAAGGACAAGGATCGATCAGACCGGGATCGGGATAGGGACAGAGATGTTGAGCGTGCGGCAGACCCTAATTTTCCATCTGTTCGTCCTCCTTCACCCCCACTAAACGCACCCACAGGTCCAGCTGCAGACTCGGACTTCTCCATACGCGGTTTCAGCAAGCAAAAGAACTCGCTTGGAAAACCCCCAACCCCAACGACGGCCACCATGCCTCCACCTCCTACAGGCCCACGAGCGTTGCAACCACCAACTGGCCCTGCCGCGCACAGGGATCGCGAGCCAAAGGACCACAGGCACAGGCGCACGAGCAGCGCCAGCATCCCGCCCACCACGCCCACAACACCATCCGCCGACCACTACGCCGCAGAACGCGAACGCAACGTCCGCGCCCGCGAGCAGCTCGAGCGCGACCGCGGCCACACATCGTCCTCGCGCCCTTCTCTCAGCTCCAAGCGCTCCCACGACGACTTTGAGCGCGACAACAACGCCGACGACCGCAAACCCCCGATACCCACGGGCCCCGCCAATCAGCGCAACAACAAACGCCGCAAGTCTGGCGAAGACGCTATTACGAACATGTTCACCATGGGCATGCGCAAGCACGGCGGGTCGACGGGAGGCAGGCGTAGGGGCGGGGTCAGGGTTGAAGGAGAGGCGGAGAGGGAGGTGGAGAGGGGGGAGCGCGAGAGGGATCGGAGTCGGTGGTAAGAATTCTCGATTTTGAGCGCGATGGCGATGTGTGGGTTGAGGACTAACGCGAGAGTGTGAAGGCGAGGCTGGATGATGGAGGATGTGTCGGCTTTGTCGATATCGAATTGATATGGGAGGGTTGCGAGGGATGGGTGGGTGGGGGTTTGATAAGTTAGGGAGTGGGCATGGGTGGGTTTACGGTTCAGGGTGAGGAAGGGGGGGATGGAGGTGGTGTAGCATACCCGATACGGACGGCACACATCTATCGTCCCTTTGGCAGCATGGGATGCGCAGGCGGGGGGGTAGGTGTAAATATAGCCTCCGCTCCAGATCATAATGAAGATAATCACTTTACAATCCTGGTTTCAAACGATGCGAAGAGATGCCAAGGAACCGAGAGGGCAAGATGATTTGTAAATACCCGTCATGTTCGATTGAGAATGAGAGTGGAGGTAAGTGCATTCGTCTACGGCAACTAATGGACTGTCTGAGTGGACATGTGGATAAGCATGACTGTTCTTATAAGGGTAATGTCATGTGGTAGCTTGTGTGTCGGGAATGCCAGTTACGATTCTAATAAGGGGATTTAGTTAGGTGTTGGGTGTATTTGAAGTCGTGTGGGTAATGTGAGGTGGAATTGCAGAGGGACAGGTGGTGGCTATATTGTTAGTAATGCTGGCTATCAAGTGTTGGGATGTTGAATCTTATAGTGGTAGGAGTGGAGTGTCTAGAGGTAGAGGTGTAGTAAGTGGAGGAGGTGTAGGAGGAAGTGTAGGAGGTATAGAAGGTGTAAAAGGTGTAAGAGGCGTAAGAGATAGAGGTGTAGGAGGTGAAGAAGGCGGTGTAGAAGGTAAAGGAGGTAGAGCTAGTGGTGGTGGTGGTGATGGAGGGAATAGGAGGCTATCATTCGTCCACAATCGTGTGGAGTGTGTTGACGCATGTGTATAATTACGAACAGTTGAACTCCATCCTCGACTACTAAAACATGACTCGAACGCGAAGCTCAATCAAAGAATTGGAATGTTTTATGACTTAGACCACAAGAATATGGCTGCCCGCCACCATGAATCGCCGTCCGTCATTTACTTCTCAGTGTTCTGTTCGGACTTGGAGAGATATGGCTCAACGTAAATCTTGCGCAAGCTATCCGACCATGTTCCATCGACCCAGTCCTCAATGCCCTTCGAGGATATACCAGTATGACCGTTGTGGGAAGCAGGGACATCTTCGGTGTAAGAGTGTGTGGTTGGAGAAGGCTTTGCCGGTTTCGAGTCTTCGCACTGGTGCGCGGTGGTAGGAGGGGTTGGTTCACGCGTGGCAGTGGGCTGCTTAGAACTGGGAAAGTTAGCATTTGTTTAGCACTTTAGTGTAACTAGAGACTAGAGTTCAAAGTGAGATCCCTGAAGAGAATGATGAAGTAGTATCAAAGGCCGAACAGTCTCGGGGTGGCATAGTGTATTGACTGTCTTATGATGGGACATGAACTTAAGCACTGATGGTCCGACAGTCTCCATCGTGGACATGGTGGTGATAGAGAAGGTAAGAAATCACATACCGATCGGAAGAAGAGGCTGCTTCAACCACAGTGCTCCTTTGACGAGGTTCAGTAGAGTGTACTACTTCGCGCTTGTTGGACGCCATGAGGAATTATGGAAAAGGAAGACCGGATTCGACTTGGTGAAAATGAAGTGCAGATTGTGAAAATCACAACGAGAAGATATCATACCTAACCTAGACCTGGGCGAAGGCGAATATTTAAATCCCATGGCGCGGCTCGGATATCACGTTGCAAACTGGATATCGCAAAAATAAGGCAACTGTCAACTCAAAAGTGTGCCACGGGTTTCTTTCGTTGCTTTAACATTTTTACCATCCGTTAAATCTTGTTTTCGCCGCTTTAATGTGAGCACACACCACCTCTCGCTGATTTACTGTAGGCGCATCCTCCCGCTGCTTAACCGTGGTTTACCGTGGGCGCTTTCTATTATCTCTAAGTGGGCGCCTCCTCCCGCTGCTTTAACTCCGAGATTGAGGCTCGACTGGGTAGGTTTACCGGTAGGATCCCTGTCCGCGTCCGCGCCTCGTTTCATGTGCTCTCCGGCCGCCAACTCGCCTTTTTAACGCCCTGGAGATAACATCTGCCCCTTCTTTCGCTGCTTTATCGTGGGTCCTCCCGCTGCTTTGTCTTAGGCGGTTTCTATCTTCGACTGACCACAGTGCGGCTCTTAGGCTCTAGTAGGTAAGCTGCGGACCGAAGTACGGACAGCACCCGTTGCATGCCCATTCGTCCCGAGCTTTTTAAGTGTGTTAAACCCATTTATCATCGGTAGAGTATGGCAAGTTCAACCGCACATCGACACCTCTTCCCGATAGTCGATTTAAATCTGCAGGGATAACGAAACACGTCCTTCGCACAGTCTCTGATGCTAGGATCGCAAGCATGTAAATCAGTGCAAGACGCGGCGTCGCCGATCCAAAAGAGGTGCATTGTTGGCGATGGGGCCTCCGCTCGTGCATATGTATATTGCGCCTCGATTGTATGGACGAAGTATGGCATTGAGCGCCCTGTTTGCGTAACCATTCTTGGCTGAAGCTATTGACGGATCTGGTAATGTTTACGGATGAAACGGATTACGGATCCACTGATGTTCGGCAATGACCCTGTGCATAGCGCGAAGATGAATGATTATTATTAAAACGTCCGATACGATCCAGCTCTATCAATTCGAGGACGTTACACATCTGCGAACAAAAATGTGACCCGATCAACCCGATACAACGGCTTAGCTGGCTTCAATAGCTCAGCGAGCGTAATCTGGCAAGGAACGGGTCAGGGAGGTGAGAGTGACGGCGACCTCTGATGATTGAACATGAACTGTAAGTCCAGGCCACATGGTTACCTCGTGACCTATCATCATGTACATAAGGCTGCTCGGCAGCCATCCTTCCTACACATCACGAATATATATTGGGTCACACCTACACCGTACTTGTACCATACTCAATACACCTTGTATCAATCCACACACGAACTTACATGAACAGTAGGTGATCATTAGACCGATCTGTTGTTGATTGTTGTAGCAACGAGGAGAGCTAAAATTAATAGCTGGTTTGAAAGATCGGCTTCTTTATTTGGTGACTGAAGGGGTGCTCTGTAGAATGTTGTGGACTTTCCCCGCTGTGTACGGCCTGGAAAAACCTCTGATATGAGACGTAGCGATAGTCCTTCATTCCCATAGCCTCTTTCAGAAGCAGGTTCACTCCATGAATTATGTTGCGGATGCATGTACGGATGCAGAGATGCTGTCGTTGAGAAAGAGACGTGTGCATTTAACCCAATCAGTCATAGCTTGCCAGGGCAGCAATCCATGCAGCCAAAGTGCAGTCAGGTGACATAACATGCTTAATTCCCCGTCTATCTTTTGACTTTTCTCCCTCGAAGCGCCAGTCGCACAAAATATTCCAGAATGAGATCCGATCAAACTCAGGATGGGTTATGGAGACATCCTTTACCTCCTGGTGCCGTTGACGCCCTGGACACCCTGTCCTAATTGGCTTGCAACCACCGTTGCCTCGCGAACAGCCTTTGCGATTGTGCCCCTCACTGTACCCTCCTCGAGTACCAACAGCCCTCCGATCGTGCAGCCTCCAGGCGTTGACACCTTGTCCCGCAGGATGGCCGGGTGCTCTCCGTTCAGGACCAGTCCAGTCGTTCCCCTCATTGTCTGAGCAGCCATGATCTGTGCCTCCGCCCTCGGCAGACCCATAGCCACAGCCCCATCGGCCACAGCCTCGAGCATGAGCGCGAAGAACGCTGGGCCAGAGCCACACAGCGCCGTGCACGCATCCATCGACGAAGGCGGGAGCGAGACAGTTCGGCCAATCGAGTTGAAAATCCAAGTGACTAACCGATGCTGATGATCGGATAACGGAGGCGTTGAGGTGGCGATGACGGACATGGACTCGCGCACAAACGACGCCGTGTTGGGCATGACCCTCACGATCCGACACGCTCCCTCCGGGACTCCTTCTGGATACATGAACTCCTCAATCTGGCTCCCCGTCACACCCGCAAGAATGCTGACTAACAGCTTGCCCTTCAACGCCTCCCGCATGCCCTCCTCGCCCAGTATGTCCTTGAACCCCTGCGGCTTGCACGCGAGCAGCACCAAATCGGCCGCTTGGGCGCCTTTGATGTTCTGGTTGGTGAGAGTGGTGAGGGGGAAGTTCCAATGGCCGAGGGCGGCCTTGACCTGCTTTTCAGCTTCGCGGCGCGAGTCGCAGGCAATGAACTTGGAGGGGAGAGACTCTGGTGGCTCGATGGCGGGGGTGCTGGTGCCGGAGGGCGAGGGCGAGGGGAGGTTTGAACGCATGCGGTGGTCGGCGAGGGAGCCCATGACGCCGCCGAGAATGGCGATTCCCATGGTGCCTAGCCATGTTTGTTAGAAGCTGCTTGAGTCGCGAGGTGTGAATATGTAGTGGGGCAGGTGAGGACGTACCACAGCCCAGCACCGTCATGGTGAGGCCTTGGCCCTCTGGAGCGAGAGACATGCTGCTTGAATAGAATTGATGTTTCTAGAAGTCTTGGAGAGCCAGGAGTTGTGTTGATCAAGCGTGTTGTTAAAGGGCGCAAAAGTTCTGGAGGGGTTAAAGAAATCGGCGGACCTGCAGCACTAGCGTTCTTCAACGCAACCCCAGACCTGGAGCTCCAAGCTCATTCCAACTACACATCTCCATTTCACCCAAGACCTCCTCCTAGCACCAGCCGTTATAGAAAATACCTTGCCTACGCCAAAGCCAGCTGATCCCATCAGCGCACCTCATCAAAGACCCTCCGTATCCTCCCCACACCTTCCACACCTCCCACGCCTCCATACCTCCACACCCCACACCCCCCAACCATGGCCGACCCCTTCGAAACCCGCCTCCGCTTCACCTCCCTCCTCTCCTCCCTCACCGCCTCCCACACCTCGCACACCAAAACCGCCTCCTTCCTTCTCAAGAACCGCGACCTCGACGAAGACCTCCACAGCTGCATTCTCGAAACCCTCGAGCGCTCCAACCTCAACACACGCGCCAACATCATGTATTTCCTCGACGCGCTCGCCGACGTGAGCGCCCGCGAAGGGTACCAAGGCTACATGCGCATGGTGCAGCGCGACGTAGCTCGAATCGTGGATTGCGTTGTACCGGAGGGAGGGGGCGGGAGCGCGAATGGGAAGGTTGTGCGGAAGGTGCGTGGAGTACACACTGCATGTTTGTGTGGAGCTGACAGTTGCAGGTTCTCAAGGCGCTGGAGAGCAAGGGGATATTGCTTCCTGACACGGTGGTGGAGCTGGAGGCTGTACTCAAGGCGCGCGAAGGCGGGGCGGCGGCGAATGTGCAGGCGGATGTTGTTAATGGCGGGTCGGCGAGGGCAGCGAGGAACGGGGGGGCCAGGCTGGATAAGAGGGGGATTGAGCAGAGGATTGAGGAGGATAGGGAGAGGCATAAGAGGTTGAGGGAGGGGATTTGGGCTGTGAGTGGGGAGGCGGAGGATGAGATGGAGCGGTTGTGGGAGGAGGGGAGCGATATTGCGGATGATGATTATGTGGCTTCGAAGGAGGATCGTGGGGAGAGGGGGCAGGGTGTGCAGTTTGGATGATGTGGTTGTCGATGCAGGTATATCGTGAGACGGGCGATTTGGGTTGAGGTGAAAAGCGACAGTGGCTGCATTGCTGGGCGTTGGGTCATGCGAGATACCATCAGGACATGCGTTTCTATTTTGAGATTCTGAATACAGGCAAGAAGTGTCGACCAATAACTTTCGTATCTACAAGTACACCATCGTACATCTTGTCGCAGCTTCCCACGCTGTCCTGTCTTTAGAGCCCCTAGTCCATGACAGCCGTCGCCCCAAGCGCCTTCAGTGTCTCCACTATCTTCTCCGCCTCCTCCTTCGGCACGCCCTCCTTCATCGTCTTCGGTATGCTCTCCACAAACTTCTTGCTATCCACCAGCGACAGCCCCAACATGGATTTAATCTCCTTGATGATCTTTGGTTTGGCGCCGGCGTCGAATTTCTCAAGCTTCAGGTTGAAGAGCGTCTTCTCTTGGGCGACTGGGGCAGCTTCCTCCTCTTCGACGGGCGCGGCTGCAGGCCCAGTGCCACCGGGTCCTGCGGCCATGAAACCGCCCATGGGCATGTCGGGGATGTTCAGGCGGGTCTGCAGTAATTGGTGAGCTATGGAGCTTTGTCGAGCTGGGGGTTGCATTGATGGGACACTGGAGCTGCAATTGCCGTGTCCAGCCAGGGCCTTCGTACCTTGAGTGTTGACACTAGATCCGCAGTCTCCAGCAGTGTTAACTGACTAATCTGGTCGACGATTGAGCCAATCTTGGGGTTCGTAGGGGCTGCGGCGTCGGTCGTCTGCCATCTCCGTGATGTTCGTTGCTGTGCGAGGGACGCGGTGGGACGGTGGAGGCTGCGCGAGCTGCAGATGCATCGGCGCATGGCGCGAGAAGCTGGGGCCGACATGATGGACGTGATGGGCGGCAGACGTGTTGATGTCTGATGTCGAGATGGGATGTCTGAAGAAATTCGCGAGCGCGGATGCATCGCGGGAGTCCTTTTGGTCTAGTGGCTTGGCTAAATGCGCTCCACAAAAAAGTTATGTCTTCTTGGCGGTAATGGCAAAACGCTCATCACGACACCCAACGAGAAACCCACAGCCCGAGTTCGCGTCAAATTATGGGAGCGCGCCCATTTCACCATCGAGACAATACAGCCCTCAGATATGAATGGCACAGCCGCTGTAGGCGCCATGCCTGGCGTTTCGAAGAGGATGGCATGGGAGGAACTTACTGCCGAGGCACTCCGACCTGAAAAAACAGACGACCTTTTCCTGGAACAGAAAGAGCTATTTGTAGAGATTTCAGCACGATGGATTAGTTCTGATTTACCACCTGAAGTCAAAATAGCCGCTTTTGGACGCATCTTACCTCTGGCACCATATCTCGCAGAGCATGTCGAGATGCTCCTTGCTGCACAGGCCGACCTCCCTACCACTGGCCGTGATTCGTCAGGTACGATTTCAGACGAGATATTCCTGCGCGAATCGCTTCTCGGATTCTTCCGACTCTTGAGCTTCGATTGTCTCGGCTTCTCCAAGTTTGTACGCCCACGTGCCCTGCAGGAGCTCTTCTTGCATCCCAGCAGGCCCATTCGATTCCTGGCCGTGAGGTGTTTCTGCTTATGGGTCCATGCTGCCGATCATGCGACGCAAGAAATGATGAAGAGGTACCTCGGGGACGGCGAGATTCCGGGCGAATGGGAGGGGAAATCCATCGACTATCGATTTCTCTCTCTCTGGGAGGAGAAACGCTGGGAAGACATGCAATCACGAGACAGGACACGGAGTCCAATTGAAGTTTCACAGCACCTTAAGCAAACGTCCCCACTTACTACTTGTGTTGCTGGTATCCCTTTACCTCGATTGAGCGGACCGCCACTATCTGGGACATCTAGTCTCGTTCAGACCCCCACGACACAGGCAAATCTCAAAGGCGTGGCTCAATTACTTCTGGATTCGCGACCTTTACTTCTGACTGGTCTCGCTGGATCTGGGAAGACCCTTTTGGTACGACACTTTGCATGGCTATTAGGCAAGCTTAACAGCATGGTCACATTGCACCTAAATGAACAGACCGATGCCAAGCTTCTGGTTGGAATGTACGCCACAGGAGCGAAACCAGGAACTTTCAGCTGGCGCCCAGGTGTTCTGACAACAGCTGTCAAAGAGGGACGGTGGCTCTTTATCGAGGATCTGGATCGAGCTCCAAATGAGGTCATTAGTACCATCCTCCCACTGATCGAACGTGGGGAGTTATTGATTCCCTCTCGTGGCGAGACTGTCAGGGCAGCGAGGGGGTTTCGAGTCATCGCTACTATGCGCAGTACACTCACTCAACATGGCCAAGAAATCGTACCACGCCAGAACATGATTGGTTATCGCTTCTGGAACACTAGGACTATCAATACCCCGAGCCTTGAAGAGTTTGGTGACATCATTTCATCGCGATATCCAAATCTAAGCGACCACTTGTCCGGCATCTTACGAGTCTACTCACGGCTCCGTAATGTATTCTCCAGCCCCATATTTGCCACCGAAAATGGCACGTCATTACGGTCCTTGACATCACGAGATTTACTTAAATGGTGCGATCGGGTAGCTGCTTTGCTTTCGCGGACAACATCTTTCAGCTCAATACAAGTGGACGACATCTTCATGGAGGCATTTGATTGTTTTGCTGGCAGCCTTCGTAGCGAACAGTCGCGAATGCAAGTCATCGCCTGTGTCGCTGAAGAGCTTCACATTGATCCCCAGCGTCGAGATCACCTGCTACTGAATCGCGAGGTCAAACTGGATATTCCTGGGAAAGGCTCCAAAGTCGGCACAATTTGCATTGGTCGGGCACAACTGGCGAAGCACAAGTCATCGAGGAAGGCATCATCCAACAGCCCATTCTCCACGAACGGCTACACACTTCGGTTGCTGGAGAAGATAGCCGTGGCAGTCAATCGCCAAGAACCTTTGCTTCTTGTCGGTGAGACTGGAACTGGAAAGACGACATGCATTCAGTATCTCGCAGAGCAGCTCGGGCGACGAATGGTTGCGTTCAATTTATCACAGCAAAGCGAGAGCGGGGATCTGCTGGGTGGCTACAAGCCAGTAAATGTTCGGAGCCTGGTTATACCATTAAAAGACGAGTTCGACGAGCTGTTTGAATCCACATTCTCTCGAAAGAAGAACGTCCGTTTTCTTGAGATGATGGGAAAGCGAGTAGCAAAGGGTGAATGGAAACGTGTCTGCATGTTGTGGAGAGAAGCACTCAAGATGGTTGCCGCAGCACAGTCGCAGGCATCGTCGCCTGACCCAGAAGATGGACAGCCAAAAAAGAAGCGAAGAGTAGACTCGTTGCCTCCAACCTTTTCCAAAGCCAGATGGGACAAATTTGCTGCAGATTTGGGAGATTTGGAAGCGCAGCTTGTCAATGGGTCAGAGGCCTTCGCTTTCTCCTTCCTCGAAGGCAATATTGTCAAAGCTGTTAGGAACGGTGACTGGGTGCTACTCGACGAAATAAATCTAGCATCGCCAGACACCCTCGAGGCGCTGACCGACCTTCTCAATGCTGACGCCGATGGCACACCTTCCATCATGCTTTCTGAAACTGGCAGTGTAGAGCGTGTGGTTGCACACCCAAACTTCCGGGTCTTTGCAGCCATGAACCCTGCTACCGATGTTGGCAAGAAGGACCTACCTCCAGGCATCCGATCGCGATTCACCGAGCTTTACGTGGAGAGCCCTGACGGCGACCCAAAGAGTCTACGGCAGATTGTGGAACAATATCTCGGCGGCAACACTGTCGATCCCGCCATCGCCCGACTTTCACAGAATGTAACGGACCTCTATCTTGACATTCAGCGCTTGGCAAAGTCGAATATGCTAGTTGATGGAGGCGATCAGAAAGCACATTTCAGCTTGAGAACGCTCACTCGAACTCTATCATATGCACGAGAGATCGCCCCGCTGTGCAGCTTGAGGCGAGCTTTGTACGAGGGCTTTCACATGAGCTTTCTTACTTTCCTATGCAAATCATCCGAGGATCTCGTAGCCCCACTTATCAAGCAGCACCTCTTTCCTGCGAAGGAGAACATGAAAGCTGAACTTGGTAAATCCCTTCAGCATCCCCAGGACGGTCGCGACTATGTGAAGCAGGGACGTTATTGGCTTCGAAAAGGAGTGTTCTCAGTCGAGGAACAGCCTCATTACATCATCACTCCATTCGTGCAGCGAAACCTGAACAATCTGATTCGAGCTACATCGACACGACGGTATCCTGTGCTCATTCAAGGTCCGACATCGTCTGGAAAGACTAGCATGATAGAGTATCTTGCGAAACAATCCGGCAACAAATTCGTACGAATCAACAACCACGAGCATACTGATTTGCAAGAGTATCTGGGTTCATATATCTCAGGGTCCGACGGAAAGCTACAATTCCAAGAGGGTATTCTAGTCCGTGCGTTGAGGGAAGGTCACTGGATTGTTCTTGACGAGCTCAATCTTGCACCCACCGATGTCCTAGAAGCGTTGAATAGGTTATTGGATGACAATCGCGAGCTACTCATCCCCGAGACACAGGAGGTTGTTCGACCCCATGAAGACTTTATGCTATTCGCCACGCAAAACCCCGCTGGGCTTTATGGTGGCCGGAAAGTCTTGTCCCGCGCCTTTCGCAACCGTTTCCTGGAACTCCATTTCGATGATATTCCTATCGAAGAGCTCACGGAAATCCTACATCGACGGACTCAGAGGCCTGAGTCATGGTGCAAGAAGATTGTCAAGGTCTACGAGGAACTTTCGACACTTCGACAAGAGAACCGGTTGTTCGAACAAAAGAGCTTCGCGACACTTCGTGACCTTTTCCGCTGGGCGCAACGCAAGGCCGACACATCCGAAGAGCTTGCTATCAATGGATACCTGCTACTTGCAGAGCGAGCACGCAAGGAAGAAGAGCGCCAGGCCGTGAAACAAGTCATTGAAAGGGTTCTAAGTCGGAACGGGCCACGTATATCCATCAACGTCGACAACCTGTACAGTGAGCAGGAATCGCCAGAGATCAAATTGTTCAACGAAAAAGCTGGGACGAGCTCGGAAGTGGTGTGGACGACAGCCATGCGACGCCTTTTCGTTTTGGTCGCTCACGCTATTCGCAACAACGAGCCTGTTCTTCTCGTCGGAGAGACTGGCTGTGGCAAAACTACCGTTTGTCAGATGCTAGCCGACGCCTTTGAGAAGGAGCTCCACATTCTCAATGCTCATCAAAACACCGAGACTGGAGACCTAATCGGCGCGCAGAGGCCTATTAGAAATCGAGCTAGAACCGAGGAATCTTTACAACGACAAGTGGTTTCCGTACTATCAGCATTGAACCAGGACGGTAGTATATCAGAAGACCTTTCCACGATGGACTTGGCGACGCTACTTCGCACATATGATTCAATTGACAAACCCAACCGTGACAAGATACCCGTGGAGCAACAACAAGAAATCCAAATCAATAGGGTGAAGGCGGCCGCTCTCTTCGAGTGGGCAGATGGCAGCTTGGTTCATGCAATGAAAACCGGACAACTCTTTCTTCTGGATGAGATATCGCTCGCAGATGATTCTGTTCTTGAGCGCCTCAACAGCGTCCTCGAACCGTCACGCACACTGCTTCTCGCTGAAAAGGGCCCCATTGATTCGCTTGTCATTGCTACCGAGGGATTCCAATTCCTTGCAACCATGAATCCAGGCGGCGATTACGGGAAGAAGGAACTCTCTCCTGCTCTCCGAAACCGTTTCACCGAGGTCTGGGTGCCGGCTCTGTCCAATGTTGAGGACATTATGCAGATCGTTCAATCAAAACTCAGCCCGGAACACTCACAGTATGCTTCAAGTCTTGTTTCATTCGCGCAGTGGTTCAATGATAGATACAACACTTCTGTCGCCTCATCGATCTCAATACGCGATATGCTGTCATGGGTCACGTTCATCAACAGCTCTCCCGGTCTTGATCCCGTCTCTTCAGTCGTACATGGAGCGTCAATGGTGTACATTGACACGCTCGGAGCTAATCCGGCTGGCCTACTCGCAATTTCCCCAGCCACAATCGACAACGAACGAAAGGCTTGCTTACAGCGCCTGAGCGAGATCCTGATTCAAGACGTGGAGGTACTGTACTTTGGCGAATTGACGGATGTTGTTACTTCAACAGAAGCGTTCCGTGTAGGACAGTTTTCAATTCCGATGTATGCTGAAAAGGGCTCGAACTCAAGCTTTTTCCTCGAGGCGCCGACAACTCTTCGCAATGCAATGAGGGTTTGTCGTGCGCTGCAACTTCAGAAACCCATACTGCTGGAGGGTAATCCAGGAGTGGGAAAAACTACACTGGTAACAGGACTTGCTACAGCCACCGGTAAAACACTCACACGACTGAATCTCTCTGAACAAACCGATTTGATGGACCTTTTCGGATCCGACGTGCCTGTCGAGGGCAGGGAAGCAGGCATATTCGCATGGCGAGATGCTCCCTTCCTAAAAGCAATGAAGAGCGGTGACTGGGTCCTACTCGATGAGATGAATCTTGCTTCCCAATCGGTTCTTGAAGGCTTGAATGCTGTGCTGGATCATCGAGGCGAGGTCTACATTTCGGAACTTGATCAAACGTTTCACAAGCACCCAGACTTCCGTGTTTTCGCAGCCCAGAACCCTCATCATCAGGGTGGCGGACGTAAAGGCCTTCCAGCATCTTTTGTCAATCGCTTTACGGTGGTATACGCTGATGTCTTTCGCCCGGTCGATTTGGAACTCATTTGCTCGACAATCTTCCCCCACATTGCAGCGGCCGAGATCAAGAAGCTGATAGGCTTTGTTGCATCGCTTGATGAGCAGGTTGTATCGCAACGCGCGTTCGGATCATTAGGAAGTCCCTGGGAGTTCAATTTACGAGACACTCTTCGCTGGCTCCAGCTCATTGGCCGCGAAAACTCGTCGCAGTCAGCCAGGGACTTCTTGGACACCATATTCATTCAGCGCTTCCGTTCTGATGCTGACCGGCGCCAACTACTTGCATTGTTTGACAATACATACGGAGGATACGAACCACGAGTCAGCCTATATCACAATGCCAATTCCCGCATGCTGCAAGTTGGATGGGGTCTCCTGCAGCGCGATCTCTATACGACGCGATCGGAGGCGGTGTCCTCTTTGCGCACAACCCAGCTTGGTCCTATGGAAGCGCTTATGCTCAGTGTACAACAGAGTTGGCCGGTTCTTTTGGTAGGCTCGTCTGGATCTGGAAAAACTGCGATGCTCAACCAACTTGCCTCTATCGTTGGGGCGGATTTGGTAACCTTCTCCATGAATGCCGACATCGATGCGATGGACTTAGTGGGTGGTTACGAACAAGTTGATCCGTCACGAGAGATTCAATCCACTCGTGACCAGTTGGAGCGAGCTGTTCGCAGGATTCTCGCTTCTGACACGTCGGTGTCGGTTGCCTACGTCAAGTTACTAGAGGATCTACGAGCGTCGCGGTCCCTCTCTACGGAAACACTCCATTCGATCGATGCCCTGGATTGCTCTAAGCTCTCTGAGATTAAGCCACTAATTGAGAAACTCGCCCTTCTCCAGATGACACCCTCAATAATAGAAGGCGCACGCTTTCAATGGGTCGATGGTCTTCTCATCCAAGCTCTTGAGCGAGGGAAGTGGCTCGTGCTTGACAATGCCAACCTCTGCAGCAGCGCCGTTTTGGACCGTCTTAACTCGCTGCTTGAGCCTAATGGGTATCTCAGTATCAACGAACATTCGACTGCGGATGGAAAAATTCGGATAGTTCGACCGCATCCTGCCTTCAGGATTTTTATGACAATGGATCCGCGCTTTGGGGAGTTGTCAAGAGCCATGCGCAACCGTGCTGTTGAAATTTG
Organism: Polyplosphaeria fusca; assembly: GCA_010093805.1. Classification (NCBI taxonomy): domain Eukaryota; kingdom Fungi; phylum Ascomycota; class Dothideomycetes; order Pleosporales; family Tetraplosphaeriaceae; genus Polyplosphaeria; species Polyplosphaeria fusca. The sequence goes on along the minus strand of ML996127.1, from coordinate 14,276 downwards.
CTTGCTATCGGAAAGCAACGCGCCAGCCACGGTCCACACGCCATGCTATCCGCTAGAAAGTGCTTTGTATCGATTTCGGCACGCTTTGGTGCGACAGGAACACCGGGAAGGTGGATTGGAAGTTTCCATGGAGCATCTATCGTCGAATGACATGCATCTCCAATTGTCGTTTGGAACCGAACTAAGCAAAGGGCTTCTTTCGTCAGGACTCATGGAGCAGACTAATGGCGGACTGACTAATGGTCACGTGAACACTGATGTTCACGCCGCACATCAAAGCCTGATTCAACGGTCGGATTTCCTCAGAAAAACTTGGCACCCCATATACGAGCGCATTCATGATTCTTCGAAGGCGATTGGAGCTGGATTGCCCGAGGGAGCGTCGTATCACCCGATGATTGACGAACTCAGCATACAATCTTCACCTCGTCAGAGCATAGTCCACTTGACTGGCCTGTATGATCTACTCCTCGATCTGAGCAACATGCAATACGCCTTGGAGACCATTCCTTCCGTAAAGTTTGAACGACGGTCAGAGAAACAAAAGCTACCCGGCGCGTTGCAAGGTATCTGGCGTAGCTTTGTGTCCTGGGCCAAATCGATCGCAAATGCACATATCCTTGCCGGCGAAGTTCTTAACGCCAAACCGCTGCAAGTGCTCTTTTGGGCTCTCCTCGAGCTGGTCAAAGTCTCAAACTTCGACCGAGCTACGTTTCAAACATATCTGCAGATGTTCTACGAGCGAAGCCGGGAGATATCGTCGGGGGAAGATGATTTACAACCGGCGTACGACACGACCGCTTTGAGTAAATCACTTTCAAAAGAGCTGGCAGTATTCTCGGCCGATGTGGAAATGTCATCAGGTCATGGTATGGAGCGAATATGGAAACACTACAAGCCCAACACGCCAAAGACACACGACCAATTGAATGCAATTCTCAGTCTTGAAGGCCTCGCAGATATGCTGGACGAAGTTACGTGGAAATCTCCTCTTCGTGTCGACGATATGATACAGGTTCGAGAGCGATTCGCCAGCTCTTTGCACCTGGTCAAGGCCAACAATGTCGACGCTAGCGGGCTCGTCACGATGCTGAGCAATGCCGTGCTCGACATGGAACAACGCATTGACCAGGATCAAAGCTTTCCCATTCCCTACTTCTTGGAGGAGTTTGAAGGACTCTGTCAATATTTCGATTTGTATCGAAGCTGTAACGTTGGTTCTCTGCCAGCCTCACGGACCCTGGCCAAAGCCACGCTGCTTGCCCGTCGCCCTACCAAGTCGATGCCGATTGACAATATCAGCAATGCCGCTCAAACATTCCTGGATCTGGCTCAACTTTTAGGTCTTGACAAGAACGCAGCTCGCGAAATGGTTCTTCAAGGAAGATTCGACACTGCTCTGCTGAAAAAGCTGCATGGCTCAAGCGAAGTCCAGCTTTCCCAGCTTGATCTTTTTCAGTTAGAGCTCCAGGTCTTATCGCAACATGTTGCCCTTCACTCAGAAAGCCTCACCACTGAACAAGTGCGCCTGCTCAGCTCGGCTCTCCGCTATCAGGTTGATCAGCTCTACGCATGTCATCGACCTGTCGTTAATTTCGACAACTCAAAGGTCGAAATTAGTGAAAAAAGCCAAATATCTGACCGCTACCGCGAACCTTTGGAACAGCTTTGTCACACACTCAATGAACAGCTCCAGAGCAACGAAGAAGTGACTCTTAATGGCCTCGGGCAATCTTGGATCAATTTCGCCTTGGTTGGCTTACGTCTCTATGTCCCGAACTATCCTTTCGATCCTGCGCTCCGACCGATGCTCGAACGAAAACTCTTCACTGAACAGAAAACATCGTTGCAAGATCACTTGAACGCCCTTCAAAAATTCCAGATCGGATTCACAGGAGAAGTTACTAGCTTTAGGATCCGGCATACTAAGCAGGAGCTGGAAGGTTTGGGCGGAGAGCCTGCTGTTCCTGCCATTGTGCGCCCGGCTGTCTCGGAATTGGACACACTTCAAGGGGAGTTCACAAATCTCCTCAGCATCATCCAACCGCTAGCGCAAGATAAAATGGAGCTGCACAACATGCACCACACTGAGACACTGCGACAAAACATCTCTCGTGTTATTCAACGTCTTGCGCAGGGATACCGTGTGTACGATGATATAACCGGGCCGGCTGTGGGATTCTTGGTCTGCCTCTACATTGGCCTGGTCATTTCAGGTCAAGAATCGGATCCTGACACCCCCGAGAGCAGAAGTCTTAGGCTAATTGCTCATCGTACATTGTTCATTGGCAGACATAAGCGATCGACTTCCCCGAGCGTGCCGAGTCTGCTCGAGGATCTCGAACACGAGCTTGAGCACGGAATTAGCGTGATCGGTGTTCGATGGCATGTCTTGCAGACTTTGGTCACCATCCGAAGCATCGAACCGAACCGGAATACAAGCGAGTCATTTAGCACCATCACCTACAATGTGTTCCATTCATTCTTTGAGGAATGGAAAACGAGACTGCTCAAAGACCAGGACAAGGAGGCGAAAAACACGAGTCTGTATACCTATCATGGCGATGAAGAAGAAAGCGAAGAAGCCGATCCGGAGCTATTCCCTGATTACGAAACCGAACTTGCCCCTGAAGGGATGCCATCCACATCTCGTGATCATGCGATTCGTCTGTCCGATATCCACGCAGAGATCTTTCTCTGCCCACCAAGCAGCTCAGACTCGATCAAGCGGCTTTTGAATTGGTACTCTTCCGAGATGGTGCGAGTATCCGGCGGCGAGGCTCATGGTATGGATCCGGCCATCACCTTTCCTACAATACTTCTAGGCCTTGAGCAGAAATCTTCGAGCCTCGCTACTTCTGGTAGAGCCACTACGTACAATTTCTACTTCGACGCCAATATCGGGGAATCAAAACGTCTCGTCCAACTAGTGCATCGCATCCAGAAGCGATTTCAACAGATCCGGAACGTCTGGCCTGAGCACGCCACGCTTTCCGAAGTGCTGCGCACTTGCGACGAAGCGCTTGCATTTCGACACGTCGACCCCGTTGCAATGCTTATTACCAAAATGGAAAAGTTACACGGATACATCTACGAGTGGCAACGTGTAGCAAGCAAAGAGTTCAGCACTGCTACTCTGTACGATGATTTGACATCACTGCTTGTTGGCTGGCGTCAACTAGAACTCTCAACCTGGTCACGCCTGTTTGATATCGAAGAGGAGAAAGCTCGCAAAGATGCCAAAAGCTGGTTTTTTGTGGCTTACGAGACGATCATCGCGGCCGCGGATTCACTCCATACTAAAAGGGATATGAAAATTCACGTGAAAGACCTTCTCAAGACTCTTGATGGCTTCTTTTCGGCTACTACGCTCGGTCAATTTTCACAGAGAGTCCAGCTTCTCCGACAATTTATCGCACACGTCGCTTTGCGCATGCAGCTAGACGATGAACACAAGCCGCTCCACCTTGCGCTAACCAATTTCATCGCGTACTACTCACGTCTGGAGAAACCCGTTTCCGAAGCCATTGATCAGGGCCGCAAGTCACTGGAGAAACAAGTCAATGAGGTCATCAAGCTCGCCAGTTGGAAAGATACCAATATCGAGGCCTTGCGACAGAGCGCAAAGACTAGCCATCGCAAGTTGACCAAAGTGGTGAGAAAGTTTAGGGCTGTGCTGAACCGACCCGTGGCGAATGTGCTCGCTGTGGGATTCCCGGAGCAGAGCTTCACTGCTGAAGAAATCACACTCGGAAGCCCCACGATTGCCATCGATGCAGAGGCACTTGAGCACTGCGAGCGAGTGATATCTGGATGGTCCGAACGGCCGACAAGGTTCAAAAGTCTTACCGTCACGACTGCTATCATGCGCAACAAAACAACGCACTTTTCGGAGGCACCCGATGGGTCGACATACATTGACACCTTTGTCGCCGAACTTGAAAGTTCCATTGCAGAGCTGCAGAAAGCGACACCCACTACCTTGACCGAGGAGAACAAGGGGACCGTGCAACATCTCAAGACCCAAAAGCGCAAGCTGTATGCGGACACGATGAAAGAACTTCGCCAAATGGGGTTCCGATCCAATCTTAGCAGCGACATCCTCGCGAGGCAAGATGAGCTATCGACGGTTCTTGCCAATCTGCCTTCAATCTCGGGGGTCGAAAGCGAACGCACGCGTGGCGCGGAATACTTTTTGCACAAGACACTGGCTGTCATGGACCAACTTCGCAGCATCTCCAAGGAGCATTCTGGCGACCTAACGAGCAATGATGTGGCAAAGAGCATTGGCTATCTCGAGAGTCTTCTCAACACGACCGTCCGCCAGCGAGATTTGCTTAGCCGCACACATGAATCCTATAGCAATCTCCAGGCTCCTGTTTCGTTGGTTCTTTCACTTACAGCCTCGCGGAACACCGTCGGTAAAGCCTTGCTAGAACATGATACCAGCTTCGACAGCATTCTTTCTGGTACAACATGGCTTGCAGCTATGCTACGTGTTGCCAAAGACGTTCTTGCAGCACAGGCTAAAATGGGACAAACGAACGAGCTGGATGTCGTTCTCCAAGGAGTGCAAAACTGGAGAGTGCAGTTCGAGGACCAGATCAATGTTTTCAATCAGCTCTCGGTCTTGCCAGCCGGCATATGTTCGGAACAGCGTAAATCACTGGAAGACAAGCTTTCGACTGAGCTTGAAACTTTCAAGGAAGACTTCAAGATGTGGACCGAGCAATACCCACTTGCTCGAGCCACGCTCCTGCATATTCAGCCATACGTCCTGGAAGCTCCTGCTCTGAATGGTATACCAGAAAACGCTGCTGCTGTCACTATGGAGACTCACACGAAAGATATTTTCGCAGCCCTCGATTTAATTCTCGGTGCTATGCAGGATGTTGAGACGGCGTTGAAAGACTTGCCCGCGACGACCGAGGAGATCGCCTGGTTCCGGGGGGAAGAACAAGCAGCATACAATGCCATTATCGCCTTTCACTCTCGACAAGTATCATCCAAACTTTGCAGCATACTCGATCGCCTGCAGCAACTCGAAAACAACAATCATGTTCGGGCGATCGCATCAATGCTTTCCGTTATCCGGCCTATCCTCGACCAGTGTCTGGAATGCCATCGCTACCTCGTCGGCCGTTTTGAAGCCCTGCACTTATCAACGACCAAGTTATTCTACCGCCTTGCAAAGTCCTTCATACAAGTCGGACAGCATGGGTTTTGCACACCAGGTGAGAAGTCTGCCGATCAAAAGCAGGGCAAAGACGAGAAACTCGAAGCTGGTACTGGTTTGGGTGAAGGTGAGGGTGCTGAAGACATCTCTAAAGACATCGACGAGGAAGACGATCTGGAAGATCTCGCACAGGAAAAGGGAGCTGAGCGAGAAGGAAGCATCGAAGAGCAAGACGATGCTGTCGATATGGGAGAGCAAGAAATGGAGGGTGATATGGGAGAGGTCGCAGACAAAGAGGATCAGGAGAACGGCGAAGGTGAAGAAGGGGAAGATGATGCTGAAAGTGAGGTTGGCAGCGTCGACGACCTCGGTCCGAGCGCGGTAGACGAGAAGATGTGGGACGAGGGAGGCATGGAGGACGACGCAAAGGAGAAGCAAGGAAAGCAAGATTTAGGGACCGAGAACGAAGAGGAGCAGGTAGCTGCTGAAGAAAAAGACAAGAAACAAGAGGGTGAACAAAAAGAACAGCAAGACGCTGCAAAGGAAGATGAAGAGATAGAAATGGAGGGTGAAGATCAGGACGAAAATGTCGGAGTCGGAGAGACTGAGCAAATGGATCCTCACGCCAAAGAACAAGAAACACTCGATCTACCAGATGAGCTAAACATGGACGGCGATGGGGACGACAAGGAAGATGAAGACCTGGGGGACATGGATATGGATGATGAGGGTGAAGACATCGAGGGCGAGCCTACCGCTGAGCCGGATACTTTGGATGAAGAAATCGATCTCGATCGACAAGGCGATGAAGAAAAGGATACGACTGGCCATGTGGAAGACGAGGGCGAACCAGAAAGTGACCAGGAGAGCGACGGCCCTGCGGATGACGATGCGATTCCGCTTCCTGACGACCACGTGACTGAAAACGAACCCCAGTCCACTGATGAAAGGGACCAAACAACGGCCGACACAGAGCCTGGTGCTGGAATAGACGCCAACGACGAGAATCAGCAGGACGACAACAAGCAAGCATCTGAGAGTGCAGCGAATCGTCAAGAAGGTGCTGAAGGCGATGCATCAGAGCAAAAGCAAGAAGCCAATGCAGATGAAGGAGTTCCTGGTCAGACGGCACAACCTCAAGCTGGTAGTCAAGGCGATGAGTCTGAAGAGTCTGCAGAGGCGCAACCATTCAAGATGATTGGCGACGCCCTCGAGCGGTGGTACAACCAACAGCGACAAATCTCCAACTCGAAACAGAAAGACGAAACCCAGATCCAGCAGATCGAAAAGGAAGTTGACATGGCCGACGCCGAATTTGAGCATCTGCTAGATGAGGAGACGCAAGCAGACACACAAGCTCTGGGCACTGCTACCGAGGAACAGGCCAAGGCTCTGGATCAAGATATGGCAATGGCCGTGGACGAAGACGAGACAGTGCCCGCGCGTCCCGAAGAGAACAACGAGGGCGTCGACCAGCAGGCTGAAGACATCGACATGCAAGACGCTGAATTAGATCGGCCAGAAGCAGAGCAGCATGCAACCGATGGCCGGCCTCAAGCTTTTGTTGGCGAGCAAAAGCCGCTTGCCCACTCCGAAGATCAAGACATGTCCGACGCGTTTCCCGCGGAAGATGTTCCATGCACCCCATCCTCTGTAGAGGACGTGGAAGCCCAGCTTTCCCTCACACATCTCGATCCAACCAACCCAACACACCTAGACGCCGCCTCAGCCAGAGCCCTCTGGCTCCATCACGAAAGCACCACGCACTCCCTCTCCCAACAACTCACGGAACACCTCCGCCTCATCCTCGCACCAACCCTCGCCACCAAGCTCCGCGGCGACTTCCGCACAGGCAAGCGCCTCAACATGAAACGCATCATTCCCTACATCGCGTCCGGGTACAAGCGCGACAAGATCTGGCTGCGCCGCAGCATGCCCAGCAAGCGCAGCTACCAAGTCATGATGGCGCTCGACGACAGCAAGAGCATGGCCGAGTCTGGCGCAGCCAACCTAGCGCTCAAAACGCTCACGCTCGTCACGCGCGCACTCAGCATGCTCGAAGTCGGCGAAGTCGGCGTCGTCGGTTTCGGAGACAATATTAGCATCGCGCACCCCTTTGACAAACCCTTCACATCTGAGGCCGGCGTCGGCGTGTTTGAGCGCTTTGGCTTCAAGGCTGATAAGACAGATGTGCGTGGGCTGGTGCATAGGAGCCTTGATCTGTTCGCTGAGGCGAGGAGTAGGCAGGGTGGTGCGGGCGAGGAGCTGTGGCAGCTGATGCTCGTTGTCAGCGACGGCATCTGCGATAACCACGCTGAGATTCAGCGCTTGGTGCGGGGGGCGCAGGAGGAGCGCGTCATGATCGTCTTCATTATCATCGATGCGGTTGTGGAGCCGGACGCGAGTGCAACGAGTGGTGGTGGTGAGATGTCGGCGGCGACGCAGCAACAGCAGAAGAAGACGTCGATTCTGGATATGAAGTCCGCAGAGGTCTCGCCGGAAGGGAAGGTCGTGATTCGGAGCTACATGGAACGATTCCCGTTCCGCTATTATCTCGTCGTGAGGGATGTGCGTGAGCTCCCGGGCGTGCTGGCTGGGGCATTGAGGCAGTGGTTTGGAGAAGTGAGTGCTATGGGCGGTGTTTAGGCGTTCTTGTAAAATGTAGGATTCTCTGTATATACACGCGTATTTTCGTAATTGAACGTTTCACAAACTCGAGTCTAATGTCGAAATGCCACGTGAACAGCCTGTGTCCACCGCGCAACGTGCTACGAACCGTAAACCTCGAGCACCACATGCCCTACCTCCTCATCCCCTCCCCCCTCCATAACTACCCATCCTCCATCCTCCATCCTCTCCCATGTTCCCTCAAAACTCACAACGCACATGAAGAATCTCGAGTGAAGTGCGTCGATCCCCACTCCCCCCTTCTCCGCGGAGATGCTTCCGCGTGCTTGGAAGCTCTGACCACCATCGCGACTTCCTCAACCTAACACTTCCCCGCAAACACCACCCGACGCGCGCGCGGTGCATCGAAGCTCGAGTCTACCTACGATGTAACGAGGAGGGGAAGTTGCGGTTCGGTCGCGAATGGAGGTTGGTGGGGTTGGGACGGGAGATGGGGGAGTTGGGGGATGGAGGTGGAGGGGAGTGGGTACGTCATGAGAGCGGAGTTCAGTTTGACTTAGGATGGGAGATGAGATGGAAAGATAGCTAACGATGAAGTAGATAACCGTTTGTAGAGACGAGGCGCGAGTCGTTCTAAGTCCATGACGGTAGGCGTTGGTTGCATACGCCTGTGCACTACGGTCTACACCTACGCGAAAAGAGCCACTCGCAAAAACGCAGTACATATCTGGACGTGTGCTTTCGATGTCTCGGCATTTTGTGCTCGGACTCGTTTCTTACACTGCTAATGTCTCGCACTTCTGGCTTGCAACGCAAGTACATTCTGCTTACGACGACGCTGTTACGCCTGCTCTCTTCTTGTCAACCTTTTTTTGTGGGTACTGAAACTGCAGCAGACGCATATTAGGTCATCTCGGCATCGTGTAGGTACGTTGGGGTACCGCTATCGCGCGGTCACGTTTCGCTTTCTACTCCAGAGCTGACACTGCAAAGCGCTGTGCGACGGCTACGCCGCGCGCTTATATATGGTCGGTGACTGGCTCCTGCCCGCGATCCAGATCGTGTTTCTCGAAGTCTACACCAAGCACGATCGTCATATGGGACTCTCCCGTTGCTTTCGACTTAGAATGTGGTAGGGTACGGATGTCACCAGCTTCGTAACGAGTGTACCTGAGCGATGGCATCCGAGACACTTCCATGTCCTAGGCTCCAGCCATCAAGATTTGCAAATTATGGGGATGTTCGGCGCTTGATAGTATCGTCTAGGCTTGGTGCGAGTCGTCGAAGTGGCATGGACAGGTGGGTGCTGATGGTGTCCGCTGTACGAGGCTGTCGTGAGCAGTAAGTTTCGTCTCCCAAACAAGTTGGACTACATGACCTGATCAATCAAGATCTTGAAGAGAATCTCCGCGGATCATGCAGCACTACTTCGCACTAGCCACGAGGAACTTAGGAAGCCAAAAGCCCACCGCGAGCGTATCATGTGCCAAGGCAATTTGCAAAGTCTGGACTGGCAAGAAACGATCGCGGGGAGAGCACTGGTTGCGGATCGACTGAAGTCTTGTTAACCAAGTGTCTGGACTACAGATGCGCAGAGAACAGCCCGCATTCGCGATTTTAACAATCATAAGGAGCTCCGGCAATGGAGACGAGCACGGCGCAATATCCACAGGGTCGGGTCCAGGGCGAAGATAAGGCATTGTCGATCAACACGGCGACTTTTGATTGGCTTCCCCAGAAATTCTCAGACAGTTGTCTTACGCATCACTAATCTGAGCACCGGCTCAACGGCGATTGTCAAGACGTCCAAGATTCAGGTGCCTCAGGGCTGCCCAAATGCACCAGCGATCGCATTGGCAATGTCGATTGCGACTTATCGTATGGCGCCGCTGCTGCGACTGCAGACTCTCAAAAGTAACAACGCGACAGCTGTCAGCTCGGCTCCAGACGTCCAGACCCAGACTTGCAGAGCTCCTCGATCTTAGTACTCTCCACTGTTGTTGGAGCGACAAAAAGTGGTCCTGGGTCGAGCTTTTCCGGGGTGTGGAGACGAGTTTTGGGCGACACAAGGTATTTAGCAACCGTGACCGCGGAGTTGCTGCAGTCATATTTTCACCAGAGCGAGAGATAAGGATCTCGAAAATGGGCCTTTTCGGGATACCCCTAATGTTCCAGCACCTCGCCAAGAGATAAGGGAACGCCGCTCCGCTCCCGTCCCCCACCAATCCCGCGCTAAGACCCTCACGCTCGACATCACTCGTCTGCCCTCGACCATCGCCTGTTTCGATCTGGACACCCTCCGCTCAGCGATGCTGTTTTGCGCTGGCCTTCGACGCTCGTGAGAGTCTCCGCGGCAGCTGTACTGTACCAAGCAGTGGGAGCACTCGTCAGCCACGGCGTGCAGTTCTTTTTCTCCACCCTCTCGATCAGGCTGGGGCCGATAAGGATACCATTTCGTCCCGCTCCAGGCGTCTCAACTGCTCCGGAGACCTCTGAAAGCCCTTGGCATTTGGCTGATTCGCAATTCAAGCTTTGGTCCAAGGCTGGTACCGTGTCGCGACGATCTGTACCGCGGAGGTGTACTTTGACGTCGACCACGCAGCCACCTATTTAGACCTCGTGTTGCGCCCTGGTCACTGCATCTGCAAGCTGGAACTATAATACTCCGCATCTTTTGCAACTCTATCGTCGAGCCATCCCGATCCTTGCCCTGCGGACGAACAGGTACCAGCAGATCCCCGCCCCGCATCTCCATCATGGGCTTCGAGGTCAAGCAGCTATGGAGCGCGCCAGAGATTAACCCCTACAACAAGAAGGCGAAGTCGATACCAGTATTGAATCCAGTAAACAAATACGGAAGAGTCTTCTTCTTCTCGTACCTAGGTTTCTTCATCGCGTTCTGGTCATGGTGAGTGCTCGCACCCTTCAACGCCTCCCGCAGCACGCTGACGTCGTTTAGGTACGCGTTCCCGCCTCTGGTATGGTGACCCCAGCTTCCACGTTTTCGGGGCTTGTTGAACTAACAACGGCAGCTATCACACACCATCAAGAAAGACCTTCACCTCTCGCCAAATGAAGTCGCCAACTCAAACATCATCTCGCTCACGGCTACGCTTGTTGTGCGATTTGTTGCTGGCCCCCTTTGCGACCGCTTCGGGCCTCGCGTGACTTTTGCATCGCTACTCTTTCTCGGTTCCATCCCCACCGCTCTTGCTGGCACCATCCAGAACGCGACTGGCCTGTACTTTATTCGATTCTTCGTTGGCATTCTCGGAGGTACCTTTGTGCCTTGCCAGGTCTGGACGACGGGTTTCTTCGATCGCAATATCGTAGGAACTGCCAATGCCTTGGTCGGCGGTTGGGGCAACTCTGGAGGTGGTATTACCTAGTATGTCCACATCACCTATATCAGAGTCTCCGTTACTAATATATACAGCTTCGTTATGCCAGCCATATTTGACTCCCTCGTCAACAAGCGTGGGATGAGCGAGGACAAGGCTTGGCGCGTCACCTTTATTGTTCCCTTCATCCTCATCACGACTACCGCAGTTGGCCTGCTCTTGCTCACAGACGACACCCCAACTGGAAAATGGTCCGAGCGCGCTACTGTTGTCCAAGCCCCCGCAGGCCAGATCGTATCTGCCACTGGTGGACTCGCCGACAAGCCTGCTGGCACTGGCTCCATTTCTTCTAGCGACGACAAAAAGGCACCCCTTCCCACTGCGGACGTCGAAGCCGTCACTGGAGAGGTTCAAATCATCGACGAGGTCCAGCATGAAGTGGTCCAGAAACCCACACCTAAAGAAGCCGCCAAGGTCATCTTTTCTCTTCAGTCCCTGACTCTGTGCGCCTGCTATGTCTGCTCATTCGGCGGCGAGCTTGCAATCAACTCCATCCTCGGCCAATACTATCTCAAGAACTTCAAGCATCTCGGCCAAACGCAAACCACTTCCGGGCAGTGGGCAGCCATGTTCGGTCTCCTTAACATCATTACTCGCCCGCTCGGTGGCTTCATCGGTGACTTGCTGTACAAGTGGACAGGCCACAGCCTCTGGGCAAAGAAGTACTGGATTCATTTCGTTGGAATCATGTCGGGCGTCTTCCTAATTGTGATTGGACAGCTCGATTCCAAAGACTTGGACACCATGGTCGGACTCGTGGCACTCATGGCCATCTTCCTCGAGGCTGGGAACGGTGCGAATTTTGCGCTAGTGCCGCACGTGCATCCTCATGCTAATGGTGAGTTTTCTTCGCCACTACTATTCACATGCAAAGCAAATGCTAATCCAACCAGGTATCCTGTCCGGCCTCGTCGGCGCATCGGGCAATTTGGGTGGCATCATCTTCGCAATCATCTTCCGTTACAATGGGCCAAACTTTGGGCGTGTCTTTTGGATCATGGGCATAATAGTCATTGCCCTGAACCTGTCGTTTTCGTGGGTGAGGCCGATTCCCAAGGGCCAGATTGGTGGTCGCTAGATTGATACCCGTGGACGGGGAGTGGATGTCTGCGAGATGGATATACCATGTGACTGCATTGCATAGAGATACCTCAGACCTCGAACACTCTACAATAATCCAAAAGTTTAGCTTTCTATCACAGATCGAGGAGTTTATTGTAGCTAGTGCGAAAAGCTGTCCGTCGCATCCATCGCGACTACACGATATGCGACACCATCAGCACTCGTGACATGGATCTGCATCATCGACGAAGTGTCCTGCAAACGGTCCCGTGATGATTGATTGCACTCGGACGAAAAATGCACTAAAAGGTGCACTTTCGTAACCGTGGACCGTGCCTGAACCCGGGCGCTTCAGCTGCGGCACCCCTGTCAGCCAAAGCCGAGACGGACGGCGGCGGCCGTCTTGGTATGATCAGCATCAACACCACAATTTCGTATCGGATCTTATTGTTGATGATGCCACACATTCTAACCGTCCAAAAAGGCTCAGTCGCTCCAGGTACTTGGTAGAAAGAAGGCCAAAATGGGGGGAACAGAGTTCGGAGTATGACACAGCTGATCCGAATCTGGAACGTGGCTGCAGGAGGCGCGTCTGGACCAATTCGCCCATTCGCGCGCGCGACGGCATGAGGCTCTGCAGCTGAAGCTGAAGCGGAAGCGGAGGGAACCCCTCGGAGGAGGTTGGGGAGCCTCGTCCACGACCTTTCTGTCACTGCCATCCCATTGACGAGCCCTTATCTTCTACGCCCGCACGATCCGCAATTGCGCGCTTATCGTTACTGCTTGATGCTTGCAACACTTCCATGTCTGGCATCAAGATCACTGGACTGGTGCTCGGAGCAATCGCGACTGTGACGGCGACCGTCACGCAGAGCGTCGAGTCGCTCACGGGATTGAGGGTGAGCCAGCTACAAAGCGCTGTTGTCTCCTGCGTTAACACAGGTAGTCCATCATTCGCAATGCCTACAGGGACCGCGTCGCGCAGTTTGAGGAGTATGGTGTTGCCGCCTTCTTCCTCGACACGTTGTTTCCAGATGCGCCCCGCATCATGAAGAAGGTCGAACGGTACATTCTCCACGCCGACGACCAGCAAGTCATTGCCTTTATGAAGCAGTATACGTCGAGCTTCAATATGACGGGCGTCGCAGTAAGTTTGCATCGCTTCTCCCTCATGCGGCATGGCTGACTGCTACGAGGGAGCCATTATCGCCCAAGTCGCCATCACGGCCTTGTCGCTCATGCGGCTGCAGGATACCCACTGGACAGCCGAAGCTTTCTTCATCGTCAGTCTGGTGACGGGCGCGCTATCAGTATACTTCTCGACCGCACTTAGTCCCGCGTTCAACGGCCTGCACAGCGCCGAGGACATCAAAGACTTCCTGACCAAGCCTGCGAAATGGAGAAGCCTAACCCTGCTCAACTTGCATTTGACACATGCTGAACATGCACAAGCTCTCACCGCAGATGCCAGTCGCAAATTGCCTCAGCTCATCGCAGAAGAGCGATGGAAGGTCCCGTCTGTGTATGCTGCAATCATGCTCGTCGTCCCCATGACTCTTCTCAATGTCGCCCTGAACGCCTTCCTGGTTGGTCTCGGCATCTATCTGGGGAAGCTGTACACAGCGCAGCTCGTTCCGTCATACGGCTCAGGTTCTCTGGCAGCGCTGCCAACAGTCAGTAGTACGTTAACGTAGTACGTGAACGTACCTGTCACGTGAGCAGTACAGACGTAGTCGTTTTTTGAGCCGTACTGTACGGACAGTGAATTGCCAAGTACGGACCGTAGTACGGGACTGAGAGGTCATATTTTGGGGGGTTGTCCTCCTGTTTTCAGACCTGATTGGCCATCGCGTCGGATGTGTTGTTTGAGGTCGCGATTTGGAGTAACAATCATATAAAACTCTGCAGTTTGTGGCACCTCATCCTGATCAGTGTGCTGAGTGGCTCCCTATGATTATAGTTAACTTTTTGCCCTAGAAAACACCCTTATCTCATACCTCATTATTTGC